>JACEFZ010008125.1:0-247910 GCA_014155875.1 Cepaea nemoralis
GGGAAAAGTACAGTAACCATGCCATTGTCTTGTAACCTGTCAATAGTGTTGTTACGGATGTCAAGAGTTTTAAGCACATGACATCATGCTGCAGATGAACATGGTGACATCATAAGGACAGTTTAAAGATGGCCACCCTATTTTTGACATGCGCCTAAGAGGAGCAGCGTTCTGTTATCGTTTTTTTTAAAAAATCAGTGAAGGGGTGAAACCTATAGAAATTCATCAGCGAATGAAGATCCAGTATGGTGATGCATGCCTGTCAGTCCAGCAAGTGTATGAAGAGGTACAGCAGGTGGTGCATGAGTGGTGACACATGCAACCAAGAGAATTGTTTTCTACAGGAATACTTTATCTGCGCTGGACAACTAGCATTGAACACAGTAGTGACTACATTGAAAAATGGTACATTTGGTATTTACTTTTTCAGAATATATACACATACATAGAAACATATTTAAGGTTTTCATTTGAAGCACCCCCCCCCCCCCCCCCCCCCCATGTGTCTCCATCTTGCCGTGGTGGGGGAGCTTGCGTGTCCCATCGACCCCATGTGCTTGCCGATGGATGAATACATATCGGACAGCTTATGGGATAGGGGCCAGACTAAGAGAGACACAACCTGCTGCTCTGCAGGTAGACTGAGGATAGCAGTCAAAAGTTTAAATCAGGCGGAACGAAGGCAGAAGTCCTTGGTCCGGACAATACTCTAAGGCTCTCTGTCGAGGGCTTAGGCTGAGCGCCTCTAAGCCACAAACCCTCGGATGTGAGAGCCGGGCCGATACCCACCTACCGAAAAATAGAGGTGAGATACTGAGCATGCTACATGCCCAGTTCTGATACTTGTTCGAAGGCTCCCAGCTGGGGGATATGAGGGATTCCCGGATGAGAGGGTCTGGCCGTTTCTCATTCACTGCTGCATGAAGGTAAGCTGCTGAGCCGGCAGCACATGTAGCCTACCTCGTGAGCGAGTACTAAAAGGCAGAAAAGTGCCCCAGTCGAATGAAATGGTTATGAAAACTGTATCACTCATAGAGAATGTAGACAAAAGTGGAAAAACGTCTCAATAACACGAAATGGAACGCACGGCTAACGAATCCATTGCATGGTCCGAAGTCAAAACAAAAGCTTACTGAGTAGATGTTGCCCGCAGTCTGACCGTGCCTGGTGTGTGCTTGAGTGACCAGTGGCAAGCGAGATGCCCAACACATGGAAGTGAGGAACTAAAGCAACCATGAGCAGGACGTGGCAACTCCTCGGGTGAGCCCAGTCTCAGAGCAATATGTGCCTGCTCTGCAATTATGGAAGCCTCCTTGGATAGTGAGGGAATGCCCATGGTTTGCCCCTGCCTTCCCTTGAGGGTTGACCATGATGTCGTTGACCGTTCTATCTTGACCAGCTGAGGTGTGGGCGACATCACAACAATAAGTCTAACGTGCCTCGAAACCCGAGGAAGGCTAACCTCATTAAAAAATGCCCGCTGAAGCCGGAGATGCCGTCCTGCAGGTGGCAAAATAAAAATTGGCACTACGCAATTACGTCCAAGTGAAATGTCTCGTCCGAATGTCTCTCGTGCTAGGAACAGCTCTGACTACCTAGTTTCCGAATGCCGCTCTTGTTCGGAACAGCTCTAACTAGGTAGTTTCCGAATGTCCGTCGTGTCTGGAACAGCTCTGAAGGGGACGACGACAAGCACATGTCCAAATCAAAAACTTGCCGAGTGAATACCGTCTGCAGACCTGTCTGGATTGTGCGGGAACAGCTCGGGGCAAACAAAATGCCCAATATATTGAAGTGAGGAATTAAAGCAGCCATGAGCAGGACGTGACGATTCCCTCGGTGAGCCCAGCACCAGAACGCTATGTGTTGGCTCTGCAATTATGGAAGCCACTCAGGATGGCGGAAAATGCTATTGACTGTCCCTGCCTTCCATTGAGGGATGACCGCGAAGTCTTCGACTGTTCCAACTTGACCAGCCGGGAGGTGGACGGTACCACAAAAGTGGGAGTCTCCCAGGAATGCTAACCTGGTCAGAAATGCACGCAAAAGCCGGATGTGTTGACCTAAGGGTTTCGACCCAAGGGTGCATAACGCACACCGCAATCACATCTGAAAAAACACTCCGGATGAACGCAAAGAAGATTTGAAGCTCCCTCATACTTTTACATCCTCAGGGAAACACCAGGTACAACAGCTACTCTCTTACTTTCTCTGAGTGGGTGGAGTCGGACAATGAAATACCTGAAACCTGCGGAGGAATCATTACCAACTCTGACCAAAACCTCGCTAGTCCATGGATCTGGTTAAATCAGAATATATGTCTGAACTCGGAGAAGGGTAGGACAACGCTGCAACAGTCACCGTGGAGATGTTACTGGGCCAGGAGAAGAGATTATACCACACTGACTCCGATAGATGCAACCCATTTTCCAGGACTAAAACGATAGAGTATCAGATTTAAGAGTTACATAGTCTACTAGAGGATTCCGCTGTTGACATGGGACAGTGAGGAGCATTTTGTACGATGTTCACTTGGACAGGAACTGAGAATTATTGGGCGACCCTTAGGCATGAAGTTGCAACGACGACTAACAACAACCTACCTTTATTTGATAGCTCTACATGTCAATGGTGATAATTTACACAGAACAAACATGACGACTGAATCGATAGAACTACAATTATTGAACAACCACTGCATACATTAAATGAACAAAATCATTCAAGAGTAAGAAAACAAGCAGATAAACCATTTATTGAAAACATTAGGTACAAGAGGATTCTTACACAGAGACAACAAAGATACACATGCCTGTCTCACACACAGAAACTGCTCTCTAATGGCATGTCTTCTTCATTCTCTCTCACTGTGTACAGTGATATAATAAGATCCACAAATAATAAGTTCTGGGTGAATTTTAAGCAAAAGTCAGGGCATGGTCGCAGCCATTAGCCAAGATACGCTTGGGATATAAATAAACAAATCTCATGATGAGACAAAAACAGACAAGCAACTAACTACAGACTAATGTATAAAACAACTTTTGTTTAAACCTATATGTACATTAACAAAAATCTAGGAAAGCTGAGGTGGTTTAATCCATCCACTGGAAGTTATGATCTATTCACGTAGAATCAACTAAGCCTACACTAATTGCTGCATGGCATGCCTCAAGAGAGGATGGCAGCAGTGTTTTATTCTTGGTCCTGAGAATGTGCGTTCTGTTTGTAGCTAAGTTGTGATTGTTGTACTAGGTTGTCGCAGACACATCAGGCTGTAGCACAGTTGTAATAAGCTATTATATACCGGGTGTTTGTAGAACATTGTTATGTAGAACAAATTTGAAAAATGTACATGATGTCATTAAAAAATGTGCTAAATAATTCAATTAGTTACAATAGCCACTGCTTTGGTCTAACACTGTTTTGGAGAAGCTGGAATGTGCCAGTGAAGTATTCTTTATATAACAGGTGTTGGAAATATCCACTTTGGGCTTCACGGAATGACTTTGCACGTCTCTTCATATCGTCAAAAACCATCTGCAATGTGTCTGTTATTTCTTAAATGGTAATTCTGATTGCTTCCTTCAGGTCCTCAATTGTGTGTACATTATTTTTGTAAACACATCCTTTCAAGAAGCCCCATAGATAATAATCTAATGGAGTTAGATCTGGAGAATGAGCAGGCCAAATTCCATGTGATATTAGGTGATTTGCAAAAATTTCTTTCTTCTGTTGATAACACCATTCTGAGTTTGTGAGTTTGGAGTGCGAAGAATTATTACTCTAGCAGACGACAGCCATTCACTGTATATTGCTTCATGATGGACTGTGGAACACATTTTTTAATGACATGTATTTCAATATTCAAATTTGTACTACATACAAAGTGTAGTGAGACTTTACAAACACCTGGTATTTCTTACAGCAAGAGTCGGACTGCTGCTGGTACCATCGACATGGGTACTCATTGGCTACTGCAGAAGGGGACAGAGCATGAGTGGGAATGTCCCTAGCGCAAACATCTACAGTTTGATGTATACATGTGTCTGTTATACTGGTCTGAGACTTGTTACTTTATTATCATAATTTAATTACTATTATTTACAACATTCATGGACGTGTACACACATTAACAACACCAACTGCTTGAACTCTGGCTGTAACAGATGTTTCTGAGCTCAGACTGATCTACTCACTCCCCTAGACACCCACCCTCGGACTGACAGTAATCCTCTTCGGCAACGAAGGACAAACAACCTATGACTAAAACATGACATTTTCTTGATGATTATTTACACAAGCTTCGTATAAAGCTACAAGTGTTTCTAAACCACAACCTTAATTTACCCCCTTTGTAAATATGCCTTACCTCAGCGTGTTCATTTCCAAACTAAAAGCTACGATCTATACCGAGTATACAATAAAAACAGCACATGAAAAAGAATGTCAGGTATCTGCTATCCTCATCAGATTGTGAGTACTCAAGACATTTACTGGGGCCTTTTAAAGTTCTTTCCTGCGAACTTGGCAGCCGATCCCAGCTCCTCTTCGATCCTCAACAGTTGGTTGTATTTGGCCAGGCGCTCTGATCTGCACGGAGCTCCAGTCTTGATCTGTCGGATAGGAGTTGAATATTTGAGTGGCATTAGAAGTTTGTTAAACAGTTACAAAACAATCAACAAATAAAACTAACAGTTACAAAACAATCAACAAATAACCGTGTTGACCTGGTTAACCTTCCCAGGTGGCTAGGCATTTAAACTTATTGACCCAGTTAATCTTCCCCGGTAGCTAAACAATTAAACTTATTGACCTGGTTAACCTTCCCGGGTGGATAGGCATTTAATCATACTGACCTGGTTAACCTTTCCCGGCGGCTAAACAATAAACTTATTGACCTGGTTAACCTTCCCCGGTGGCTAGGCATTTAAACTTATTGACCCAGTTAATCTTCCCCGGTAGCTAAACAATTAAACTTATTGACCTGGTTAACCTTCCCTGGTGGCTAAGCATTTAAACTTATTGACCTGGTTAACCTCAGGATTAAGACCCCATCCTACACCGCAGGGTACAATAGGCAATATGACAGTGAGAGTCATGTAGATACGGTCATGTTGATATAACATAAATGTCAGAGCCTAGCTACGCAGCAACATCGTTACGGCACCCGGCGGACAAGAGTTGTCGGCTGGCGAGATTCTTACCGGACACGCGACCAGCGCTGACGACAGACGCACGCAAAGCCACGTGACCCCACGAGAGGCAGTGGGCAGTGTGCGTGATAATCTCAGACCAAGCTGGGACAGGACTCTGAACGGACGTGTGTGTCGAGAGCAAGGCGTTTTGTGTGAATCTCCGTGGTTGTAAGCTGAACGACTGATATCTTGAGCGCCAGACCTATGAGCTGTAATGTGGTTGTGAGTTATATGTTGTACATTGCTGTAATTATCGTTATGTATTTAATGTGGCAATAAATCCATAGAACTTGTGTTGCTGTGTCTTACGTCGAATCACGTTATACTGTACTGTCTCACATGTGTTAGCCAACGAGCCTAATAGAAGATCCTGACATGTGTGGACGTGGGTTGCTCGTCTTTATTTAAGAACCTAATATATTTAGACGTGTGTTGTTCGTCTTTGTTAAATTAAAACTATAATTCTTGTACTTGTAAAATTTGTCAAGGTTATAGTGATGTACATGTGATCGGAAAAGTCTCAGTGTGATCCATTACTACATTGTCTAAATATGTTTACGATCATTAGTAAATGTACAGTACATATTGTTTGATCCTGTAAACGTGTTAAACATTTGTGATTTGTGAAAATTGTCACCGTTTGACCTTGTCAACATTGTGATTTTGCCGCCATTTTGACCTTGTCGCCATCTTGTAAACTTGATGTCTTTGTCCTTACTGAATGTCATCTTGATGTAAGTGATGTGTCATCAATGTTATTGAGTGTTCAAATACAGATAGATTGTTTTTGTGTATTGAGTTTGTGGAACGCAAAGAGTTTTGGAAAGAGTGTAACTTCTGTTGAAAGAAACACTGTTGACGACAAATTTACGACATACAATTATACTCAACGCCATCCAAACCTAATCAACACTTAGTGACTTGCAGGCACACACCAACAAACACACGCTAACTTATTTCTCTCCAAAAACAAAGCAGGTTTTTGCGTACCATCCGTAACCCTGCCGTAGAGGTCATTAGTGGTTCCGAAGTACGACCTTACAGTTTTCTAGCCCGATTGCCCAACCATTCGTCACCATATCCAAGGGCACTTGAGTATATTTTTCTTCACTTTAACTTTACGTATGCATTAGTGGGCACGCATCGTATAGTCAAATCAATTGTAAGTTATTTTTCTACTAACCATTTACAACATATTTTGTGTGGTTGATTTTCATTGACATATTTTCTCCATCATGTCGTCATTATTTGATTTCATCGATATGGGTTTAAAATTAAAGTTAGAAGGTGATGAATTAACACAATGGAGTGAGAAGAAATACGCTGAGTACTGTGAACGCGAAGATAGAGCAGCTGAAAGAGCTGCCAAGCAAGCAGAGGCAGAAACAGCCTTGAAACATGCTGAAGTTGAAAAAGCTGCCAAGCAGACAGAAGCAGAAACCGCTCTAAAACAAGCAGAGATGGAAACAGCTCTAAAACAGGCAGAGATTGAAAAGGCTGCCAAACAAGCTGAGATAGACGGTGAACTTAAGAAAGCAGAAATAGCAGCTCAGAGTAAGAGAGAAGAACTTGAATTACAGTTGAAAATGAAACAACTCGACACCGAGACTGCAATGAATAAAGAGTCAAAGAAATCTGAAAGACTGGAAAAAGAAAACCAGTATAAGAAGTATCAAGGTATCGTTCGTAACTATACCTCGGGTGACTGCATAGCAGCCTTTACCCAAAATTTTGAGACATTAATGGAACATTACCAAGTTCCACTTTCGGAATGGAATATTTTATATATGAGGAGTCTATCTGGGGAACCTCTTAAAGTCATTGAAACCATCCCCAAAGACCTCAGAAAAGATTACAATTACATCAAATCTAAAATAATGGCACATTTCATGTTAGATGAAGCAGGGTACAGAGAACAATTCAGTAAACTGAGTCCAAAATCAACTCAAACGTTCTCTGACTACCTCTGTTTAGTCCGAGATATTTTCAGCAAATGGACTTCATCAGCCAAAATTAACAAAAATTATGATAAATTAGAAGATCTCATTATTCGAGATAAAGTTATTTCTTCTGTCCCATCATCTGTTTCTAAGTTCTTGCAGGAGAATGAATGCACAAGTGTGGAAGAAATGGAAAGACGTGGGTCAGCCTATTATACGGCAAATAAACAGTGTTTTGCCACTGAAGCTACTGACAGTAACTGGGTAGCAGCAGCCAACTATGAGAACAACTATAGTAGGCAAAAACCACACAGGCCTACCTCTGATAGAGTCAGACAATGCACTCACTGTAAATTGTCGCACCATTTGAACGAGATGTGCGATAAAAACCCAGCGTACCCAACATACTTGCAAAATATGGTAAACAGACAAGACATAGAACGTAGATCGTTCAAAAGTGCACGTAAATGTTTTCTCTGCAAGGCTTATGGTCACTATCGTATGGATTGTAGAGGCAGGCATATGACCAACAAAGCCAATGCCGCCTTGTTCGATAGCTCAGCGTCAGAAGACGAAAATCCAGAAAAACATCCTGTACATGCAGCACAGGCTTGTGATGTATTTAGTGCCAACAAATGCACTGTCTGTAATACCTTCAATGAAAATGGTACCTTAACATGCGGGCACGCCGTCCCTATTGCCAATGAGGAAGCTAACTTGGCAATAGACTCAAAATGCAGTTCAGCAAAGAACGTAAGAAAAGTGAACATCACAGACATGAAGACAACACCAGACTTTGTACCATATTGTAATAATGTTGTTAACATCACTCAACCTCATTCTTTATATAAAGAGGTCAATGCTCAACAAGAAAGTGAGGAATTGAACAAAACCTCAAAACTGTCGTTAGGAAAATTAACTTTCCATAAAGGTTACATCAATGACACAGTATGCACATGTGTACGCGACACAGGGTCCTGTCTTATCGGTCTTCGAAAGACCTTAGCTGATCCTAAAGACTACCTAGATGAGTACATCCATTGCAAAACTGTTTCAGGGACAGTAGAGAAATATCCCATGGCATGGGCCAATATAAAATCACCTTTCCTATCAGGCAGAGTAACTTGTGCTTTGTTAGACAATCCATGTTGTGATTTATTAATTGGAAATGTATCAAATGTGACAGATTACACAGAGTCCAAACCTCACACAAAGCAAAAAGTTAACACCACAACAAATACTGCCTTAACTATCCCACTCATCATACAACAACATGATGAACAGACCAAGATACCACACCATACCAACGTGATTACCATCTCAGAACAAGAAGAAACAGAAACTGGTGGGTATCAGCACAAAAGAAAAGGTACAGAAAACAAACAGTTCATAACAGCGAGGAAAGATCATAAATCATCGTGGTATATACTATACCTCCTATACTCGCTGTTAATTACACACATAACCAAGTACACACAGTGGATAGTTATACTTGCACTACTGATTGTAAATACAAAACAAATGTCTTCACAAACAGTTATTTTTCCACATCATCATGACACAACACAGATGATATTACTCATGACAAACCAGCAGACTTTGTTACTTATGTCATTACTGTTGAACCAAATTTTGTTACTGCCACTCATAAGCTCTATGTTAAATCAACGCATACGAATACCTATGCTGAACAATGTAAAACATCAGTCGGTGGAATTACTGACAAAAATCAGCAACAAATTACCATACATATTGTGGAAAATATACACAAATTGCAAAAGATCATACAAACATGCACGATTACATTTCACAACTATACATGGTGTATTATTATTGTTTGAACTATTGAATGTATACACACATGTACGAGTGCAGGTTTGGAGATAGCACTCAAAATGATCTCAACATAAAATTTGAAAATCCTTTTGGAAGATTTTAACCGTAACCCACTTTATATCCTTAGATCCAGTAACTCCAGACAGGCCTTGTCTGCTATACGACTCCTCCTATCTGACATTCCTAATATCATTCACTATACTGACGACATCTGTGTCCATACAGAGACAACGACGGAACTATAACATTGACACCTGGACAGGACGTTCTACTACTACTACCTAGTATCAGACAGCACGGACTGACAGTGAAGCCTTCAAAGGTGAGCATGGCTTACCAAGAAATATCATTTTGGGGTACTGAATATCCAATGGCTTTGTCATGACAGACAACAAAATTGTCTCCAAAATTCTAAAACTATCACTTCCAACAAATAAGAAACAAGTCCGCAGTTTGTTAGGACTTATCAATTATTACAGAAACTTTATTCCTGATTTTTCAGAACTGACTGAGGTTTTTTCTAACTTACTAACCAAGAATAAACCCGAAAAAGTTGTAAACGATGAATGCCTACGAAATGCATTTGATAAAGTTTTGGCACATTTTTCTGATAAGAATTCACCTAATCTCATCCTTAAATTGCCCAACATTCGTTTACCTTTCAGATTGAGAACAGATGCTAGCTCCATTGCTAGCCAACGAGCCTAATAGAAGATCCTGACAATAACCATTGTTTCTGGTGTTTTTGATATTCAAGGAACATCCCTTAACTTCACCCTCTATTATTACTACAATGTTCCACAGCTGTAGCAGAAGTGTGTTCTAGTGTACAGCGGAACATGTTCTATTCTAGCGTAAGGCGGAACATGTTCTATTCTAGCGTAAGGCAGAACATGTTCTATACCTCATGTCAGTACTCTTTCACTGGTACACACTGCCAGAAAACAAACGGAGGGATGCTGTAGAGGAGCATGATATTCCAAGCTAACTGGCACGGCATTTGGTGTATCAAAAACAGTGAGGATTTCATTTAAAGTCGCAAGTACTAAAGTCGAGAGGGTCGATTTAATTCTACTGGGTTTTGCCACGTCTGTCACAGTCTCTCTGTGTGCAGAACGACAACCTGCCTGCCACGAGTATCGCACAAATAAACACACTGTAGCACCAGCACTGAGTGACAGAGAGAGAGACACACACACACTCTCTCTCTCTCTCTCAAGGTCTGAATGACACAGCCCGAGAAATGACACCAGAAACTTAAAAGCATAAGGCAAACGCTGCTAAAAGAAGCTGAGCCCCAAAGCACCTGAGTCAGTCACAGTAAACACACTTCTTCTTTTGCGTTAATCCAGAATATTTATTTGGAAATAATTGTGTTGTGCCTGTTTACAGCAGAGCTGCGACATTTGCACCTTTCAGCAGACACATTTGACTTCTGCAGGCATGTGTTGGCTGGTTACCCTTCCCGAGTCAGCAAACACACAAGCTGATGGATGGATGGATCAGTGACATAAAAACAAGCGGAGACCTTACCTGTCCAGTAGCCAGGCCTACAACCAGATCTGCGATGAAAGTGTCTTCAGTTTCACCACTCCTGTGAGAGACCATCACACCCCAGCCTGCTGCCTGGGACATCTTGCAGCTGAAATAAACACACACACACGTGGCTAATAACTGAGAATATGAGAATATGTGAGAAAGGCAACTGGTCACCCTACCTGTCTATGCCATGACCTAAAATATATGAAGCACGCACGCACGCGCACACACACACACACACATGGCTTATAACTGAGAATATGAGAGAAAGGCAACTGGTCACCCTACCTTTCTATGCCATGACCTAGAATATATGAAGTAAACATACACACACACAAACATGTGGCTTGTAACTGAGAATACATCCTATCTGAGGAAGAGAACCAGACACCCCACCTTACTATTACCATGACCTAGAATCCATCCATCCATCATGTGCCATGCCGGTAAGCGTGGGCGGTCATGTTTTGCCATCTCACTCGTGGATCAACTCAGTGTTTCTGTCTCGACCATGCCACGAGGCCAAGCCATCCAGGTATTTGCTTCTAGGTCTTCCCCTTGGTCTGTTCCCCTCGATCTTGCCAGTTGTCACCAAGTTCTCCAATTCTTCTTCTTCTTCTTCGTCCATCCAGAGTTTTTTTTTCGGATGTGATTGCATTGTGCCTGTTTACAGCAAAGCTGCATTCTTGCGCCGTTAGGCCGAAACATCAGACTTCTGCGGGCATTTGTTGACCGGGTTAACCATCTCGGGGCTCCAATTAATTTCTTCTCATAACATGCCCAAAAAATTTTGACTGTCTGCGTCTAATGTCTCTAATCAGTTTACGGTCTTCATTTGTTTCTTGAAGAACTTGTTCATTGGTTTTTCTGGTTGTCCATGGTATTCTTTGCATTTGACCTAGAATATACGAAGTAAACACACATACATACACACACATGGCTTATAACAGAATACATTATGTGTGAGGAAGGCAACTGGACACCCCACCTACTATACCATAACCTAGAATAGATGAAGGCCCAACACCTGACACCTGTTTGGAATCGGACTACTTGCCCACTTTTTCCATCAACGTCCATTGTTGGTTTGGGGGAATGGTATCCGCAGTAGCACAGCAGCTAGCATGTTCCTGCTGGCCTGGTGTTGGCCAGGTATACACCACATGAATGTGGTGATGTTTAAACATGAGTACTAGGATATTTCTGGGGTGTAAAGGCAGGCAGCATGACATTGATCCAGTCTCTCATGGAGTATTCATGCTTGTGGTTACGCTTTGCTTACACATTTTCCTCATGTTGGACTGGTAGTGCTTAGTTCCGTCGCCCAGCTACTGACTTAAGTACTGTGAGCTGTGGATTTCATGTGGCATTCTTTTACATCTATTCACGATTGTTTGTAGCATGAACTGCATGTTCAGAAACATGGCGGGCAGCCAGTTGCTGAACTAACTGGGTTTGCCTCATGCAGTAATGTGTGACTGCTGGTTTTCTAGTGACTGCCGCTTCCATCGACGATGAAGTGTATTTTTCGTGGTGGACTTTTGCGTTGGCATTCCGGCAGCAGCGTAATGCATAGTAAACCTGTGCAGGCTGTTATTTGTCGAGAATCGTCAGTTCCACTTTTCACATGGGGCAGTGAGAAGTATTTTGTGTAATATTCACTGGCATTTGAATGAAGCATTATAGGGCATCCCTTTGCCGTGAAGTTGGAACCACGACTAACTAACAGATGAAGTGTCGATCAGTCTAAGAATATGAGGTTAACACAATGTACCCATGGCAGCAGTTGTCTCAGGATTTCTTAAGTGAACCAGTGGGATTGAAACCCACCTCGTTCACTTCTACCTAAAACTCCTCTGATGAGTGTTCTAGTGACCCCAAGAGCTATGCAGATGGTAGCACAGCTATTGCTAGGGTCTCCCATGTTGGACAGGTCAGGGGATAGGAACAGACGGACAAAGAGAGACACATACCTGCTGCCTGCTAGGTAGACTGGGGACAGTCAAAGGCTAGAGATAACAAACACGAATAAATGCTAGTTAAAATCAGATGTACTGAGCCACAGGTTTGACAAAACAGTGCAATGCAATTCACCTTATGATCTCACAAATTTGCCCTAAAACTGCAACAGGTTTAGCAAACTGACAGTGGATTACATTGCTACACAGGAAACCGAAACACACAAGGCAAATGAAAATAGTTGGAGCCCTGAAGAGAATAAAAGACAAATTAATAAGGGGAGGACATGGAGCGAGCTGCAGGACACAGCCAAGGATAGGATGGCTGGCGTGAGTTGGTTCAGGGCTTCTATCTCAGTGGGGGAGAAGCGGCACACGAAGAAGACGACAAAAACGGACACAAGTGGAGAGATACCATCTGATAAAAAAACTTCATCTTCTGTGGGTAAACATAATCTAGTGGCAGTGACATTTAGCCACAACCAGACTTCTTGGAGTAAAATATAGCCACAAACAGACTTATTGGAGTAACATTTAGTCACAAACATTACTCCTGGCAGCAACATTTACCTCAAACATACTTCTGGCAGCAACATTTAGCCAGAAACAGAGTTCTGGCAGTAACATTTAGCCACAAACTTACGCATCAATAGCCTCAGTGACAGTTCCAATCTGGTTGACTTTCAGCAACAGAGCGTTGCAGCCCTTGTCATCGATTCCCTTCTGCACTCTCTTGGGGTTGGTCACCAGCAGGTCATCTCTGCAACAGATCATCTTCAGCTCAGACAGACACCTCAACCATCTTAGTTAACGCCCACTGCCGAAGCATTTTACTCACCACCACAATTTTCATCACAGAATTCTAACCAATAAATTCTAATTCTAGCCTCGCAAATTCTCTTTCATTCTGGTTTCTAAATTATCTTAAATTCTTATCTTTAAATTATAATTCCACCCATTGAATTATAATTCTAGCCCTGAAATTAACTTGAATTCTAGCTTATAAATTCTAAATCTAGCCTCTCTAGAATTCTAGCTCCTATATCTCCATTTTAATGGTATTTAATCAATTATTTCCGGTTTAGTTGCTTTGTTAGAATCATATAAGCAGATTTCATGAAAGACACGTCCAGTGCACAACAAGGATACAGATGAGTAACTCCGGGAAGGTTAACCCGGTCAACAAATGCCCGCAGAAGTCGGATGTGTCGGTCTAACGGCGCAAGAACGCAGCTCTGCTGTAAACAGGCACAACGCAGTCACATCCGGAAAAAAAATATCCGGATGAACGCAGCAGAAGAAGAAGAATAAGATGAGTAACTTCTATATAAATATGTTCTTATAGAATTGTTCATGTGGTTGTATCGTGTGTTTGTTGTTTGTGTGCTGATGAAGGCTTTGACTGCAACATCCATTTTGTTATTTGTGATCGTGTTCTAGTCAAGCTTACTTCATGTTTTGTGGTGATTCATTCATTTAATCAATTAAGTATCTGAACTGAGACATTCTGCAAACACTAAAGAAAATTAGAGCTTTTGAATCCCCTGGACTAAGAAGAAGAAATCAACTCTTCAGAGTGTGGGTAAGTGTGTAAGTATATTAGCCAGTTAGTGGGGGAGCAAGCCTGTGAGTACTTGTGTGTCAAAATGATTGGGCGACTATGTATGTGTATTTGTATTGGAGTGTGTGTGGGTGCAACTGAGTGTGTCTGTCTCTCTCTCTCTCTCTCTCTCTCAATACATTTTAGTGTATACTGATAGTATGCAAATCATTTCATATTGCCAAGTTTTCCTACATGAATGTAACACACATACTGTATATCATATAACTGGTGTGTGAAAGATTAATGATTGGAAAGGCTGAATGTAAGATGCGCTTGCATGCCCAATTTATGACCTTTTGAAAATAGTTTGTGCATTCCTTAGCAAGACCAGTCTCTTATCGTAGCCACACTAGTTTCTGCTGAGGGTGCCCCCCACGTGAAGATTAAGACCTCATCCATACAGACCCCGACACATTCGCTGAAAATATCTAACCACTTCTAAACAGAACCACTTTCTCCCATTCTATACCCATCCTCTTGGTCCCCTGTATCTTTTACTCAATAAAACGGGAGATAAAAATAACTCTGTAGGTCAGTTTGGCTGAGAGGTTGCAGCATAGTGAACATAATTCATACGTTGGTCAACTGGACTTAAAATTTTGACTTTTTCATTCCTTGACTTTGGGATGTAAATTACAAGTACCTCAGAAGTTGGAGAGGATTCATCTGATGGCAGTGGACACTGGCAATAGGAAAAACTAACCTTCATGCAAATTTAGTCCAGCGAAACAAATCATTATTCTGCACCTCAGAACAGGACACAATAGATTACACAACCAGATGTATACAAAATTCAAGATTGGCGTATCAGCCTTGTGCACAGACAGCAGATCACATACTCCAAGACTGCCGAAAATATGACATATCTAGGCAAACCTTCTGGCCTGGAGATACAAAAGTAGGTTCACCTGATTACCTCTATACTGAAGTTGTAACAACACTCCCCTCTGCTGTGTGTCCACCGTGACGAAGTAGAGGGACTTGAGCGTTCCAATGACCCCAAGAGCTATGCCGACGGTAGCACAGCTACTGGTAGGGTCACCCATGTCGGACAGGTCAAGGGAGAGGAACCAGACCAAGCGATACACAAACCTGCTGCCTTGTAGGTAGACTGGGACAGTCAAAGGCTAGGGAAAGCACCTCGAAAAATGCTTGTCAAAATCAGATGTACTGAGCCACAGGCTTGACAAAGCAGTGCAAAATAACTTAATTCATGATGTCACAAATTAAAATTAATCATTATGGTGCTAATCCCGTGAAGTCCCATCAGGCGGTGATAGTGCTGGGCCCCCTGCCTCGAAGGGTCCACCCATGACTACTGGTGGTCACCTTCCCCTGTGCTGTGGAGTCAAGGCACAGAGGAGTAGGTTAAGAGCTATTGACCAAACACCCCGGACACTCAACATAATACAGTGGAATGCCGAAGGAGTTTATAACAAGAAAGTCTCCCTAACAAAGCATCTTCATAAAGTAAGAACAGATGTGGCATGCATTCAAGAGACACACCTCAAGGCCAATCACAGATTCTCAGTCAGAGGATATCAGGCCACACGTTTCGACCGCGAAGGACACAAAGGAGAAGTTCTAATACTTACACGAAATACAATACCCTGCAGCGAAGTATCTTGTGATCTCTGACACCCAAACGGAAATTATAGGTGTTGATATAATGATAAAGGACGTGAAAATAAGAATTAACAATCTGTATAGCCCAGCAGATAAGGGCCTTACACTCTCAAACATGAAAATAACTGACACAAAGTGCATTATTGTTGGAGACTTAAATAGCTGTTCAGAAAGATGGGGATACCCAGATACTGACAAAAGAGGAGATGAAGTGGAGGACTGGGAAATAGACTCAAATCTCCATCTACTCAACATAGCGGATGACACACCAAGCTTCTACTCCAGACTTAGCTTTCTGCACAGGAGACATCCACAAAATCGATCGCCATGTGCCTGACCAATTAGCAGGTAATGACCACAGACTAATCAAGCTTGTAATGAATATGGAGTATGTTCCACAGGAGCAAAAGCCTTTGTCCCGCTGGAATTACAAACGAGCAGATTAGGACAGATTTGCCATACTAACAGACAAATGTGTGAAAACATAAATACACGATATGGCAACATGAAGCAAATGGTGGAAAGTCTAAACAGAGCAATAACATAGGCGGCCACTGAGTCTATTCCAAGAGGAGCGAGGAAAAATTACAAACCATACTGGACTGAAGAACTACAAAGTTTGGAGGACAAAGTTGAAGATGCCAGGAAGACAGCAGAGAGAGAACAAACAACTAAAGCGAACATCTCTCAAAGCCATCTCAGCAAAATATAAAAGAACAGTAAATCAAACAACAAGAGATTGTTGGAGGGAAAAAACAGAAAACCTGAATTTTGACAGGGATGGAAACAAACTGTGGAAACTAGTGAAAGCCATGAACAATGAAGTACCTAGAAACAAACAAAACAACAATTAATCAAGGAAATGCCTTGCTTACAGAAAAAAAGGCTGCAAATGCACTAATGGAACACTATGTCAGTGCAAACCACACTGATATTACAACCGAACAGAAGAAAGCAGTCAAAGATAAACAGATACATCACAGTAATAGAGAAACAGCAGCAGAATATATGATGGCAAATCTAACAATGGAAGAAATGGAACAGGCAATGAATACCCTAAAAAAGAAGAAATTACCAGGATAGGATGGAATCACAAATGAAATGCTAATAGGACTAGGCACTAAGGCAAAAAAGAAACTACTAGCAGTCCTAAATTACAGCTGGAGGAGAGGAATAGTCCCACAGGCATGGAAGGAAGCTATACTAATACCAGTCCCAAAGAAAGGAAAATACCTGGAAGAACCAAATGGCTATAGACCTATCAGTCTACTTAGCTGTGTAGGAAAATTAATGGAACGCATTATCAATGGCAGGCTAACATGGCATCTGGAGCTTCTACCTCTGCTTTGATGCATCTTCACAGATGCAAAGTCAGCTGTCTCAATACTGAAGAGCAAAAACAGCACAGATCTAGCTGACCTAAGAGCAGCACTCCATGGTCTATGCCAGAAATCCAAAAAAAGTTGTAATACAGTGGATCCCATCACATTGCAGTATACCTGGAAATGAACAGGCTGGCAGACTGGCAAAAGAGGGTGGACGACTACCACAGCCTGACATAGACATAACCTATAATGAGGCAAAGAGGTTTATAAAAAGCACTTATAGAACCAAATGGGAATCAGAGCATCCAGGCCACCAGAAGGATGATGCATATTACAAACTCTACCGAAGAGAACAAGTAGCAATCTTTAGGCTCCGCACAGGACATAACAGGCTGAAATAGCACTTGTTCAATAAACTAAAGATAGGAGATACCGATGAATGTAGTTGTGGAACTAGTAAAATGACAGCTAAACATTTGCTGCAGGAGTGCCCAATATATGCAGAACAGAGAAAGATATTTTGGCCCACGCCTGCTTCATTTGAGGACAAGCTCTATGGAGATATCAACAAGCTCAAGTTGACTGCAGCTTACTTTAACTACATTCAGGTTGACATCTAAAGGTGCATGAAGAAGTATTTAGACTGCCACACTTCATACCACAGGAATGAAATGAATTATTGCTTGGCTAGAAAATCCATTATGTGGAAAGTCCTAATCAAAAGCTCATTATGTGAGTGTCATCAAAGGTGGAAAAAGCATCCCAGTATCATGAAATGGAATATTGCTGGGACAGCAAATCCATTACGTGGAAAGTCTGAATCGAAAGCTCACTGTGTGGGTGTCATCAAAGGTGGAAGAGTGTCCTAGTGGCACGAAATGGAATATTGCTTGGATAGCAAATCCATTACGTGGAAAGTCTGAATCGAAAGCTCACTGTGTGGATGTTATATGCAGACTGCATTCTTCTGGTTTCCGGAGGAACAGCCTGTGGTGAACGGAGGGCCCAACATACGGAAGTGAGGCTAAGCAGCCATGTGCAGGACGTGACGATTCCTTGGGTGAGCCCAGTACCTAGAGCGCTATGTGTCGGCTCTGCAATTATGGAAGCCTCCTTGGATGGCGGGGAATGCCCATGGTCTGCCCCTGCCTTCCCTTGAGGGCTGAACGTTATGTCTTCAGCTGTTCTAAATGGGCCAGTTGGGACGGGGGGATAACACCACAACAGTGAGAGTCACACATCTTACAAAAAACCCGGGAACGTTAACCTGGTCAACAAATGCCCGCAGAAGTCGGATGTGTCGGTCGGCCTAACGGCGCAAGAACACAGCTCTGCTGTAAACAGGCACAACGCAATCACGTCCGGAAAAAAAACTCTGGATGAACGAAGAAGATGAAGAAGAAGAAGAAGAAGAAGAAGAAGAAGAAGAAGAAGAAGAAGAAGAAGAAGAAGAAGAAGAAGAAGAAGAAGAAGAAGAAGAAGAAGAAGAAGAAGAAGAAAAGTAAAAACACTTACCCAACAATCTGAATGTTGGTGTTTGCAGTCAACTTCACGTAAGCATCCCAGTCATCCTGGTCGAAGGGATCCTCGATGCTGGTCACAGGGTAGTTCTTGATGAAGCCTTTGTAGATTTCCGCCAGCTGGTCAGATGTCAGCTGTGTCCAAGATGGATAGACAAGCATCACAATGTGACCCAACAAACGATTTAATTTACAATGTGACCCAACAAAGGATTTAATTCACAATGTGACCTAACTAACGATTTAATTTAAGCATGTATTCAATTTGGTTAAATTTTTTCTTATCAGGGCGTTTCCATTCTTCTATGGTCTTTAAACGGGGTGTTTACAATTATCATCATATAGATATTTGCTCATCCTATTAGTTTCCCTTCTCTTTCATTTCTTGTACTAAACCATAATTCTCCACTAAATCCTCCATTTTCCCCTTTCCTACTTTTGCATTAAAATCTCCTAGTATTATGATTATTTCTTGTGATTTAATTTCTACTTCTTCATAAAAGTGTTGTATTTCTTCATCACTACTGCTTATTGTTGGTGTGCATACTTGTATAATATTTATATCTATTGGTTTGCCTTTCATTTTGATAGATGATACTCAACCAATATAGTTAACAAATTATAATAAGAGAAACAGTTACAAATAGATGATACTCATCCGATATAGTTAACAAGTTAAGATAAGATAACATTGTGATTTCTTCCTGTGCCTGCATGTTGTTAAGTGTTGGGTGGTATTCACTCTGTGCTTGTTTTCAGCGGAGCTGAGAAAATGCTGTTTGAACTCAAGACAGACAGCTAAACACTGACAATGCTGTTTGAACTCAAGACAGACAGCTAAACATTGACAATGCTGTTTGAACTCAAGACAGACAGCTAAACATTGACAATGCTGTTTGAACTCAAGACAGACAGCTAAACACTGACAATGCTGTTTGAACTCAAGACAGACAGCTAAACACTGACAATGCTGTTTGAACTCAAGACAGACAACTAAACACTGACAATGCTGTTTGAACTCAAGACAGACAGCTAAACATTGACAATGCTGTTTGAACTCCAGACAGCTAAACATTGACAATGCTGTTTGAACTCAAGACAGACAGCTAAACACTGACAATGCTGTTTGAACTCAAGACAGACAGCTAAACACTGACAATGCTGTTTGAACTCAAGACAGACAGCTAAACACTGACAATGCTGTTTGAACTCAAGACAGACAGCTAAACATTGACAATGCTGTTTCCCCTCTGCCGTGCGTCCACCTTGACGAGGTAGAGGGGCTTGTGCGTTCCAATGACCCCAAGAGCTATGCCGACGGTAGCACAGCTACTGGTAGGGTCACCCATGTCGGACAGGTCAAGGGAGAGGGACCAGACAAAGTGACGCACAAACCTGCTGCCTTGTAGGTAGACTGGGGACAGTCAAAGGCTAGGGAAAGCATCCCGAACAAATGCTTGTCGAAATCGGATGTACTGAGCCATAGGCTTGACAAAGAAGTGCAACGTAACTTTATCATTTCATGATGCCACAGATGAAAATTAATCGTTATGGTGCTAATCCCGTGAAGTCCCATCAGGCGGTGATAGTGCCGGGCCCCCTGCCTCGAGGGGGTCCACCCATGACTACTGGTGGTCACCTTCCCCTGTGCTGTGGAGTCAAGGCACAGAGGAGTAGGTTAAGAGCTATTGACCAAACACCCCGGACACTCAACATACTACAATGGAATGCAGAAGGAGTTTATAACAAGAAAGCCTCCCTAACACAGCGTCTTCATAAAGATGGAATAGATGTGGCATGCATTCAAGAGACACACCTCAACGCCAATCGCACATTTTCAGTCAAGGGATATCAGGCCACACGTTTCGACCGCGAAGGACACAAAGGAGGAGTTGTAATACTTACACGAAATACAATACCTTGCAGCGAAGTATCTGTGATCTCTGACAACCAAACGGAAATTATAGGTGTTGATATAATGATAAAGGACGTGAAAATAAGAATTTACAATCTGTATAGCCCGGCAGATAAGGATCTTACACTCTCAAACATGAAAATAACTGACACAAATTGCATTGTTGTCGGAGACTTTAATAGCCGTTCAGAAAGATGGGGATACCCAGATACTGACAAAAGAGGAGATGAAGTGGAGGACTGGGAAATAGACTCAAATCTCCATCTACTCAACAAAGCGGATGACACACCGAGCTTCTACTCCAGAAGATGGATTACCACTTCTACTCCAGACTTAGCTTTCTGCACAGGAGACATCCTCCACAAAATCGATCGCCATGTGCTTGACCAATTAGCAGGTAGTGACCACAGACCAATCAAGCTTGTAATAAATATGGAGTATGTTCCACAGGAGCAAAAGCCTTTGCCCCGCTGGAATTACAAACGAGCAGATTGGGACAGATTTGCCATACTAACAGACAAATATTGTGAAAACATAAATACACGATATGGCAACATGAAGCAAATGGTGGAAAGTCTAAACAGAGCAATAATACAGGCGGCCACTGAGTCTATTCCAAGAGGAGCGAGAAAAAATTACAAACCATACTGGACTGAGGAACTACAAATTTTGGAGGACAAAGTTGAAGATGCTAGGAAGACCGCAGAGAGAGAACAAACAACTGAAGCGAACATCTCTCTCAAAGCCATCTCAGCAAAATATAAAAGAACAGTAAATCAAACAACAAGAGATTGTTGGAGGAAAAAAACAGAAAACCTGAATTTTGACAGGGATGGAAACAAACTATGGAAACTAGTGAAAGCCATGAACAATGAAGGACCTAGAAACAAACAAATAACAATTAAACAAGGAAATGCCTTGCTTACAGGAAAAAAGGCTGCAAATGCACTAATGGAACACTATGCCAGTGCAAACCACATTGATATTACAACCGAACAGAAGAAAGCAATCAAAGATAAACAGATACATCATAGATATACAGAGACAGCAGCAGAATATATGATGGCAAATCTAACAATGGAAGAAATGGAACAGGCAATGAATACCCTAAAAAAGAAGACATCACCAGGAAAGGATGGAATCACAAATGAAATGCTAATAGGACTAGGCACTAAGGCAAAAAAGAAACTACTAGCAGTCCTAAATTACAGCTGGAAGAGGGGAGTAGTCCCACAGGCATGGAAGGAAGCTATACTAATACCAGTCCCAAAGAAAGGAAAAGACCTGGAAGAACCAAATGGCTATCGACCTATCAGTCTTCTTAGCTGTGTAGGAAAATTAATGGAACGCATTATCAATGGCAGGCTAACATGGCATCTGGAAGAAAACCAACTCTTAACACCTCACCAAGCAGGATTCAGAAAGTACAGATCCACTGAAGATCAAATAACCTATATAGCTCAGGAAATAGAGGATGCCTTCCAAGAGAAAAAGCACACACTAGCGGTCTGGATAGATTTAGAAAAAGCATTTGATAAAGTATGGAAGGAAGGACTGAAAGTAAAACTGCAAAAAATGCATGTTTGTGGGAAAATGTACAAATGGATCAGCCACTACCTTGAGAACAGAACTGCCAGGACAAAAGTACAAGGACAAACCAGCAAAATGATGCTGTTGGAGCAAGGTGTCCCCCAAGGAGGAGTTCTTTCACCAACATTATTCCTAGCATATATAAACGACATCACGGAAAATTTTCCAGCCAGAGTACACACATCATCCTTTGCAGATGACCTAGCCATATGGACATCTGAAGAATATATTAGTACAGCTAACAGCAGAATACAGCAAGCCCTATTAGCGCTAGAGGACTGGTCAAAATCATGGCTAGTGAAGATAAGTGAGGAGAAAACAACATGCACAGTGTTCTCCCTCTCAACTAAAACTCAGCAACCTAAACTGGTATTGAATGGAAAAATGTTGCGCCATGAAGAAAATCCAAACTATCTAGGAGTCACCTTTGATCGTCGCCTGACATGGAAGACACAGGTTGAGAAAAATCGAACAAGAGCAAGGCAAAGAATGGCAATCATGAAAAAGCTTGCTGGTACAACGTGGGGAGCAGATGAGAAAGTTCTCAAGAAGTTATATACTGGACGGGTGAGGCCAGTACTGGAATATGGCATTGCAGCTTGGGCAACAGCAGCTAAGTCAAACTTTAACAAAATAAGTAGAGTCCAAAACCAAGGAATGCGAATCATAACTGGAAGCCTGAAGACAACGCCTATTAATGAACTAGAAAAGATCACTTGTTTACAACCAATGCAGGATAGAAGAGATAGCAGAGCCCAGCAACAAGCAGAAAAATTTAGAAGATTGACAGACCACCCTATGTGTAAAAGGTTTAGTGGTTTTGGAAAGGGAAGACTGAAGCGTAGCAACTTTGTAGAAACTGCAAAACGAAAGATTAGGGCAGATCCCATACTTAACATATCAACAGTCAAACCCATTTACAATGCAGACAAGTTCCCAGCTTGGAGACAGCAGCAACTGCCTGAGATGATAGAAAACATTCCTGGTATTGAGAAAAAGAACACTCAGCATGAAACCGAAAGAAGAGAAATAACCCTAAACTACATAAAAGAACATTACCCAAGCAGCAATTGGACCCATGCATATACAGATGGATCAGCCAAAAATTCAGTAGAGAATGGAGGAGGAGGAATTCTCCTAAATTTAAAAAATGGAGTGAAAAAAACACATTCAGTGGCAACTGGAAAGTTTTCAAGTAACTTCAAAGCGGAGGTAGAGGCTCTGAAAACTGCAGCAGAAATGCTCTTGATGGAGGAAAATAAAGAGACGCAAATAGCTATCTTTACAGATGCAAAGTCAGCTGTCTCAATACTGAAGAGCAATAACAGCACAGAAATAGCTGACCTAAGAGCAGCACTCCATGGTCTATGCCAGAAATCACAAAAAGTTGTAATACAGTGGATCCCATCACATTGCAGTATACCTGGAAATGAAGAGGCTGACAGACTGGCAAAAGAGGGCGGACGACTACCACAGCCTGACATAGACATAACCTATAATGAGGCAAAGAGGTTGATAAAAAGCACTTATAGAACCAAATGGGAATCAGAGCATCCAGGCCACCAGAAGGATGATGCATATTACAAACTCAACCGAAGAGAACAAGTAGCAATCTTCAGACTCCGCACAGGACACAACAGGTTGAAATACCACTTGTTCAACAAACTAAAGATAGGAGATACAGATGAATGTAATTGTGGAACTGGTAAAATGACAGCTAAACATTTGCTGCAAGAGTGCCCAATATATGCAGAACAGAGAAAGATATTTTGGCCCACACCTGCTTCATTCGAGGACAAGCTCTATGGAAATATCAACAAGCTCAAGTCGACTGCAGCTTACTTTAACTGTATTCAGGTTGACATTTAAATGTACATGAAGAAGTATTTAGACTGCCACACTTCATACCTCAGGCATGTCGGTTACACAAGCCTCCCAGAGGCATGAAATGGAATATTGCTTGGATAGCAAATCCATTACGTGGAAAGTCCGAATCCAAAGCTCACTGTGTGGGCTTCAAAAAAGGTGGAAAAAGTGTCCTAGTGGCACAAAATGGAATATTGCTTGGATAGCAAATCCATTACGTGGAAAGTCCGAATCGAAAGCTCACTGTGTGGATGTCATCTGCAAACTGCATTCTTCTGGCTTCTGGAAGAACAGCCTATGGTGAACGGAAGGCCCAATATACGGAAGTGAGGCTAAGCAGCCATGTGCAGGACGTGACGATTCCTTGGGTGAGCCCAGTACCAGAGCGGTGTGTGTTGGCTCTGCAATTATGGAAGCCTCCTTGGATGGCGGGGAATGCCCATGGTCTGCCCCTGCCTTCCCTTGAGGGCCGACCAGGATGCCTTTGGCTGTTCTATATGGGCCAGCTGGGATGGGAGATAACACCACAACAGTGAGAGTCTAACGTCCTAAGAAACCCCCGGGAAGGTTAACCCGGTCAACAAATGCCCGCAGAAGTCGGATGTGTCGGCCTAACGGCGCAAGAACGCAGCTCTGCTGTAAACAGGCACAACGCAATCACGTCCGAAAAAAAACTCCGGATGAACGAAGAAGAAGAAGAAGACAATGCTGTTTGAACTCAAGACAGACAGCTAAACACTGACAATGCTGTTTGAACTCAAGACAGACAGCTAAGCACTGACAATGCTGTTTGAACTCAAGATAGACAGCTAAACACTGACACTGCTGTTTGAACTCAAGACAGACAGCTAAACACTGACAATGCTGTTTGAACTCAAGATAGACAGCTAAACACTGACAATGCTGTTTGAACTCAAGACAGACAGCTAAACATTGACAATGCTGTTTGAACTCAAGATAGACAGCTAAACACTGACAATGCTGTCTAAACTCAAGACAGACAGCTAAACATTGACAATGCTGTTTGAACTCAAGACAGACAGCTAAACACTGACAATGCTGTCTAAACTCAAGACAGACAGCCAAACACTGACAATGCTGTTTGAACTCAAGACAGACAGCTAAACACTGACAATGCTGTTTGAACTCAAGACAGACAGCTAAACTCTGACAATGCTGTTTGAACTCAAGAGACAGCTAAACACTGACAATGCTCAACAATGACACGTACCCATTTGGAAGGATCCGAGTCCTTGTTCTTGAAGTCCAGGTCATATTTGCCCTGCTTGCAGAACTCGGAAGCTGCCACATCCATGCCAATCTCCACCTTGCCTGTGTAGCCAGCCTTCTCGATGGCTTCCTTCAACAGCTCCAGACCTGGTCAAAGTGACAACCATCAAAGCGACATTTATATTTGGCTGTATGTAATCACAAGAAATAGTTTGTTAGTTAGTTAGTCACGTTCCAACATCACAGCAAAGGATTACCCTATAATGCTCTGTTCCTGTGCCAGTGAATATCACACAAAAAGAACCTCACTGTCCCACGTCAAAAGTGGAACAGACAGCAGTCCCGACAAACCAACAGCACAAACACACATATATATATATATGCATAAGGCCACTGCCAGAATGCCAACACCAACAGTCTGCCATGAAAATTACAGTTCATCATCGCTGGAAGCAGCAATCGCTAGAAAAACCAGCAGTTGCACACACATTACTGCATAGGGCAAACCATTTAGTTCAGTAACTGGATATCCAACATTTTCCTGAACATGCAGTTCACAATACAAACCACAAACGCTAACAAACTTATTTTACAGTAATGCACGTCAATTTGGGTAACCCTTCCATTTCACTATTTGATGTGCTTCTCATAAGGAAATTCCTGCGCACCGTGGAGATTATTCATTATTGAACACTGATGTTTCCATGTGAAGATGTAATACATTTCATAATATGCACTTTATCTCTGACTCGTAAATTATACATCGCATATAAACAAACACTTAGATCTGCTGTACAATCTCCAGAACAAAAATATTTTTGTTGGGTGTACATAATGATATGGTTATATGCTAAATCTCATCATTTCACCTCAGGTGGTTACTGAGTTATGGATTTTCATACAGAGGCAACATTTGTGAACGCACCATAGTTTCTCCACCTGCTGCAGGAATATAGTCGAGATTTTTTTGTGTGTGCTCGCTCGCTTTTAACTCAAGCATAGTCCATACACACTATTCATAATAGTGCTGGACTGGATTTTGCATGTGGGTTAGCTTTCCCTATTAACAGTGTCCCTCGCCATCAGGCGAACCCACTCCGACTTCAGAGAAACTTGTAATTTACGTCCCCAAGTCAAGGACGACAGGTCAACATTTTAGTCCAGGTGTCCGGTGTAGGAGTTGAACTGTTTACCTAGGCATCAGCACACCGGATGCAGTAGAGATATCAATCACAACAGACCCCTGGAAGGTTAACCCGGTCAACAAATGCCCGCAGAAGTCGGATGTGTCGGCCTAATGGCGCAAGAACGTAGCTCTGCTGTAAACAGGCACAATGCAATCACGTCTGAAAAGTCTCCAGATGAACGCGGAAGAAGATGAAGAAGAAGAATCACAACGGAAATGAGGTTCTTCAAGCAGCAGCGTAGAAAGGAAACATTGTAGACATCAGAAGCAGTCAACATTCTGTGGCAACATCAAGAAAAGAAAATGACAAGTGTTACAGGACAGAATGACAAAAACTGTTACAGGAGAACATGACAACTTTTACACGCAAAATGACAAATGTTACAGGACAAAATGACAACTGATACAAGACAAATTGAACACTTTCTCACACAAAATGGCAACTTTTACAGGACAGAATATTGACAATTGTTACAGGACAAAATAACGTAAACTGTTACAGAAAGAAATGACGACAACTGTTAAAGGACAAACTGATAACTTTTACACACAATGTGACAGGACAAAATGCTGACAACAGTTACCTTCTTGATTGTCTTGAATGTTTGGAGCAAAGCCACCTTCATCACCAACGTTGCAAGCTGGACACACATAAAATGTACTTGTTACAAACAAGGAATACAGCAGACATAAAAAAAAGTCGCTTAAAGTGGAAATACAGCAGACATGACACTACCAAGGTTAGTTACATGATAAGGAGAGGCTGGAATACTGGGTTCCCCGGATTTGAATCCTCGGTAATGTGTGGGGTTTTTTTTTTGTCAGGGGCAAAAAGAAAACTCTAGCCTGCACAGTTCACGGCGACTGCACTAGCCAGGCGGCCTTAATTCCACAGGCTCAAGACTCCCCCTTTGTCCTATACCGCAAGGTATTATAGGCAGTACATGACAGTTTTTTGACAGTTTGACAGCTACATGTCATTAACAGGATGTCACAATCAACCCCAGCATTTTTTTGGATGTTTATAATTTACTAGACAATTTTAGGTAGTTTGTCATTGCTTTCTGAACAACCAACGGCCATACCACCAAAATCAGCGCCCGATGGTCAGATTCCACATGGTCTGCAGCTGATCTCTAACCCCCGACTCGGTATGTTGGCAAATTGTTCACTACCTTAAAGCACCAGCAGTCTACCAAGGACACAACCCAATAAACAAAATCAATACCGATGCAGCAGCTAATATAAGATTCATCAAGAAATAAATATCATGAAATTACGAACAAGAAACAGTAATTTGTGAACCACACGTATGGTAGTAAGCAGCTGAGAGTTTGTGGTGGCCATCTCAATCTTAGAAGCCATTTTCATTTTACTGACAGCAGCATCTCAACAAATGAGCTTGAATTATTTCCATAGTATAGTAAACATTCTGCTAGCTGTGGTACATTAAATCTACCTTAGCTAATTATAACTGCCATCTGAAATATTAGTTTTAGTGGGTCATGTATTGTTGATTACTACACATTTTCCATGCGTTTATAATGCATATTGTTTCTGTTGTCTAAGATCAGTTTCATAAGTGATGTATTGATGAAATAATGTATGAGAACACAGAGATAAGAATGGCCAGTGTGCCCAATATTTAACCCTTTGAATATTGTTTGTGCGTTCCATAAATTATTCTATTAATCAAGTGCCGTCTCCACAATGGAGATCAGTTGTAATGGATTTCTGACAATTTCTGCCTCTTGCCCTATTTGTACAATCTGACAGACTGCTATTCGTCGACTTTTAATGTTATTTTCCCACTTGTATCATTATCTATCTCTTGCCAGCCGGCCTTTGTCTCTGCCTTCAAGACTGGTTATTTAAGAGTGTCTTATCTTTTAATGTTGCTAAAACATTTGATGCTGGCTCTATGGTTACAGACGCAGTTCATAATCCTGTATACCGTGTTCGAAACACAACTGTGGGTGATTTTATAGACCTCCTTGCATTAGTTTTTTTTACGAAATAGTATGGGTGTAACGGTCGTTCAGAAAGCAATGGCAAACTACTGAACGTAAATTTGCCTAGAGATCCCAAACAGCATTTTTTAAATGCTGGGGTTGACTGCAACACCCTGTAAAGGATATGCAACTAACTTTAACTTTTCAAACATTTGACAATTGAGGATTTCTGTGGAAACTGAGGGGGTGTGGTTTTATAGAAGAATGATGAGCACACCATGGACGGACAGAAAGAGCAATGAAGATATCTTGAAAGAAGTGAACTGACACAGAGAATTAGCTACTGGCATCAGAAGACAGTCTACATTCTTTGGGCATGTCATGTGAAAGGGAAAGCTGATGGGGAGGAGAAACAGGAGGAGACCAAGAGAGAAGATGCTGGACAGTTTGACATCGTGGCGTGGAGGAACATCAGTATCAGAAATGATTGGCAGAGCGTGACACAGATGGCTGCGGACAGATGTGATCACCAACACCACCGGGCATAGATTATAAAAAGAACAGATTTGATTACAACTTTTACAAAATTTATTTTTAGCAGCTCTCATTTCATTTCCAGCTTCCCTAAAACTTCGGTCTGTCTGTCTGTTTGTTGTTTCTGAGAAACACAGCCTTTTCTTCAGTGTGTGTTTGTGTGTACATATATATATGTGGTCTCCCAGGACAAGCTTACTCACCATCTTGTCCATATTTCTTCTTGATGACGGCCTTGAGGTTATGATAGACCTCGGAACCAATCCTCATGGCATCAGCGAACGAGCTAGCACCTGCAACAGGAAATCATATGATCAACATGACATTCTTCTTTCATTCTTTATCCCCAATATTGGGGCATACAGCCTCAACTTACTAAGTTCAGTATGTCCAAATAGATAAGTGCACTTGCTCTGAAACTTCCAGTGTGCTGACGCCGAGGTAGCGGGTTCAACCCCTACACTGGTTAATTGGGACTAAAATGTTGACTTCTCATCCTTGCCTTGTGGATGTGAATTACAAGTGCCTCAGAAGTCGGAGTGGGTCTGCCTTATGGCGAGGGACACTGGTAATAGGGAAAGCTAATCCACACGCAAACATCAGCCCAGTGCTCTCTCCAGTAGTGGCAACTACAAGAAGGAGTAGCAGGAAGCAGGTGTATGGACTACGCTTGAGTTCAAAGCGAGTGAACAGGAAAAGAAAAACTTCCCTCGTCACCTATTGCAACATGTGTGGTAGGTTACAGATTCTTGCTTCCTCTGGGGGCAACATAACTAGTCCAGGAAAATAAGTATATGCTACTGCCTAAGTTAACTCTATGTTATAATCAGGTGAAACAAAAGGCTATTATCTCTGACATTTGGCCCACTTTGGAAAGTTTAGAATAGATGGTTGTGGCATGAGTGGTTGTGACATGTAGAGGTCTCAAATCTTCAACAACAGACTCCATCCACCCATTGCCAGACAACTACCTGGCTGACAAACTCCATCCACTCACTGACAGACTTCATACACCCACTGACAGACTCCATCCACCCACTGACAGACTCCATCCACCCACTGACAGACTTCATACACCCACTGACAGACCTTACACCCACTGACAGACTTCATACACCCACTGACAGACTTCATACACCCACTGACAAACACAAAACTACCGGCTGACAGACTTCATCCACCCACCAACAGACTTCATCCAAATCTTCAACTCTTCCAAATCATCAAATCTTCAACAACAGACTCCATCCACCCATTGCCAGACAACTACCTGGCTGACAAACTCCATCCACTCACTGACAGACTTCATACACCCACTGACAGACTCCATCCACCCACTGACAGACTCCATCCACCCACTGACAGACTTCATACACCCACTGACAGACCTTACACCCACTGACAGACTTCATACACCCACTGACAGACTTCATACACCCACTGACAAACACAAAACTACCGGCTGACAGACTTCATCCACCCACCAACAGACTTCATCCACCCATTGACACAAACAAAAATACTTGGCCTAGCTGACACACAAACCAACCTGTTGGCAGAAGCATGAACTCCTGCATGGCCAGTTTGTTGCCGGCATGACTGCCCCCGTTGATGACGTTGAAGGCGGGACAAGGCAGAAACAGCTGCTTTGTGCCAGCAATGTCGGCAATATGGCGATACAAAGGAACTCCCTGAGAATAACAAAAAACAACAATTTTAGCAGGGTCATATAAAAGATCAACACAGCACACCTTCAGAAACATATCAAACTGCAATCTGTCAGCAGCATGGTTGAATTCATTCAAAGGCTATTGTCTTTGCACTTTAAATGATGCCATTCTGCTCTGATCTCTGGAACCCACACGTAAATGAAACAGAGGAAGATCTAACAACACGGAGGAAAGAATCAGAGATGAATAATATGGGCAGCTACCAAGATATGCATGAATCTTTTATTTTAGGCATTGACTGGCTTTGAACTCATGGGTAGTCTGTACACGTGCTGCTACTTCTAGTTCACTGGCTGGATTTGTGTGTGGGGATTAGCTTTCCCTATTGCCAGTGTCCCTCACCATCAGGTGAACCCAATGTGATTTCTGAGGCCATTAAGTGAACTCACTCCAACTTCTGAGGTCATCAGGTGAACCCACTCCAACTTCTGAGGTCATCAGGTGAACCCACTCCAACTTCTGAGGTCATCAGGTGAACCTACTGTGACTTCTGAGATCATCAGGTGAACTCATTGTGACTTCTGAGGTTGCATCTTGTGATGGCTTGACATAAATAAAAGCTTAGCTGCACATACTGAACTCTGATGTGCACAACATTCTCCTCGAAAGAGGAACAAAGAAGAAGAGGAGGACATAGTCACGCTATCAACAACAATCTACTTCTGCATTGAGCGGCGCTCTCAGTCTCCAAAGCTGCGTTCGGTCAGCAAAACAAGCAAGGCATTACTTAATGTGTAACAGACAGACACAGACAAGTCAATACAAACACATATACACACAGAGATAAGCGCCCCCCCCCCCCCCCCCCCCCCACACACACACACAAAACCAACATTACACATAAACGAACAACCCAAACCCACACAAGCACTGACACCCATTACCTTTTGCGCAGCGGCAGCCCTGCAGACGGCCATTGACACTCCAAGGATTGCATTAGCCCCGAGCCGACCTGTCAATCACACCGAGAAGAAGTCAGTTACATCATGTACATCAACGGGACAGTACATCGACACAAAACTGCCATTCTGGTATATTTATAAAACCATCATTGGTGTAAAAAATACAGGCAGCCCCATAGCAAATATGCCAATAGTAGGCTTAGGCTTTCACATATTCTAGGCCATGACATATGAGATGGTGTGCCAGTTCCTTTCCTCATAACATTTCATTCCCAGACAAATCTCCAAGAGTCGTGAGTCAAAACAAGTATTTTTTTTGCGCTTGCTCGCTCACTTTGAACTCAAGCATAGTCCATACACACTACTTCTAGTAGTGCTGGACTGAATTTTGTGTGTGGGTTATATTTCCCTATTAACAGTGTTCCTCGCCATCAGGCAAACCCACTCTAACTTCAGAGGTACTGGTAATTTACATCCCCAAGTCAAGGATGATAGGTCAACATTTTAGTCCACCTGTTTGGTCTAGGGGTTAAACCCCTTACCTCGGCATCAGCACATCGGATGTTTAAGAACATGCGTTCTTATCCATTTAGCCATGCTGACCTACATCAGAACAAATAATCATGCATCTACTGGGATTTGAACCCCGGCCACTGATAAGGCATGTTAGTAAACCAACCATCATGCCATTGGTGAGTTGAATTTGAATTAATTAAACTACCTGAATTAATGCAAGTTGAATTTGAATTAAACTACGTGATTTAATGCAAGTTAAGTCTAAGTCAGATATGACTAAACTACCGTAAGACAGCAGACGCTACTACCTGCTTTCTGTTAGCGCCGAATGTTGGGCGGTGCTCACCAAACCCAACACCGCACATTGTGCCAACAGCTTCGGGCGGAGGAGTGCAATTGGGAGGGTACAAGCCTTATCCTAGTGCAAGCCTTATCCTAGTGTGAGGATATACAACCTAAAGACTAAATATCATGGCAAGGCAGACCAAGTCCTAAGCCTTGGTCAGCAACTGGTCTAGGATCAAAACGACAGGTGGAGTTAAAACATTGCTTTGCTGATCTGGCAGCTTCTGCAGCTTGCCTTGTTTAGATGTATTGGTGTTACCTTTCCTCTGGAGTAAACTAGGCAGGCCGAGAGAGGGATTATGCTGCATGGGCAACACTTGGTCTCTAAATTCATCCAGGTTTTGTGCCATGGAGAAGCATATCTCCATTTTACAAACTAACGTCTGTCAAGGCAATCAGGTGCCACTCACTTGAATTAATGATGTCAGCTCCAGAAAGGTTTGCAGTATATGTCCAAGGAAGCAACAACAACAACAAAATTACCAAGAGTATTACTTTCACAAGAGCCACATCATCATCATGTGTCATAACTTTTCCACAACCCTGCTCTCATTAAGAATCTCAATCCCTTGCCAGAAGATGCATCACAGAGATAAAGAACAGAATAGGACAAGTAAGAACTGCATTCTGTCAGATGAAGAACATTTTGTGCATAGGAAGTTAAAAAAAGGTTCTTGCATAGAACCAATTTTAACATACAGCTGTGAACCCTGGACAATTAATAAACAGGTGAAAAATCCCTGGAAGCCTTAGAGATGTGGTTTTATAGAAGAATGCTGAAATTTAATTGGTCAGCCAAAAATGAGCAATCTGGACATTTTGAGAAAAGCTAAGTCGCAAAGACAACATCACAAACATCAGAAAGAAGCAGTCATCATTGAGGGGGGGGGGGGCATATTACAAGAAGACAAAAACTGGAACATGCGACAACTGGAAAGATTTGTGGAAACAAAGATAAAGGAAGACAGCCCGAGAAAATTCTTGACAGTCTTGTGTTATGGAATGGAAGAGAGTCCACACATGAACTGATCCATGCCGTCGAAGATCGCAATTTGTGGAGGGGCCCCAAGAAAACTACTGTAAAGTACCTTTACAACACAAGGTAGAAGAGGAAAGACTAAACAAGACTGTAAGCTAGCTCCTCTACAACACAGCATAGAAGAGTAAAGACTAAACAGGACTGTAAGGTACCTCTACATCATAGAGTAGAAGGGGAATGACTAAATAAGATCATAAAGTATCTCTACCCGGGAAGGTAACCCGGCCAACAAATGCCTGAAGAAGTTGGATGTGTCGGCCGAAAGGTTCAAATATTGCAGCTCTGCTGTAAACAGGCACAACGCAATTGCATCTAAAACAACATTCTGGACAAACGCAGAAGTATATCTCCGAGGGTAGAATAATGAATGCAAAAATGTAAAAAACCTGGTCTAATAAAAAAAAAAACATGATAAATGGAACGTGGTGGGTGACCCAGGCGTACCTTTGTTCTCAGTCCCGTCTAGTTTAATCATCAGTTCATCAACTGCACGCTGGTTTGTCAGGTCTGGTTGCTAGGGAAACAAAAATTAAGTTTTGACCCTTAGAATTATTTTAGTACTGTATATCTGACCGAACACAAGGACAAAATTCACAGGATACCTACAGGACATTTCTTACAGAAAAGATATATTGGATAAAAGAACACAGCACACGGAAAGGACACATCTCACACATTTCTAAGACACAATGAACATATCTCACAGAAAAGACAAAAGGAAAAATCTCACAGGGCAGACACAGAAAATCAATGCCATGTCACAGACATGTCTCACATAACACTGACAGGACATTTCTAACAGGACATGGGAAGGACACAGTATCTCCATGGCAAAGTGGTTGAGTAGTCTGCCTCGTGCCCCACATGATGGGTTGATTTTCTGACTACATATAAGTCCGCAATTTTTTCAGAGACCCGTGGAGTGGTCGCTGGAGGGTCAAATTCCATGCTCTGTGTGACACATTTGACAGCTACTCTGCAGAAAGAGACTGAGCTTTGTGAGATAAACCTGATACAATGATGGTCATTCTATTGCCTTAACCTCTTTAAGCAGGAAGGACTATTTCAAGAACACACAATAGATCATGCAACCACAAGTATCCAAAATTTAAGATCTATTAATAAGCCATGTGTATATGTGGACTGGCGCTGCAGACAGCAGATCACATACTCATAGACTGCCCAAAATATGACATATATAGGCAAACTGTTTAGCCTAGAGAAACAACAGTGGAAGATAAACTCTATGACGACAGTGAATTTGTTCTTCTTCTTTCATTTGCTTGAAATATGTCTATAACTGCAATGTTGTCTCTTGTATGAATATAACTGTCTTTTTTAGTTCACTCAGCGGTCCATAGAGTTTATCTTCCACTGTCGTCTGTCTAGGCCAGAAGGTTTGCCTAGACATATTGTAATTTGGGCAGCCTTTGAGTATGTGCTCTGCTGTCTGCGACGATAATCCACATGTGCACATGGCTGATTCACCAATCTTGAATTTTGTATACATGTGGTTGCGTAATCTATTGTATCCTGTTCTGAGGCGCAGAATAATGACTTGTTCTGGTCTGTCCATAATATGGTAGTCATCTTACTGTGTGAACTAAAAAAAAGACAGTTAAATTCATACAAGAGACAACATTGCTATTACAAACAAATTTCAAGCAAACGAAAGAAGAACACACAAAGGGCATTTCCAATAAAACAGGCATAGAAAGAAAAACGTCACTGACAACAATAGTAAGCAACATTCATTTTCAATAATTCAGTAATTGTAAAACAAATCTGGCTGGCTGCCTGCCATAACGAAGCCTTGCCGATATCTGTTTAAGATCAGAAATAATAATGTTTTGTTTCTTGCATTGTAGGGGTTCTTCTTCTTCTTCTTCTTCGTTCATCCGGAGTTTTTTTTCGGATGTGATTGCGTTGTGCCTGTTTACAGCAGAGCTGCGTTCTTGCGCCGTTAGGCCGACACATCCGACTTCTGCGGGCATTTGTTGACCGGGTTAGCCTTCCCGGGGCATTGTAGGGGTTGAACCCTCTACCTTAGCATCAGCACACCAGAAGTATATCACACTGTCAGAGATGATGATTATTATTTTTGTTTTATTGCGCTCGCTTTGAACTCAAGAGTAGTCCATACACACTGCTTCTAGTAGTGCTGGACTGAATTTTGCACATGGATTAGCTTCCTTATTAGCAGTGTAACTCGCCATCAGGCAAACCCACTCTGACTTCAGAGGTACTTGCAATTTACGCCCCCAAGTCAAGGACGATATGTAAACGTCCAAATGTACGGTGTAGGGGTTGAACCCCTAACCTCGACATCAGCACACCAGAGGTTCAAGAACACGCATTCTTATTCATTCAGCTGACCTACATTTTTATATATAACTTTCAGGCAAGCACTGCCTCCAGTAGCTGCAGAAGTGGAACGTTTGTATCACTATCATCTTGTATTGTGACAATAAGCAGAAGTGGATCGTTTGTATCACTATCATCTTGTCGTGACAATAAGCAGAAGTGAACGATTGTATCACTATCATCTTTTGTCGTGATAATAAGTGTGGGGGTATCATGGTCAGCCTAAAGGTCATGGTCGGCCTAGAGGTCATGGTCGGCCTAGAGGTCAGCTTGACCAAAGGGTTAAGAGCACTCACTCTTTTACTTCCTGTGCCTCTAATGGCAGGGCAGGGTAGTGGATTTACTTCCTGCACCGTTGTTGGACTAAATTGTGGACTTTCTTGTTCAGAAAGCAATTGGCAAACTACTCAACGTAAAATTGCCTAGATAAAATGGCTCGAGGGGTCAGCATGGCCGAATGAATAAGAATGCGCATTCTTAAATATCCGGTGTGACGATGCCAGGGAAAGGGGTTCAACCCCTAACTGGTCAGTTGGACTAAAATGTTGACCTCTCGTCCTCGACTTGGGGACATAAATTACAAGTACCTCAGAAGTTGGAGTAGGTTCGCCTGATGGCGAGGGATACTGGTAATAGGGAAAGCTAATCTACATGCACAATTCAGTCCAGTGCACTAGAAGTAGTAGCATGTGCATGGACAATGATTGAGTTCAAAGCCAGCGTACGCAAAAAACAAACAAACAAACAAACAAATGTCTGGTGAGTTTCTTAGTGGCCTAATGCCATACTTACAGCTTTGATCAAGGCCTCTGCGATTTCAGTATTCACATTTTTGACAGCAGTCAGAACACCTGAAAACAGCATAACATACATAAATACATGTATGATAATTTTATTAGATGTAAATATGTAATTATATATATATATATATATAACAAGAATCACTAGATTCTCACAAGGGCAATGAAAGCCATGATCTTCTATGTTTATCAGCATGGCACATGATGACAGCATATTTATTCATTCCGCCTTTCTTCTTCTAAGCTGGGAAATAGAGGTCTGCAGTCTTTGCTCTTCTAAACTAGAAAGTCAATGCATTTGCAGATTTGTTGAGGAGTCAAACTTTGGGTATTCATCACCTTATGTCATATTGTTCCTCTTGTACCTTGCGGTGTCGAGGTGAAGCGTAAATAATGGGAGAGTGCCCGTTTATGGGCTTCATGTATCATGATTATTGTATTCCCTCTGTTCATCGTTTACATGGTCGGCTTCTTCTGGTTGTGTTTTGTCTGTACACCATTGATTGTTGTGGCATACCGTTAGTTGGTAGCCTTGTTATATGGCTGTTTTCTGATGAAAATACCACAGGTATTGATCATAGTATTATTCCAACTGGTGACTGTTACTCTACTATTGTGGCAGAGAGTGGGGAGGAAAGAGAGGGAGCAAGAGAGAGAAAGAGGTTGGGAGAAGATGTATGGAGATATGGAGGAAGGCAAAGTGAGAGATGGAGAGAGAGGGAGAGAAATAAAAAGGGAGAGGGCAATAAGATCAAACATGACAGTTTCCACCTGATCTTTTTGCTATGAATGTCTCATGTCTGTGTTTAGAGTGCAGTGTTCCTATTTTACAATACACATGTTCCAAACTTGGTCCTTTGTGCACTCAAAATGTCATATTCCTAGCACATCACAGACACAAGGCAGGCTTCTACTTCAGGAATTATTGTTTTGTTCTTGCATAATATGATTTATGAAGGACTTTTTCTGATATCTTCTTCTTCTGTGTTCATCCGGAGTGTTTTTTTCGGACGTGATTGCATTGTGCTAATTATGCGCCGTTAGACCGACACTTCCGACTTCTGCAGGCATTTGTTGACCAGGTTAAGATAAGCTTCCCGGGTTTTTTCTGATATTACATGATGGTTTATGAAGGACCTTTTCTCAAATTACATGTTGGTTACTGAATTTTTTTTCCAAGTGATATGGTTTATGAAGGACCTTATCTGACATAATATGATGGTTTATAAAAGTCCTTTCTACATATAATATGATGGTTTATGAAAGACCTTTCATTACATACTCAATAAAAGAAGGCTTCAACATATACATTTTCCCATGTCCTCAAACTAGGTTTGACCACTAACCTTTCCCCATATACTCCTTGGCGTTATCTCTCAGCTCAACAGCTTCATATATTCCTGTGGAAGCTCCACTTGGGACAGCTGCACGAAACAGACCTAGTCACATCAAACAAAGAACACACAGACTGCAATTAACCTCAACGGATTTTCTTTGGCATAACTTAAACGCAGAACATAAATCCTCTCTGGTAAAACATGTATAAACAAAAATAAAAGCATCATTACTGCACTTTCCAAGTCATTTTGTATTTCAGTATGAGTTCGCTCAGTACCTATTCCAAGACTGTCCCAAATACAACATATTTAGGCAAACAGTCTGGCCTACAGAAACAACATAGGAAGATAAACTTTATGGACCACTGAGTGAACTAAAAAAAAAAAGACAAGTTTATGCAAGAAACAACACTGCAGATAATTTTTTTAAAATTGTCCAGAATCAGTTTCTTGCTATGAGTCTATGATGTGATAGAATCACCATATTTTGTACACCTGAGAGCAAGGAGAAACAGGTGGCCAATATATCCCTCACTTTAGCCAGAGACAAGCCAGGCACCAAACCTGTCTGACCATGCTCATGATGTTACCAGTATAACTTCCTATCAACCTTGTTAGTCCATCCACCACTGCAGATACAGACAATCAATTTCAAACGAATGAACGAACAAGAAGCTCAACACCTTGTATTTCCACGCAGACTTAGTCTCACTGGTACATTCAACATTTCATATATATCTCTGTGCGTGCGTGCGTGTATGGGTGGGTGCGCGTGCATGCTCGCTCACTTTGAACTCAAGCAATGTCCTTAAATGTGCTACTACTAATTCTAGTACACTGGACTGATTTCTGCAAGTGAATTAGCCTTCCCTATTACGAGTGTCCCTCCTTTTGCCACACTCTGACTTCTGAGGTATTTGTAATTTACGTCCCCAATCAAGGATGAGAAGTCAACAATTAGTCAAACTGATCAGTGTAGGGGTTGAACTCACTACCTCGGCATCAGCACACTCAATGTTGAAGAACTTCTTCTTCTTCTTCTTCTTCAGCGTTCCGAGCCATCGAGGTTCTTTGCTGCAAATACAATCCGTCTCCATTCGTCTCTCTGGTGAACCTTCTCTTGCTAGTCATTGATTCCAAGTGCTTGTAGGTCTGTACATATATTATCTCTCCACCGTCTTCTTGGTCTACCTCGGGGTCTACGGTCATTTATTTCCTGAGTGTACGCGAGTTTTGTTTCCCTATTATCTTCCATTCTTTCTATATGCCCCAGCCATTGTAGTCTATTAGCCTTCATGATACCAGTGATTAGCGGGGACTTAAACAGATCATAAATGTATTTGTTACTTCTTCTTTTATTCAATTGGCCAAGCCGACCTCCAAAGACCTTGTATTTCCATGCAGACTTGGTTTGGCTGGTCCATTCAACACATACAAGTAAACACTCCCTCTTACAATATCAAGGGTTCTCAAAACGGTCTGACCCTGACCTTACACTACCCATGAGTATGCTCAAGAAGATAGAGATAGGGTGGATCCGAAGAGAGTGGCTGCTGTCTCAGGAGAGATCTCGGCTGACAAAGATTAGCTTCATTTTCATGCCAGGGCATGCAGGTATACAAGGAAATGAGGAGGCTGACAGGTTTGCAAGTAAGGCTACTGTGGAAAGCGGATGAGCCATGGACCAGGCTGATATTCAGAATGCTCTACGAGAAGTCATTTGCGAGAACCAAGTAATGACTGTGAATCGACAACCATGGTCAGGATATGAGAACAGCAAATTAAAAGGATTCCAAATGTTGCTGTATGTAGCCGAGGCGCGGTGTTGGGGTGAGCGCCCAACATTGCTTAAATACCTCAATGGCTCGTGAATACATAACCTATGCAGCAAAAGTCCAACTCCTGGCCTTCACGCGGCGGACCTGTTTAAACTAACAGGAGAAGGGGCGACGGCGAATCTCTGGCACCGGAAAATAACCAGTGTGCTCTAGATGTGTATGCACGTACATGCATGCGCAGACAGGTGTGTGCGCGTGTACACATCTACACTCGAGTGAGACCACAGTCTGCTCTAGCAAAGAAAGGTGCTGAAGTCGGAGGCAACCAGCCAAGAGGCGCACCACAGAAATCAGGATGCCACGCAATCACGCAAAATGGAATATGTCGACTACTGCTAATCGTTATGGTGCTCGCCCTGCTTTGGACCCCCAGGCAGGTGCAGTGCCGGGCCCTATGTCTCGAAAGGGTCCAACCCCAACTACTGGAGGTCCTTCTCAGATGTCCTGTGGAGCCAGGGGACATGAGAATAGGATGACTGGCCTTACCAAACGAAGACTTAAAATAATGCACTGGAATGCGGAGGGAGTCAGCAACAAAAAAATAGAATTAGAAAAAATCTTGGACCAAGAAAAAGTAAGCATATGTTGCTTGCAAGAAACTCACCTCAATGAAAATATAGCCTTCAAAATCAGAGGCTACCAGTGTTACCGATCTGACCGAAAGGACAGGCGAAAAGGTGGGATACTGACCCTTGTAAGGAAATAACATCATGGCTTCCCAAATCAAAGTCTACATGGAAGGGGCTGAGTATCAGACACTTAACTTAAGACAGGTAATACAGATCTACATCTGATCAATTACTACTGTCCAAGTGACCGCCCACAGGCACTGGACACACTACCACTAAAAGAAAAAATGATTGTGTGTGGTGATTTCAACAGCCACTCGCAGAGCTGGGGCTATGATCACATGGACCAGAGAGGAGAGAGACTGGAAGACTGGCAGGATGAGAATAGATTCATGTTGATTAACAAGCCTCCGAACCCACATACTTTCTACTCGAGATCATGGCACTCTACAACTACACCTGACCTGGCTTTTCATTCACCAGACCTCGAGTGGAACATTACACGAATTGTTGGGAAACAACTTGGTGGCAGTGACCATCGCCCGTCTTTCTAACCGTAGAAAATGAGCTTGTAAGTGAAAGCAGCACCCTCCTCGAGGTGGAACTACAAGAAAGCAGACTGGGCAATGTACAAGCATCGCAACCAGCATATTGGTTAGAAACCTGAACACTGAGAAAGACATAAATAAAGTAGTTGAAGAGTTTGGGAAATGCATACTACAGGCAGCGCGAGAAACAGTACCAAGAGGAGCCCGTAAACAATATAAACCCTACTGGAGTAGTGAACTGGAACAGTTGCATAATGATGTTGAAGTGTGTAGAAAGCAAGCAGAGGCCACAACCCAGCCAAGAGCACCACAATAAATTCCAGCATGCAAAAGCCAAATTTCAAAGGGCCAAGCTGCAGGCTAGACGGAAAAACTGGCAGGAGAAAGAACGGAGTCTCTGAACTTTGAAAGAGACACAGGAAATTGTGGAAGCTAATAAAACAGCTTAATGACGAGGGCACAGGGAGAAACTCAAAAATTGCGCTACATAAAGATGGAAAAAATCTTAACAGAAAGCAAGCAGCTGACCATTTTGCAGACTCGTTCGCACAAGATAGCAATATCAAAATTAGTCCAGAGAAACAACAAGAGATTCGAGAGAACCGACAACATACAGGACAGAAGGAAATAGTACATGAGGTTCTGGAGGCACCCATCACAATCAGCGAACTGGAGCTAGCCATATCAAAACTGAAATGAGAAAGTCACCAGGAGCTGATGGTATCTCCAATGAATGATCAGGAACCTAGGAACAGAGGCCAAAACAAAGCTGTTGCAGGTCTTCAATAACAGCTGGACCTTAGGCAGTGTTCCACAAGCCTGGAGAGAAGCAATCATGATACCCCTCCTAAAATCAGGGAAAGATGGTTCCATTGCCTCTAGCTACAGACCAATTAGCCTCACCAGCTGTCTCTGCAAAACACTGGAGCGCATCATCAATCACAGACTGCAGTGTACATTGAAAGTAAAAACATCCTTGTGCCACAGCAGGCTGGCTTTAGGGCAGTGCTACTCTACGAAGATCAGACAACCTACCTCTCTCAAGAAATTGAGGATGCATTCCAAGAGAAGAAGCTGGTGCTTGCGGCATGGATAGATCTGAAGAAAGCCTTTGACAAAGTCTGGAAAGAAGGTCTGATGAAGAAACTGAGAAACTGCAAAGTCATGGAAGAATGTACAAATGGGTGAAAGCATACTTGCACAACAGAAGAGCCGAGTACAGATAGACGGACTCAAGAGCAAGAAAGTACTACTGCGGCACGGTGTCCCCAGGGCGGAGTCTTGTCCCCCACACTTTTTCTAATCTACATCAATGATCTTGTTTGCTCACCTACCGCATGGAATTAAAGCGGCAATGTACGCCGATGACCTGGTTCTATGGAGCACAAATGAATATGCATCAGTGGCCACCAGATTGCTACAAAGAGCTGTAGATACATTTGCTGCATGGGCAAATAGATGGTGTGTCAGCATAAACACTGACAAGTGCAGCACCACCCTATTTACCCTCTCTCCAAACAAAAGGCAGGGATCATCCAGATAATGGAACACCCCTAAGAGAAGATAAAGAACCAACATACCTTGGAGTAACATTTGATGGCAAGGCTGACATGGAGAAAGCACATCAACAAAGCAGTAGCAAAAGCAGAAGGAAAATAGCCATCCTGAGAAAGCTAAGTGGAACCACATGGGGAGCCAGTACGAAAATACTTAGCAAAGTTTACCAACAGAGCATACGACCACACCTGGAATATGGGTCAACTGCATGGTGTTCAGCATCAAAAACCACACTACAAGAGCTGGACAAGGTGCAAAATCAAGCACTTAGAGTCACCACAGGAGGGATGAGATCAACCCCTATAGTGGAAATGGAGAAGATGGGGAGGACACAGGCACTGAGTGAGCACAGAGATACGAAAACGCTAATACAAGCAGAAAAGTTCCTCAGCTTGCCAGGCCACCCTATGAAGAACAGATTTGAAAACCTAGCTATGGGGCGGTTGAAAAGAAGTAGTTTTATCCACCAGGCCAAAACGACTCTGCAGAGAAACCACTGATCTGCCCACAATTGGTATCCCCCTAACAACTATTCCAGAGCGAACTCCATGGAAAGATGAGCATAGACTATCGTTACAAATCCAGACAAAAGTGAGAGGAATATTTGACAAGGAAGAACAGAACAGTGTGCAGCGCAGAACAGCCACTCTCAGCTTCCTTGATGAAGAATACCCACAGGATCTCTGGATCCGAGTCTACACAGATGGGTCAGCACAAAATGCTGTTCGAAATGGAGAAGCGGGAGTGTACATAGAATACCCAAATAATACTAGGGACACAGCCAGAGTACCGACAGGAAAGTACTGCCATAACTATGTTGCCGAAATTGAGGCAATCAAGATAGCAACAGAGAAATTACTAAATGACAGCAATGGTACACAACCTGTGGTGCTACTAACAGATGCAAAATCAGTACTCGAGGCGCTCCTCTCTGGGAAATTGCCAGTACTAAGGACACTACTTTCTGAACTTAGCAGTCAGCATAAAGTCACCATACAGTGGATACCATCCCACTGTGGAGTACCCGGAAACGACAGAGCTGATCAATTGGCTAAGGAAGGAGCCAAAGAAGAACAGCCTGATGTGCCCGTTACATACCACCAAAAGAAAAGAATGATCAAATCAGTCAGAAAGCCACCAAAACCTGCTCAAGATGACTACCACGTTATGGACAGACCAGAACAAGTCATTATTCTGCGCCTCAGAACAGGACACAATAGATTACGCAACCACATGTATACAAAATTCAAGATTGGTGAAACAGCCATGTGCACATGTGGATTGGCGTCGCAGACAGCAGAGCCTTCTGGCCTAGAGAGACGACAGTGGAAGATAAACTCTATGGACCACTGTGTGAACTGAAAAAAAACAGTTCAATTCATGCAAGAGACGACATTGCAGATATAGACATATTTCAAGCGAACGAAAGAAGAAGAAGAAGAAAAGCAAATTAAAAGAGGTGCGGCCAAGAATACTACGCAGGAAGCCAAAAAAGATTAATAAACCAACAAAGAACTGGTGTCGTTAGCCGCTGGAGGATTTACTGAGGAGGGGATCCGGGCATTCATGGTCTGAATGTTTCGATGTGCAATGAGCATGATCTGTTGACTAACTAACTTACACTACCCATACACCCAAGCCATGGCATCAATTCATGTTATTTACCTTTTTCTGTTGTCAGGTCAACTTCAACAGTGGGGTTACCACGGCTGTCATAGATCTGGCGAGCGTGGATTGATTTGATTGTCATGATTGCAGACTACAGCAAAACTCCTAAATAATATCTGTGAACATGAATATAATGCAGACAAATGATTTACAAAATATGGAAGAGTGCAATATTAAAGTAGCAATATTACAGAATTTACTTTACAGAAATGATTTACCAATTATGGAAGAATGTAATATAAAAGCAGCAATATTACAGTACTGATTTTTCTTAAAAAATTTTTCTTTTATCAAATATGGAATAATGTAATATAGAAGTGACAATATTACTGTACTGATCTGACCATAGCACAATATATCGTCTAAATTTAACTACCCAAAACTGCCATGGGATAATTAATCGTCTGAATGTTGACAGTGCGTTGTTTGTTTCATTTCCCATATCATCTGCAATCTTAGTGCCTGGTAAATGAAAAGTTACACTAGAAGAAATTGTTTCCAAATTATCGGAATCAAAGAGTCATGTCTCTCAAAACTGATCAGAAATCTGTGTTATTTAATTAATTTTCTGATTTTAGAAATTGCAACATCCACTAGTTCTTGATCCTATCAATTTACATCAGATTATTGTTTTAAACAATTTTTTATAATAGTTATGATTTAAAGGACTTTGTGACGGATTCTGAAACTGATGACAAGTGCAGTAGTCATATGAAAAACAAAACTAAGTAAAAGTTTGTCATCATATGATGGCACATGTCGAATTATGCTTGCTCTAGTGAGCCACACTTGTTTGCTTTGCCTATTACAAATAAGCTGAGCAGTATTTAATTAATTATAACTAAATAGAAAATACTGTATATAATGGCTCTATTCTAATGAGTACAAATCAGCTTAGTGTTTTCCTGACTTTTTCAATTTTGTGTGAAAATGATGTGCTTCAAAATCTGATGTTATCACTGTGTTTTGATGGTGTTAAGGAGCAGTTCTTGTGATACTGGTGAAGAAAAGTGGTGTCTTTATCATTATTCAGTAAATTTACTTGGATTATCATCAAAGAGGAATTTTTAACAATTGTCACCGCTTTCTTCTAAATATATGTTACAAAATCTAACATTATTATTATGGTATATTTAACCTCTTCCATCCGGTCTCCCTGGCGAAGAGTTTAATGACTTTCTCCATAATCCTGTATATCCACGTGAGGAACACAGATATTCGGCAGCGGATTGCGTCGTGTTTATTACTTACGGGGTATGTGGACCGGTCGCTCAAAAAGCAATGGCAAACTACTGAGTGTAATCTTCCCAAGAACATCAACAACAGCTGAAAAATGCTGGTGTTGACTGCAACGTCCTGTAAGGGATATGCAACTTTAAAAAAGAAACCTCTTCCAACAGTATCAATACAGAAGTGTTCCTTATACAATCTTCTTTAATATTTTCTAGTTAGCAGTAATCATAGTTTTCGTTTTTTGGATGTTGATATCTAAGAACCTAATAAAGAATATTTACTGGAACCAAGTAGCAGCAATTAAAATGGGAAATAAAGCGGGTAGTTACGAACAGATAATGCTAGGAGCACAGCAGGGGAGTGTCTTGTCACCCGATCTCTTCTCCCTCTATAGGGAAGTAATAATGAGAGAGATCAAAGAGAAGCCAGGAATACTAATCGGAGCTAGGGGCACTGATAACATCAGATGGAAGATGTACAACAGAGATTAAAAGCAGAATAGTATAAGCAAAAGCCACATTTCAGAAAATGAAGAGTATCTTATGCAATAAGTCGCTATCAATGAATGTAAAAAAGAGAGTGCTAAAATGCTATATAGAACCAGTTTTGCTGGATGGCAGTGAATCTTGGAAAGTAAATGAACAAATTAGGAAGAACTTAGAAGCAACAGAGATGTGGTTAAGACGAATGTTGCGAATTCCTTGGACTGCCAGAGTAACTAACAACAATTGCCTGAAAGAGGCTAATGAAACTAGAACACTACAACAATAAGAAAGAGACAAACAGCTTTCTTTGGTCATATGATGAGAAGAGAGGCATTGGAGAACATTGTGACAACTGGAAAGATCGAGGGGAAGAAAGGTAGAGGCAGACCAAGAGAAATGATGCTGGATGGATTGAGACGGTGGCATGGAGGAGTATCATCAGCAGAGTTGATCCAGAACACCAAAGACCGAGATCTGTGGAGAGCCATGAACGCTTACGCCAGCTGGCAGGGCACTTGATGATGATGAATATCTAAGTCACAGTCCAGAATGTTGCTTAGATATTAACAACCTAAAAACAAAAACTGATATTTAGCAGTGGAAAGGAGAGACCATCAATGAGCATCACAGTAAACGGGGATATACTAGAACAAGTAATAACTTTCTATCTTGAACATGTAATAACAGATGATGTCAGAAGTGAAATAGAAATCAAAAAGAGAATAGGAATGGCCAAAAATGCTTTCAACAGCATAAAATCAGTATTAACATGCAGAGAGATTAAAAATGAGACTTGTCAAATGTTACGTACATTCAACACTACTATATGGCGTGGAAGCATAGACATTAAATCAACAAATAATTAGAAAGTTGAATAGAGGCCCTGGAGATGTGGATATACAGATGAATGTTTCATATTTCGTGGAAACAAAAACAATCAAATACAGAGGTTTTGGAAAAACTGGGAATGAAGAGAGAGTTGATGAAAGAAATAAAAAAGGGAGCCCCTATTCACAAAATTCTGTGAATAGTACGAGACCCTATTTACAAAAACTTGAAGAAGACTATTATTCTCTCTTCTTGTCTGTCTGTCTCTTCTTTTTTTTTTTTTGCAAGTTCTTTTTCTTCAAACCTCACAAAGACAATATTTGTTAACAAAGGACACACACTACGTACAGAGATATATATTTTAGTTCCTAAAACAAGCAACTAGAAAGTCACTTAGAAGCCATGGAGATGTTGATATACAGACGAATATGTCGTATTTCATGGAAACAAAAACAATCAAATGCAGAGGTTCTAGAAAAAATGGGAATGAAGAGAGAGTTGATGGAAGAAATAAAGAGGAGGCAAGTGAAATATTTCGGCCATGTTAAAAGACATGATACTCTTTAAAAATGGAGGGCAAGGTTGAGGGCAAGCGAGCAAGAGGTAGACAACGACACAAGTGGGAAGATATCAAGAGATGGACGAACATCAATCTGACAGAATGTACAGTCAGGGCGAGGGACAGACAGTGTTCGAGATCCATTGCAGCCAACCTTCATTGTGGAAGACGGCACCTGATTGATTGATTAAAAATGTAAAACATAAAAAACAAAAATTGCTGGCGGGGAGTCGAACCCCAGTCTCCCGAGCGACAGCCGAAGATACTAACCCCTACACTACCGAGAACACAATAATAGTTCCACAAACATTAATAATGTAGTCAAAAGGAAGTAGACATCACATGACCAGCCAAAATATTTACGTGACCAGCCACAAATTTTTGTGTATAGCAGCTCATACTATTCACAAAATTTTGTGTATAGTCACTCCGAATAAAAAAAGAGGCAAGTGAAATATTTCTTATAATTATAAAACCATCCATACTGCAGGTTGAAGGCAGGCAAGCAAGCAAGGGGTAGACAAAAAGTGGGAAGATAACATCAAGAGATTGACAAACATCAGTCTGACAGAATGTAGTCAGGGCGAGAGACAATTGCAGCCAACCATTGACCATTGTCACAATGATCACAAGACAATGATTGTGATTGTGGAGCCGGTATCTCAGTATCTCTGTGATGATTATTAGTTATTTCATATTTGCATATCCTTTACAGGACATAGCAGTCAACCCCGGCATTTTTTGTGTGGGCTGTTTGTGATCAGTAGTTTGCCACTCCTTTCAGAACGACCGGCACCCATACCATTTTTATTTTAAAGTTTATTTTAAAAATCTAACTCTAACGCAAGACGGTCTGCTGCCAAATCTCCCCACACAGCTAGACAGTAGACAAGTAGACAGTAGACACTGTTAAAAAAAATTTTATTTAAAATATTTTTTATTTTTCATGACTTACTTACTTATCTAATTATTTTATTTATTAAATACATAAAGTAGCCTAATAGAAAATCTGCTTTAAAAGCAGTACATGTTATTCTAACGTGGAAACAACAAAGTGTAAATACTGTGAAAAGATGCTTACTGTGGCCGAGTGTGAAGAGAGAAAGCCGATGAACAGAGGCGGTAGAGGACGATCTTCCTTGATGGTGGTGCAGGTGCCGGTCGACTTTGTCTACGTCCTTCACATTTACTACACGTCCGGAAAGCGGAGCTCTTCTGTGTGACCTTAACTTGACCTGGCAGGGAAGGTTGATCGCTTTAAGCATACTTGTTCGTCGTTCCTGCTTCTGTGTCTTCTTTCTTCTACACTTCTTCTGAGTATTCTTCTGTTCATATTCATTCTTATTCAGATACTGCATCTCATCATAAAAGGCTCCTCCTGTCTTTGGTTTTTCCAACTTCATTTGTTATCATTTTCTTGTCCTGTTCCTACTTCTTTTGTTTTCTATCCTTCTTCGATGCCGTCTTCCTCTTCTTATGTTACTGGCCCTCAGGGCCGGATTAAGCCATCTTGGTGCCTAGGCACAAACCCACATGGGTCCCCCCTACTGAGCCGGGCCCCCGATCCTCCACTGACTGCTGGTATGTTCAATATTATGCAAAAAACTAACAAAGAAAAACAGTTCTGAAATGTAAACACATATGTTTGTACTACTATCACTCATATAAAACCTACAATAAGGTATTTCTATATTAAAATTAATAGTTAATTAATTTTGTAATAATAGTAGACAAAAATACTGTAACTTTTTTGATAGATAAGAAAGTCAGAGAGAGCATACATTTACATTTTAAAGTTCTTTTTTCTAGATTTACGTCTGTCAAAGCTTTTGAGTACATCATCAAAGTTAATTTTGCGCAACAAGTCTGCCTCAATCATCAGCAAAGATAAGGAATCAAGCCTTTCTTGTTTCATTGTCGATCTACTTGGATTTTTTGTACGTTTCAACTGAGAAAAAGAGCGCTCAGTTGAACAGTTCGTAAGCATTAATGTTAAAAATATGCGCAAGGTGATTTCTACATTTGGAAAAACACACTCGATGTTGTCTCTATTACTTTGTAGAGTTCTGCATGACTGAACGTGTTGTTTTCAGATTTTGATGCACGAAACTTGTGGCGAATATATGAGTGGAACTGTTGTAGTTCAGTATATAAATTATTGTTCAGATCTTCAGGATAAGCATTTATTAGTCCTTCACACCACTGGGATGTTTGTGGTACATCGACCAAACAAGAAAATCGAACTGCTAGATCATTATATACCTGTCCTCGTCTACTCATCTCTGTCTCAAGTTTGTCAACAATGGTGTAGAAAGCAGACATACGAAATTTGTCTCTGGCATTCTGAGATACCTCAGGGGCATCACCATCAATGACCACTGTCTTTCGTTTACGATTACGGGTCAAAGTTGACTTATAATCCAGACCTGGTGTTATTTCTTTTGCAGCTTCTTCAAATCTTTCAAATTCATTCCTAGATTCATGCAAGTGATCTGCTAGTGAAGAATACAAATCAGCACATGTTTTCAAGTTCACGTGCTCATTTTGTAGAGCTTGACTGACCCTGTGAAAATGTTGTAACACTTCTTCCCAAAAGACAAGCATGAAAGCAAATTCTAATTCTTGCATCTTCTTTGCAATGTTTTCTGGTAGCACTAGGAGTATTTCCACTACAACTGAGAAGAAAGCAATTAGTGTACAACTACTGGATAAAGGCTGCGAAGGATTCAAGACACCCCGCGTTCAGTGCATTCGAAGAAAACAGAAGCAAATGGGGAGGAATACCTATACAAAAGACGCAAACACCAGCAGGATGGACAACTGCACAAGAGATGAACGCGGACGAGAAACTAGCTAGGGCACTGGTACGAACAAAAGTTCACTGACAAACAACACCCCAATGGGAGCTAGAACTACCATTTACGGATACGACACTAGCGAGCATAATTAATAAATCAACAGAGGACAGGGAAGCCAAAGACATAGCGGAGGAATACATAAGACAAATAAGCACGGACAACCTCACTATATACACAGACGGATCAAAGAACGAGAATGAGGAGGTAGGGGCAGGAGTAGTAGTACCATACCGGAACATCCAAAAGGAGTACAAAATAACAGACAATGCATCGGTATACACGACAGAACTAGTAGGAATTATGAAAGGACTAGAAATAGCAACAGAGAACCACCCCCCCCCAACCCCTATAAAACTAACTATACTGACGGACTCACTATCTGCAGTACAAGCGCTAGGCAACCACTCTAAAGTGAACAGACAAGACCTGAAAGAGAAAATACTAACACTAACAACAAAACTAAAAAGTATGGGATGCCAGATCACAATTGCATGGATACCAGCACACAGAGGAATAACTGGCAATGAGAGGGCAGACAGGGCCGCAAAACGCGGGACAAGCAGCCAGAATATAGTAAACACAGGACTCGGCATTCTGGAGGCAAAAAGCATTATCAAACAACAAGTAATCGACAAATGGAAACAACAATGGAGAGACAGCAATAAAGGACGACACGCTTACCACATGCTCAGAGAACCAAGTATGAAAAGTCAAGTGAAAGACAACACAAAAATACCAACGTACAAGAAACTATGGAGATTGAGAATCGGGAAATGGAAAGATAAAATCACCCGACCACATTGCATTGATTGCCGGGAGGAAAACACTATAGAACACTACCTACTATCGTGCACAGCCTATGCCCAGGAACGCAGGGACCTAGTAGAATACTTCCAATCAAGAAACACTACGATGACGATGAAGGAATGCCTACAGGTGGAAGGCGACAAAGAAATACAAAAGCTTACAAAACAATTCATTGCAAGAACAGGGAAAGAAATATAACCAACATAAAATAAAGCCAACAGCAAAATAAAAATACAGTGAGGAAAAACTCGACCACACGAAAACCAGACAATAGGAAATATATAGGGGTGCGTTAAAACTCTCAAATGGTGGACAATAGAGAGACGAAACGACCCTCTCCGACGGGGGAGACAAGGAGAAGGGTGGAAATTGCCCCAACGATGGAGAAGACGATGGGAAACCTCCCTGACGATGGATAAGAGGGACGTGCAGGAAACCCCTCCGGAGTGGGACAAGAGGAGACGGTAGGAAACCTCCCCAACGATGGACAAGAGAGATGATACAATCCGACCCCTACGCTTGACAAAAAACCGCTGAACAAAGACCCAAGAAAACAAGCCCAGACGATAACAGGCAGCCCCTCCCCACCCCCCAGGGTCAGCCCCGGACAAGAAAACACCAAACGAGAGGGATGGGCAAACCGATAATGACAGCAGACACACCAGCAAAACGACAGAAGCAAAAAGGATGGCAAAAAGAGGAACTCGGCCAGACGTGCAGAAATAGAAGCTGTCCAACGCACAAAAGACCAGAAAACCTATACCGCACTATGAACCACCACAACTATAACCAACGTCATTAAGACGGGTTGAACGAGGTGGAAAGTTTCTTTTTTTTTCGGAAATCGGAATCGGAATCGGAACTCTCGCCCTTGTCCCATCCCGTTTGCCAGGTGTGCACTAAATTTTCCAGTTTATTGCTGTTCAATACATGCACAAGAAATCTTCACTGTCTACATCTAATTTTTATAGTCAGTTTATACTTTTCACTTGCTTCTTGGAGGACTTGCTCATTGGTTTTTCTGTCCGTCGATAGTATTCTGTGCAATTTCCTCACAAACCACATATCCACGGCCACTAGATTTTTCTCAGCTTGTCTGCTTATTGACAACATTTCACAAAGATGCAAAGTAGATAGGAGGCAAAATAAATGTTAGTAAATATCTCAAACCGACAAGAATGAGGTGTCAGTAAATGACACCAAAAACCCCAAACCAGGTTAAAAGCATTACGTACAATACGGTAAACCCCTGCCAATATAACTAATAAATAATAAAACAGACTTCTACATTACCATAAATTTAGTTTAAAATATTTGGTTAAAGTTTTTTTTTTTTTTTTTTAATTTAAAGTAATTAAATAAGTTAGTTGCATATCCTTACAGGACTTTGCAATCAATACCAGCAGTTTTTGCTGCTGTGGTCTCTTGGCAAGTTTACGTTCAGTAGTTTGCCATTGCTTTCTGAACGACCGGCACCAATACCATTTCGTAAAAAAAAAAAACAACGCAAGGAGGTCTGCTGCCAGATCGCCTGCAGCTGTGTTTCGAACGTGGGTATGCTTGACCACGAACTGCGTATGTAACACCTTCGCCATGGAGCCGGCTAGTCATGAGGTATAACAGTGATTTCATTTGCAACGAGAAAAAGAGTGTTGAGGTGCTACATAGAATCTGTGCTTTTGTAAGGATGTGAAGCGTGGACAATAAGCAGACAAGCTGAAAAACATCGGATGGCTGTGGAAATGTGGTTTCTGAGGAAAATGCAAAGAATACCCTAGCTAGACAGACAGAAAAACCAATGATCAAGCCCTACAAGAAACAAATGAAAACCGTAAACTGATTAGAGAAATTAGACGTAAACAGCCATAATGTTTTTGATCACGTTATGAGAAGAAATACATTGGAGAACTTGGTTACAACTGGCAAGATGGAAGGGAAAAGAACAAGGGGAAGACATAGAAGTAAATACATGGATGGCTTGGCCACGATGTATGGTCGAGGACATGGTCATGGAGCTGATCCACGACTCTGATGATCCAGTGAAATGGCGAATCATGACCGCCACGCTTACCGGCATGGCACATGATGATGATGATGATAAAAGTGATATATGAGGCTTGAACAAACATGATCACCAACACCTTACGGCAATAATTTAAAATTATACGAAAAGAGACAGTGGACTGTGGCCAGACATGACGATCAACGTCATACGACATGCATTGGTTGTGGACAAACACGGTATCACGTCTGACGACATGGCCTAAAATAAAGTTACTTTTTGGCACTTGTGACTGTGTTCTGGTCTACTTCTCGTTTTTTTGTTTTTTTGTTTGGGTGATCCATTCATTGCCCAAGAGACAGAAGGCTGTAGGAAAACATGACGACAAACATAATAAATACACGGGAAAAGCTTTAAGACTTCATTTATTCATAATTGCACACATCACAGATATATTAAAAGTAACAACACCAGTAATTATTAAAACATGTATAAAGTAGACAGAATAATAAATAATTATTTATAAATATCCAAAACCGACAAGAATAAAGTGTCAGCGAAATGACACCATAAACTCCAAACCAGGTTAAAAGTGTTATTGTACAATACAGTAAACCCCTGCCAATACAACTAATAAATAATAATACAACCTTCCACATTGAAATAAAACAACAGAAATAATTTGTATTAATATAGTTGCCAAAATACAAACAGTTAATACATTTTATAGATAAACAGGTTAATATTTTGACCCGCAAGATATTTGCTTCCTCTATTGGAGAGATCAGGAAAGTAGAGGATCTACAGCACTAAGGTCTATCGGCCATCTTTGAAGTGAGCTGTCGTGTTGGTAAAGTTGTCCAGGGTAATGCCTCGATTCTTTCATCCATGTTCATGGTTTCATCCAATATTAACAATCCTATCAACTGTACTTGGCAATATTTCACGATAATGATATCTTTATGAGCTTTTAGTGACTTATTTTCCTGTTCGTAGATGATTTGTGAACGAAATAGTGGCTCTTTGAAGTAGGTTAACTTTTGTTTTCTTGTACACTTGACTTGCACTTCTCTTTCCAAAGTTGGAACGAAATCACGAAAATTGTATTAGAGAAAGTGAAACATGATGGTGATTTACTTGAATAACCGACATGATAACAAGTAAAATAGTGTTATATGCTATGATATTTTTCTAATGTTTTAAACCACGCTGCAGTTTTCGTTTGCACATGTTTACCTTTGACTCAGAACAAGGATGACCATGTCGTGATGAAGTTGACCATCATTCGACACGCGACAACTTAGTAACTTTGTCCAGTTAATAAAAAACATTTTGATATCTGCACCGTTGGTTGGATAGTATTGCATTTACAAACTGTCTTTAATGATATCTTGCATCAGTTTGTCATGGTAAAACACTTGCACTATTTTGTAAGGGAGAGTTTATTCGTAGAGCTCTACGACGAATAAACAAAGCGTTTATTAACTTTATTCGTAGAGCCCTACGAATAAACAAAGCGTTTATTCGTAGGGCCCTGCGAATAAACGCCTTGTTTATTCGCAGGGCCCTATGAATCGATACTTTATACTTAGTTGAAGTATGGCTGTTTAAATATCAGGCGAGTTTCTTCTTCTTCTTTGCGTTCATCCGGAGTGATTTTTTCAGATGTGATTGCGGTGTGTCTGGTTAGGCACCCTCGGGTCGAAACCCTCAGGCCAACACATCCGACTTTTAGCGTGCATTTTTGACCAGGTTAGCAATCCTGGGAGACTCTCACTTTTGTGGTACCGTCCACATCTCAGCTGGTCTAGTTGGAACAGTCGAAGACTACACAGTCATCCCTCAAGTGAAGGCAGGGACAGTCCATAGCATTTTCCGCCATCCTGGGTGGCTTCCATAATTGCAGAGCCGGCACATAACGCTCTGGTGCTGGGTTTACCGAGGGAATCGTCACGTCCTGCTCATGGCTGTTTTAATTCCTCACTTCAATATATTGGGCATTTCGCTCGCCCTGGGCCGTTCCTGCACAAACCAGTCAGCTCTGCGGTCTGTTTCCACTAAGCGAGTTTTCGGACATGTGCTTGTCCCTGTACCCATCAGAGCTGTTCCAGGCACGGCGGACATTCGGAAAACTACCTAGTCAGAGCTGTTCCGAACAAGAGCGGCATTCGGAAACTAGGTAGTCAGAGCTGTTCCTAGCACGGGAGACATTCGGACGAGACATTTCACTCGGACGTAAATGCGTAGTGTCAATTTTTAGTTTGCCACCCGTAGGACGACACTTCCGGCGGGCATTTTTTAGTGAGGTTAGCCTTCCTCTGGTTTCGAGACACGTTAGACTGTTGTAATGTCACCCACATCTCAGCTGGTCAAGATAGAACGATCAACGACATCGTGGTCTGCCCTCAAGGGAAGGCAGGGGCAGACCATGGGCATTATCTCGCTATCCAAGGAGGCTTCCATAATTGGAGAGCCGGCACATATTGCTCTGAGACTGGGCTCACCCAAGGAGTTTCCACGTCCTGCTCATGGCTGCTTTAGTTCCTCACTTCCATGTGTTGGGCATCCCACTTGCCACTGATTGCTCAATCACGCACTAGGAGCGGTCAGACTGCGAGTGACATCCACTCGGTAAGCTTTTGCTTGTGACTTCAGACCACGCAATAGGTTCGCTCGCCGTGCGTTCCATTTCGCGTTGATGAGACATTCTTCCACTTTTGTCTACACTCTCTATGAGTTAGATACAGACAGTTTCCGTAACCCTTCGACTGGGGCACTTTTCTGACTTTTTTGTACTCGCTCACGAGGTAGGCTACATGTGCTGCCGGCTCAGCACCTTACCTTCGTGCAGCAGTGAACGGGAAATGGCCAGGCCCCTTCATCCGGGAAACTCTCATATCCCCCAGCTGGGAGCCTTCGAACATGTATCAGACCTGAGCATGTAGCTTGCTCAGTATCATGTTTCTATTTTCCGGTAGACGGGTATCAGCCTGGCTCTAAGATCCGAGGGTTTTGTGGCTTAGAGGCGTTCAGCCACAGCCCTCGACAGGGAGCCTTAAGAGTTTTGTCCGGACCAAGAAATTCTGCCTTTGTGCACCTCATTTAAATTTTGACTGCTATCCTCAGTCTATGCCTGCAGAGCAGCAGGTTGTGTCTCTCTTAGTCTGGTCCCTATCCCATAAGCTGTCCGATATGTAATTTTTCACCCATCGGCAAGCAAATGGGGGTCTATGGGACTCGCAAGCTCCCCCACCACGTCAAGGTGGAGACACATCGGGGGAGTCAGGCGAGTTTAAGAATTGTTAACTTGCGCTTTCTGTACACTTACTGTTTACAGGCATCCATCTTTGTTTACGTTACTGACCTACTATTTCCTACTATTTATGTCCTGATAATTCTGGTCCAAGCTGACAGTAATATGCGTCACCTCAGAGAGACATGATTAGGGTCGTTAGGCAATACAAACACCAGGCTTTCGACTGATTGCCCTCATGAATTAACAAATAAACAAGGAAATGCTACGGATATAAAGTGCAGGAAAACCTGGTATATGTGAAGCGGGTTGAAAAGAGAGAAGAGAGAGATAGATAATGAAGATAGTGTGCGAGACATATATGTGAGATATGAGAAAGATGTGTTGAAAGACATAAAAAAAGTGATAAAGACAAGAAAGGGGGAGGAGGGAGATAGAGAAGAAGAGAGAGAGATGTCTGTATGCCTCTCTATATGTCCGCCTGTCTGTATGCCTCTCTATTTGTCCACCTGTCTGGATGTCTCTCTACATGCCCGGATGTCTCTCTGTCTCTGTCTGTCCGTCCGTCTGACAGCCTGCGTGATTTCTTGTTCTCTATCAGCCTACTTGTATCTGTCCATTTGTATATATGTCTATCTGAATCTCTATCTAACAAACTGTCTGTCTTTCCATATGCATATGTATGTCTGGTTGACTCTCAGTGTGTATGTATGCGTGTGTCTGACTCTCTATCTGTCTGCCAGTTTATATCAGTTGTTTATTTGTCTGTATCTCTGACTGCCCCCCCCCCTCTCTCTCTCTCTCTCTCTCTCTCTCTCTCTCTCTCTCTCTCTCTCTCTCTCTCTCTCTCTCTCTCTCTCTCTCTCTCTCTCTCTCTCTCGGCCGGTCAACCTGCCTGTTCAGAGTATTGCAGGGAGAGGTTGAAAGAGATGTATGAATTGACATTGGCATTCTTCATATACCTATCTGTTATGTTATGTGGTTACTTCAGTTACACGCTCATAACGGTGACACAGTGATCTATACTGATGGGTCAGTGGTGAGAAACAAACAGGCGGTTTTTTCGGTTATCAGCTCACCTCATCTCTTCATTTCTCTCGATTACAGTTGTTCTTCGCTGTGGAACACAGATGATCGACGAGCAAGTGTCGGGTTGGATCTAGCTACCCATCTACCTACTCTTCCAACTACCTGCCTAGCTACCCACATACCTGCTTACTTAACTACCTACCTGTTTACCTACCAACATATCTACCTATCTAACCATCTATTTGTCTAACAACCCATCTACCTGCCTACTTAACCACTTTCGTGTCTTTTTCGGGATTTTTTCTCGTGCACCTGTAGTAATAAATTTCCCGTGGTCTCTGGGTAGTGAGTTCGGACGCCCGTGTGTATTAATTTCGAGTTAAAAATCTACTACAGGATCCTCGCCGATGCTACGGACTGCGTGCACTGAGCTGAGTTTCTCCAGACTCAGGTTTGAGTTAGGAGGAGAACGGAGCACTTGTGGGTTGCACCTGTGTGCCGTGATGTTGATCCATCGACTAAACAAAACTAAAACTTTAGTGTCTAACTATCCACCTGCCGCTCCTATGAAGCTCCCAAGTCCGCCTGTTTTTTGTTGTTGACAATTTCTCGAGACGTCTCTGTCCTACTACGTCAATCCCCTAGATTCATTAGCGTTTTGGCTGTGGGATTCTCTGATACTTCTAATTTGCGTCATTACGTCAAACTTGCCACTTGGCATCAAGGACTGTTTACAGCATTCAGTACTGGATATGAGTGGATGAGACTATTCGCTGGCTGTTGAATGAGGATGGAGCACGCATGGGAATGTACTGAGTGCAGTGATGTCGGTTCAGTTCAGTAGATGTACACTGGGGCTTTGGGGCCAAAAGGGTGGTGGCAGTGGAGGGGCGCCAAAAGAAAGCCCCCTAGGGGACCCAACCCGGAAATTAGCGCCAATGAATGGTGTTCGCTCAGTATCGTTTGCAGGTAGCAGGAAAGGAAATTAGCGCCAATGAATGGGGTTTCCGGGACAGGGAATAATCACGTGACCAACCTACGAATAGACGCTTTGTTTATTCGTAGAGCTCTAGGGAATAATCACGTGACCAACCTACGAATAGACACTTTGTCTATTCGTAGGGCTCTACGAATAGACACTTCGATTTTGTAAATCCTGTCACCCAGTACAGATGATTTTTCTGCAGGCATATTTTGTTTAGGTTTGCCTTCTCTAGCTTTTGACTGCCCGCAGTCTATCTACTAGGCAGCAGATCTGTGCATTTCCTTAAGTCTGGTCACTATCCGTTGAGTTGGGAGACCTTGCCTGTAGCTGCGCTGCCATCGAGTATGGCTACTAGACGTATCATGATGTATGGACTACGCTTGAGTTCAAAGTGAGCGCGCGCAAAAAAAAAATACACTGCCCTTTCTTTCTGCCTTTGACAAATTGATTTTGAATGCGGAGCAGATTGTGCTTTCGTTATTCAAATTCACTATGGAAAGCACTTCCTTGAATTCTGCGGAAGACTTGAAACTCTGATGCCTTGAAGACCTGGTGTCTGTCAGAGTAAGGTTGGTGAGACTTCTCCTGACCTGGCACAACCGTACCCTCTTCACGGGGATTGTGTCGCAGAGCTGTCCTTCCCTTGTCAAACTCAGCAGCCCTGGGAAGGTTAACCCGGTCAACAAATGCCCGCATAAGTCGGATGTGCCTAACGGCGCAAGAACGCAGCTCTGCTGTAAACAAGCACAATGCAATCACGTCCGAAAAAACTCCGGATGAACGCAGAAGAAGGATAGGCTGCAAAGAATATGGACAGAGAAACCAATGAGCACGACCTTTTTTTTTTTTTTTAAATTCACATATCCTTTACAGGACATCGCTGTCAACAGCAGCATCTTTCAGCTGTCTGTTGATTTCTTGGCAAGATTACGCTCAGTAGTTTGCCATTGCTTTCTGAGCGGCCGGCTCAGTAAAGTCACCAGCGGGGGTCGAACCGCTCCCAGTTCTCTCCCGCTACGAGACTCTGCGTGATAAACGGGATTACGGAGAAAGTGTTGTAACCCCTCGGCAAGAGAGACCAGCGAGCACGACCTACAAGAAGCAAATTTAAACTGTAAACTGAATAAAGAAATTAGACATAGACAGTCACAATTGTGTGGACATGTTTTGAGAAAAAATTAATTGGAGAGTTTGGTGACAACTGGCAAGATTGTGAGAAAAGAAGGGGAAGGGGGAGGCAGAGAAGTAAATATCTGGATGGCTTGGCCACATGGCAAGGTTGGGACAAGAACACAGAGCTGAGCGACGACTCTGGTGATCGAGTGAGATGGCGAAGCATGACCGCTCACGCTTATCGGCATGGCACATGATATACATGTGCAGGGTGGGGTGGTGATGTAAGATAAAATATAATGAAACAAGCACACCACAGGTATACCACTTAAGTTAACATGAAGCCCAGAAACAGTATCGATTCCTGCTGCTTAATTAATGAACTTAATTAATTTGTCAATACTTTTCTTATTTGCTAATTTTAGTTTCATCATCATCATTCTGTGGCTTGTCCTGTGCAAGACTTTGCCCACATGTCTTTCTCCATAATTTCTTTACTGTTATTTTTATCAGCATCATCAGCATCCAATGCCTTGCCGGCTGGCATGGGCGATCTTGCCTCCCCACAAATTGTGATTTCTAACACCACGTATCAATTCGTGTGCTGACTCCATCCGTGCCATTTTACAAGACTGTCAAGATTTTCATCTTTGTCTTCAAATCTTTTCGGTTGTTTCAGGTTTTGTCTTCTCATAATGTGGCCAAAAAGGAAGACCGCTTCTTTCTGATTGTTATAAGTTGACTTAGTGACTTAGCTTCCTTCAAAATGTCCAGATTGCTACTTTTGGGCTGCTCAAAGAATTTTCAGCATTCTTCTATAAAACCACATCTCCAAGGCATCCAGGGATCTTTTGCCTGTGTGCTAATTATCCAGGATTTGCAGCCGTATGTTAAAACTGTTTCTATGTAACGGGCAAGAATTGTTTTTCTAATTTCTAATGACAAGGATTTATTGCATAACATCTTCTTTTGATAAAATGCAGTTTTGGCTTGTTGTATTCTGTTCTTTACCTCAGTGATGCATCTTCCATCTGATGTTATCCATGTGGCCATATATATGAATTTCTGCACTTGCTCCAAAATAACGTCATTTACTTTAATTGCATATCTAGGCACAATCTGTTATTTAGGCACCTGTAAAGAAGGTAGTTTGCCATTGCTTATAACTTAACAAAGCCCTGGAACAGTAACCAGCTGTGAGTCTGATGTGATAGGGCTATGACATTTTGTAGGCCTGAGTCTGATGTGATGGGGCAATGACATTTTGTAGGCCTGAGTCTATGATGGGGTAATGACATTTTGTGGGCCTGAGTCTGTGATGTGATGGGGCAATGACATTTTGTAGGCCTGAGTCTGTGATGTGATGGGGCAATGACATTTTGTAGGCCTGAGTCTGTGATGGGATAATGACATTTTGTGGGCCTGAGTATGTGATGTGATGGGGCAATGACATTTTGTAGGCCTGAGTCTGTGATGTGATGGGGCAATGACATTTTGTAGGCCTGAATCTGTGATGGGGTAATGACATTTTGTGGGCCTGAGTATGTGATGTGATGTGATGGGGCAATGACATTTTGTAGGCCTGAGTCTGTGATGTGATGTGATGGGGCAATGACATTTTGTAGGTCTGTGATGTGATGTGACGGGGCCATGACATTTTGTAGGCCTCTGCCTGTGATGTGATGTAACGGTGCCATGCCATTTTGTAGGCCTGTGTCTGTGATGGGGCCATGACATTTTGTAGGCCTGTGTCTGTGATGTGATGTAACGGTGCCATGACATTTTGTAGGCTTGTGTCTGTGATGTAATGGGGCAATGACATTTTGTAGGCTTGTGTCTGTGATGTGATGGGGCAATGACATTTTGTAGGCTTGTGTCTGTTATGTGATGTAACGGGGCAATGACATTTTGTAGGCCTGAGTATGTGATGTGATGGGGCAATGACATTTTGTAGGCCTGAGTATGTGATGTAACGGGGCAATGACATTTTGTAGGCCTGAGTATGTGATGTGATGGGGCAATGACATTTTGTAGGTCTGTGATGTGATGTAACGGGGCCATGACATTTTGTAGGCTTGTGTCTGTGATGTAACGTGGCCATGACATTTTGCAGGCCATAGGACAAGATTCTGGATAATGAAACAAAATAATAGTAATTAATAGGACGAGACCATACACTGGTTTGCAGTTGTAAAAGGCATAATAACTGAGTGAGAAGAATGGAAAGATGAAAAACATGAGAACAATGACAAGAAAATGAATAAAATGTGCTTCTTATCTCAGAATTCCAGGCTGTGAAACTAACACGAATCTCGACATTGATATTCTGCTGCAGATAGCAGACCACACACTCCAAGACTGTCCAAAATACGACATATCTAGGCAAACCTTCTAGCCTAGAGAAACAACAGTGGAAGATAAACTCTATGGACCACTGAGTGAACAAAACAAGACAGTTAAATTAATACAAGAGACATCATTGCAGTTATAGACACATTTCAAGCGAACGAAAGAAAAAAAGAATAAGTTTGTATGAGTTGAGTCGAGAACCGACTTCACAGCACTCATGACATTCCCATAGGTGCTCTGTCAAGAAATCTGCAACAGCGTGCGAAGAGTCCCACTACTAATGGTAGCAGTAGGAGTATGTGTCCATCTGGCATTTTCTTAGAGTCCAGAGTGTCGATCAGATCCTCTGCAGCACCATTCTCTCCAGACCGTGATGATGATCTACCTGTTCTTCTGCACTATACACACGATTGCAAAGAGCCCAGACTGCACCTGCCTTTTCATGCACCAATACCCTGCTGAACGGTGCAGACCCAGCCAATCTGTTTGCCTGCTCGTTCCCCAGCACACCATGTCCTGAGAAAAAAAAATCCATCAGTTTGTGTGAATATTTGCTAAATGATAATATTGTTTATTGACTATGATATATATTGTGTCTCGCAGTGTTTCAGTCCTCGTCTCAGTTGCCTCCAGTTAAGTTGTCATTCAGTCGTCGTCAGTAAGAGAAAATCCAAAAAATGGCACTCAAGTTTGGTCCACAGTGGTATGTGACATTTACTTAATTTTTTTGGGATTAAACTGCTTTCTTTGCTTTTATCGTTAAAGAAAATCAGATACGTTTCTGAAATCAGAAATTTGTTTTTAATTTTTATATTGCTATATATTTTTATATTGTTATATATGATTGGCCGGTCTTCCTGGGGTAGGGGTTACACGACTGTCTCCATAATCCTGTACACTTTCATGAGTAACGTGATGTGCGTGAGAATTGGTAGCAGTTCTCTCTGCGTCCGTAACATATGGGGTATGTGAGCCGGCCGCCCAGAAAGCAGTGGCAAACTAATGAGCGTAATCTTGCCAAGAAATCAACAATCAGCTGAAAGATGTTGATGTTGACAGTGATGTCCTGTAAAGGATATGCGAACCAAAAAAAAAAAATATATATATGATTGAAGTTATAATGGATAAGAATGCTCATTCTGCTGATGCCGAGGTTGCAGGTTCAAGCCCTACACCGGTCAGTTGAACTAAAATGTTGACTTCTTGTCCTTGTCTTGGGGATGTAAATTACAAGTACCTCTAATGTCGGCGTGGGTTCTCCTGATGGCGAGGGACACTGGTGATAGGGAAAACTAATTCATACGCAAAAAATTAGTCCACTGTACTAGAAGTATTATGCGTATGGACTATGCATGAGTTCAAAGCAAGCGAACAATAAAAACACATTTTTTCATCTAAAAAATTTGTTGCATATCCTTTACAGGACATTGCAGTCAACCCCAGCATTATTTGGCTGTTTGTTATTTCTGGGCAAGCTTACGTTCAGTAGTTTGCCATTGCTTTCTAAATGAGTGGCACACATACCTTTGTATGAAAAACAACACAAGGCGGTCTTCAGCCATATCACCCGCAGCTGTGTTTCGAACAGGGTATGCAAGATTATAAATTGCCTGCATAACGCCTTTGCCACAGAGCCGACTGCTTCATTAAGCAAGATTACCTGAGTCGGAGTGGGTTTGCGTGATGGTGAGGTACATTGGTAATAAAGAAAGCTAATCCACACGGAAAAAATTAGTTCATTGCACTGCATTTGCTAGTTTCTCCATATATTGTATTCTTTGAATTGTCCTTGCAAAACACATTTCCACTGCCATTAGATGTTTCTAAGCTGTCTACATATTGTCCATGTTTTTCATGCATATAATAGTATGTTCTATATAGCATGTCAGCATGTTTTCTCACAGACATTGCCAGCTTTTTATTGATGAGTACGTTTTTTCACAACAATTGCCAGCTTTATATTGATGAGTACTACCTCTGAAGTCGGAGTGGTTTCGCCTGATGGCAGGGGACACTGTTAATAGGGAAAGCTAATCCACACGCACAATTTCATCCAGCATTACTAGAAGTAGTGTGAATGGACGACGCTTAAGTTCAAAGTGAGCGAGTGCAAAGAAAAAGATTGATGAGTGTTTTCTCACAATTGTCAGATTTATATTGATGAGTACACTTTCTCACAATTGTCAGCTTTATATTGATGAGTACACTTTCTCACAATTGTCAGCTTTATATTGATGAGTACACTTTCTCACAATTGTCAGCTTTATATTGATGAGTACACTTTCTCACAATTGTCAGCTTTATATTGATGAGTACACTTTCTCACAATTGTCAGCTTTATATTGATGAGTACACTTTCTCACAATTGTCAGCTTTATATTGATGAGTACACTTTCTCACAATTGGCAGCTTTATATTGGTGAGTACACTTTTTCACAATTGTCAGCTTTATATTGATGAGTACACTTTCTCACAATTGTCAGCTTTATATTGATGAGTACACTTTCTCACTATTGTCAGCTTTATATTGATGAGTACACTTTCTCACAATTGTCAGCTTTATATTGATGAGGACACTTTCTCACAATTGTCAGCTTTATATTGATGAGTACACTTTCTCACAATTGCCAGCTCTTTATTGATATGTTTTCCATCTTGTAAAAGGCTACCTTTACTATTTTTCTTCTTCTTTTGCCATTAAGATTACTAGTTGAGTGTACACCCATAGCCACACAAGCCCAGTCCTCTGTAGACCACTCATGGTTGGTTGGTTGTTGGGTGATTTTTTTTCTATGGCGCGAGCCTGTCTCTGACCAACCCTGTTTAGTCACCTCCTATGGCAGGAGGTTAAGTGTTTGATTCTTTTCCTCCCCTTTGGAGTTCCTGTCACACATTGGCAACCTTTGCCATAACAATTAGATATTGTTTACTAAATTTAATTTGTTCTCCTTAATTATGCATTCTTTAAAAAAAATTAGACATTTTCAGTGACAGAAAGTGATGATCATCCATTGCAGCCAACCTTCATTGTGGAGATAGTACCTGATTTACCTCTGAAGTCGGAGTGGGTTCGCCTGATGGTGAGAGACACTGGTAATAGAAAAAGCTAATCCACATGCAAGAATCAGTCTAATACTCTAGTAATATGACATGTATTGACTACGTTTGAGTTGAAAAAAAAAAAAAAAAGTACCCATTTGATTGACTGAATTAATGGCCTCATCTGTTCTCCGTGTTTCGTTTGCAAACGTTTCACGTATTATTCTGTTTTATGTTTTCTCACATTTCACATGTTCTGACGATGCTATTGTCAGGTTGCGTGACCTGTCTGATGGAGGGGCGAACAGCCCACTTCCAGGCACCCCAACCATGAGCGTGAAGTTCAAGATGGCAGAATACAGATATGGTAGAGAAGAGATGCTGTCATTGTTCCATGAAAACAGTCCTCCCCCCGACCAGGTCCGGAAACACCTGTCAATTTTCTCCACAGAAATTCAGAAGCCCATAACCATGTCACCTCTTACAGAAGAAGAACAGGTAATTTGTGTGTGGGGCATGGTGTGGGTAACTGTCACCTCTTACAGAAGAAGAACGGGTAATTTGTGTGTGGGGCAGGGTGTGGGTAACTGTCACCTCTTACAGAAGAAGAACAGGTAATTTGTGTGTGGGGCAGGGTGTGGGTAACTGTCACCTCTTACAGAAGAAGAACAGGCAATTTGTGTGTGGGGCAGGGTGTGGGTAACTCATCTCTTGCAGAAGAAGAACGGGTAATTTGTGTGTGGGGCAGGGTGTGGGTAACTGTCACATCTTACAGAAGAAGTAATTTGTGTGTGGGGCAGGGTGTGGGTAACTGTCTTCTCTTACAGAAGAAGAACAAGTAATTTGTGTGTGGGGCAGGGTGTGGGTAACTCACATCTTACAGAAGAAGAACAGGTAATTTGTGTGGGGGGCAGGGTGTTGGTAACTGTCACCTGTTACAGAAGAAGAACAGGTAATTTGTGTGTGGGGCAGGGTGTGGGTAACGGTCACCTCTTACAGAAGAATAACAGGTAATTTGTGTGTGGGGCATGGTGTGGGTAACTGTCAACTCTTACAGGAGAAGAACAGGTAATTTGTGTGTGGGGCAGGGTGTGGGTAACTGTCAACTCTTACAGGAGAAGAACAGGTAATTTGTGTGTGGGGCAGGGTGTGGGTAACTGTCACCTCTTACAGAAGAATAACAGGTAATTTGTGTGGGGGGCAGGGTGTGGGTAACTGTCACCTCTTACAGAAGAATAACAGGTAATTTGTGTGTGGGGCAGGGTGTGGGTAACTGTCACCTCTTACAGAAGAATAACAGGTAATTTGTGTGTGGGGCAGGGTGTGGATAACTGTCAACTCTTACAGGAGAAGAACAGGTAATTTGGTCCAGGGTGTGGGTAACTGTCACCTCTTACAGAAGAATAACAGGTAATTTGTGTGGGGGGCAGGGTGTGGGTAACTGTCACCTCTTACAGAAGAATAACAGGTAATTTGTGTGTGGGGCAGGGTGTGGGTAACGGTCACCTCTTACAGAAGAATAACAGGTAATTTGTGTGTGGGGCATGGTGTGGGTAACTGTCAACTCTTACAGGAGAAGAACAGGTAATTTGTGTGTGGGGCAGGGTGTGGGTAACTGTCAACTCTTACAGGAGAAGAACAGGTAATTTGTGTGTGGGGCAGGGTGTGGGTAACTGTCACCTCTTACAGAAGAATAACAGGTAATTTGTGTGGGGGGCAGGGTGTGGGTAACTGTCACCTCTTACAGAAGAATAACAGGTAATTTGTGTGTGGGGCAGGGTGTGGGTAACTGTCACCTCTTACAGAAGAATAACAGGTAATTTGTGTGTGGGGCAGGGTGTGGATAACTGTCAACTCTTACAGGAGAAGAACAGGTAATTTGTGTGTGGGGCAGGGTGTGGGTAACTGTCACCTCTTACAGAAGAATAACAGGTAATTTGTGTGGGGGGCAGGGTGTGGGTAACTGTCACCTCTTACAGAAGAATAACAGGTAATTTGTGTGTGGGGCAGGGTGTGGGTAACTGTCACCTCTTACAGAAGAATAACAGGTAATTTGTGTGTGGGGCAGGGTGTGGGTAACTGTCAACTCTTACAGGAGAAGAACAGGTAATTTGTGTGTGGGGCAGGGTGTGGGTAACTGTCACCTCTTACAGGAGAACAGGTAATTTGTGTGTGGGGCAGGGTGTGGGTAACTGTCACCTCTTACAGGAGAAGAACAGGTAATTTGTGTGTGGGGCAGGGTGTGGGTAACTCATCTCTTGCAGAAGAAGAACGGGTAATTTGTGTGTGGGTAACTGTCACCTCTTACAGAAGAATAACAGGTAATTTGTGTGTGGGGCAGGGTGTGGGTAACTGTCACCTCTTACAGAAGAATAACAGCTAATCTGTGTGTGGGACAGGGTGTGGGTAACTGTCACCTCTTACAGAAGAATAACAGGTAATTTGTGTGTGGGACAGGGTGTACAGAAGAAGAACAGGTAATTTGTGTGTGGGGCAGGGTGTGGGTAACTGTCACCTCTTACAGAAGAATAACAGGTAATTTGTGTGTGGGACAGGGTGTACAGAAGAAGAACAGGTAATTTGTGTGTGGGGCAGGGTGTGGGTAACTGTCACCTCTTACAGAAGAATAACAGGTAATTTGTGTGTGGGGCAGGGTGTGGGTAACTCATCTCTTGCAGAAGAAGAACGGGTAATTTGTGTGTGGGGCAGGGTGTGGGTAACTGTCACATCTTACAGAAGAAGTAATTTGTGTGTGGGGCAGGGTGTGGGTAACTGTCTTCTCTTACAGAAGAAGAACAAGTAATTTGTGTGTGGGGCAGGGTGTGGGTAACTGTCTTCTCTTACAGAAGAAGAACAGGTAATTTGTGTGTGGGGCAGGGTGTGGGTAACTGTCACCTCTTACAGAAGAAGAACGGGTAATTTGTGTGTGGGGCAGGGTGTGGGTAACTGTCACCTCTTACAGAAGAAGAACAGGTAATTTGTGTGTGGGGCAGGGTGTGGGTAACTGTCACCTCTTACAGAAGAATAACAGGTAATTTGTGTGTGGGGCAAGGTGTGGGTAACTGTCACCTCTTACAGGAGAAGAACAGGTAATTTGTGTGTAGTGCAGGGTGTGGGTAACTGTCACCTCTTACAGAAGAAGAACAGGTAATTTGTGTGTGGGACAGGGTGTGGTGGGTAACTGTCACCTCTTACAGAAGAAGAACAGGTAATTTGTGTGTGGGGCAGGGTGTGGGTAACTGTCACCTCTTACAGAAGAATAACAGGTAATTTGTGTGTGGGACAGGGTGTGGTGGGTAACTGTCACCTCTTACAGAAGAAGAACAGGTAATTTGTTTGGGGGGTAGGGTGTGGTGGGTAACTGTCACCTCTTACAGAAGAACAGCAGGTAATTTGAGTGGGGGGGGGGGGGGGGACAGGGTGTGGGTAACTATCACCTCTTACAGAAGAACAGGCAATTTATATATACTATATATACACACACACACACACAGGTGTGATGTCTGTGAGAGAGATAGTGAGTGCATGCCAGTCCTTGCTATTTGCAGGTGCAGAATTCTGGAAACCTTTCAATATATTGTAATACACATGTATTTTCATGACTAATTGCCATTCATTGGATGTAGTTGCTATTTGGCCATCATGCTAGCCGCCTCATCTGCCAGAACATGTTCTGGTGGCCATAGGGTGTGAACGACACTCATCGCATAGAGGAAGTGCAGGTGGACGTGCAGTCAGGCTGCTCCTGGTACCATCAGCATGTAACAATGGAGGCAGAGCACTGGTGGGAATGTTCCAGGTGCAGGTGGACGTGCAGTCAGGCTGCTCCTAGTACCATCAGCATGGAACAATGGAGGCGGAGCACTGGTGGGAATGTTCCAGGTGCAGGTGGACGTGCAGTCAGGCTGCTCCTAGTACCATCAGCATGTAACAATGGAGGCAGAGCACTGGTGGGAATGTTCCAGGTGCAGGTGGACGTGCAGTCAGGCTGCTCCTAGTACCATCAGCATGTAACAATGGAGGCAGAGCACTGGTGGGAATGTTCCAGGTGCAGGTGGACGTGCAGTCAGGCTGCTCCTAGTACCATCAGCATGGAACAATGGAGGCGGAGCACTGGTGGGAATGTTCCAGGTGCAGGTGGACGTGCAGTCAGAGTGCTCCTGGTACCATCAGCATGTAACAATGGAGGCGGAGCACTGGTGGGAATGTTCCAGGTGCAGGTGGACGTGCAGTCAGGCTGCTCCTGGTACCATCAGCATGTAACAATGGAGGCGGAGCACTGGTGGGAATGTTCCAGGTGCAGGTGGACATGCAGTCAGGCTGCTCCTGGTACCATCAGCATGGAACAATGGAGGCAGAGCACTGGTGGGAATGTTCCAGGTGCAGGTGGACGTGCAGTCAGGCTGCTCCTAGTACCATCAGCATGGAACAATGGAGGCGGAGCACTGGTGGGAATGTTCCAGGTGCAGGTGGACGTGCAGTCAGAGTGCTCCTGGTACCATCAGCATGGAACAATGGAGGCGGAGCACTGGTGGGAATGTTTCCAGGTGCAGGTGGACGTGCAGTCAGGCTGCTCCTGGTACCATCAGCATGGAACAATGGGAGGCGGAGCACTGGTTGGGAATGTTTCCAGGTGCAGGTGGACGTGCAGTCAGAGTGCTCCTAGTACCAATCAGCATGGACCAAGGGAGGCGGAGCACTGGTGGGAATGTTCCAGGTGCAGGTGTCCGTGCCAGTCCGAGCTGCTCCTAGGTACCATCAGCATGGGAAACAATGGAGGCGGAGCACTGGTGGGAATGTTCCAGGTGCAGGTGGACGGTGCAAGTCAGAAGTGCTCCTAGTACCGATCAGCATGGAAACAATGGAGGCGGAGCACTGGTGGGAATGTTCCAGGTGCCTGACCAGTTAGTGCCTGGTACCATCAGCATGAACAATGAGGCGGAGCACTGGTTGGAATGTTCCAGGTGCGTTGGGGACGTGCAAGTCCAGGCTGCTCCTGGTTACCAATCAGACATGGACCAATGGAGGCGGAGCACTGGTGGGAAATGTTCCAGGTGCAGTGTGGCCGTGCAGTCAGGAGTGCATCCTAGGTACCATCAGCATGTAACAATGGAGGCGGAGCACTGGTGGGAATGTTCCAGGTGCAGGTGGACATGCAGTCAGAGTGCTCCTGGTACCATCAGCATGTAACAATGGAGGCGGAGCACTGGTGGGAATGTTCCAGGTGCAGGTGGACGTGCAGTCAGGCTGCTCCTGGTACCATCAGCATGGACCAATGGAGGCGGAGCACTGGTGGGAATGTTCCAGGTGCAGGTGGACGTGCAGTCAGAGTGCTCCTGGTACCATCAGCATGTAACAATGGAGGCAGAGCACTGGTGGGAATGTTCCAGGTGCAGGTGGACGTGCAGTCAGAGTGCTCCTGGTACCATCAGCATGTAACAATGGAGGCGGAGCACTGGTGGGAATGTTCCAGGTGCAGGTGGACGTGCAGTCAGGCTGCTCCTGGTACCATCAGCATGGACCAATGGAGGCGGAGCACTGGTGGGAATGTTCCAGGTGCAGGTGGACGTGCAGTCAGGCTGCTCCTGGTACCATCAGCATGGAACAATGGAGGCGGAGCACTGGTGGGAATGTTCCAGGTGCAGGTGGACGTGCAGTCAGGCTGCTCCTGGTACCATCAGCATGGAACAATGGAGGCGGAGCACTGGTGGGAATGTTCCAGGTGCAGGTGGACGTGCAGTCAGGCTGCTCCTGGTACCATCAGCATGGAACGATGGAGGCAGAGCACCAGTGGGAATGTTCCACGTGCAGTGATGTTAATTCTTATTTTCAACCATCACAATAGTTTAACAATATATTGTACCTAACCGGTCATTCAGAAAGCAGCGACTAAGTATGGAATGTAAAAACTTTATAAAAAAATCACTAAAAGCCAAAACTGTTGGGGATGATTGCAACTTCCTGTAAAGGGCATGCAGCTGATTTTTCCGTGCCAATATTTAAAAAATTCTTCTTGATCTTGATTTATGTGTTTGTTGTATTGTTCACAGCGCCTCGTCTCACAAGGGTTTAATAGTACTTTGGTACTCAGAGCTGTGGGACGCAGTTCTGGTCCTCCACTTCGTGTCAGTAGAGGTGGAGGTACAGCTGAACGGAGCAGAGGGAGAGGTTAGTTTGAGCCTTTCCTCATCTTTGTCATGTTGGTTGGTTAGTCAAAAGATTATCCTCATTGCACATCAGACTATTAGCCCATAATATGAACAACTTTCTAGAAACATGAACAACTCTCTATAAACATGAACATCTTTCTAGAAATGTGAACACCTACCTAGAAATATGAACACCTTTTTAGAAATATGAACAACTCTCTAGAATTATGAACAATACTCTATACATCAACTTTGTAGAACTATGAACATCTTTCTACAAATGTTCCATGAGTATGAACAACTTTCTAGAAATGTGTGTGTGTTTTTTTTTTTTAGAAATATGGATAATTTTCTCATTTCTTCTTTCTATGAAGTTACATTTAAAAAATATTTAGCTAATTAGGAAAGAATAGAGAGAAAAGAAAAAGGGAACAAAATTACTAGTACTCACAACAAATGTTTTTCTTGTGTCTTAATTTCAGGACGTGGTCGGGGGGAGGGCTACAACATACGAGCGGAGAATGGAGATGTTGGGTACAGTAGGCAAACACCAGATGGCTGGGAACACGTGTAAGTTTGAGTTTGTTGGTAATTGATGTTGGTTACCAAGCAACAACAAACCAGTGCTGCATTTCATTACACCAGGTTTACCCCATCTAGTTGGAAAAAGGAGAATCTGGCATATGAGATTACAATCTTCAGCATGAGAATGAAGGTGGGGGAAGTAACAGCAGCCTTCCGATGGTTGGAGGAGACTGCAGCAATATGCATTGTATTCATTACTATTGCTTGGATAGCAAATCCATTACGTGGAAAGTCCTAATCAAAAGCCCACTGTGTGGACTTCATAAAAGGTGGAAAAGTTTCCTAGTTTCACGAAATGGAATATTGCTTGGATAGCAAATCCATTACATGGAAAGTCCGAATCTAAAGCTCACTGTGTGGATGTCATCTGCAGACTGCATACTTCTGGTTTCCGGAAGAACAGCCTATGGTGAACGGAAGGCCCAATATACGGAAGTGAGGCTAAGCAGCCATGTGCAGGACGTGACGATTCCTTGGGTGAGCCCAGTACCAGAGCGCTATGTATCGGCTCTGCAAGTATGGAAGCCTCCTTGGATGGCGGGGAATGCCCATGGTCTGCCCCTGCCTTCCCTTGAGGGCTGACCAGGATCTTTGGCTGTTCTATATGGACCAGCTGGGATGGGGGATAACGCCACAACAGTGAGAGTCAAACGTCCTAAGAAACCCCCGGGAAGGTTAACCCGGTCAACAAATGCCCGCAGAAGTCGGATGTGTCGGCCTAACGGCGCAAGAACGCAGCTCTGCTGTAAACAGGCACAACGCAATCACATCAAAAAAAAACAAACTCCGGATGAACGAAGAAGAAGAAGAATTATTCATTACGGGCTCAAAGAGTTTGCTTAGTAAGGTGGAGAAAGGAATGTTAAATGTGGATTGGCTTGCCTCGCTCCAGAGGTCACAGATTGTGAGAACCAAGACTCAGCTGGGTGTTGGAACCTTATACTCACTATCATCAAGTGCCATGTAGGCAGTCATGTTTTGCCATCTCACACTGTTACCAGAGTCTCAAAGTCTGTGTTCCTGTCCCGATCCGTTGTCTTCCTCTTACTCTCTTTTATGTACAACCATATACTACAAGTACAAAATTAGGAAAATGCGTAAGTAAACTGCAGCCAGAAACAAAAAACATGTCAAGGACTTCACGAATCATCTGGGGGAGCATGTGATTCAGGGATTGACCTAGTTTTGTAACATGGCTACTGGAGATGTCTCTGAGAAGTATGCAAGTGATGAGGGATGAGGAAGGGACCGGTCACCCCATCTCATAATGTTGGTTGTTTGTCCATCACAGATCAGGAGGACCACTTTGATCAATTGATAGGAATAAGCCAGTGATTATAATGATCAATTATTTACAGAAGCCAATTCTGTGCAAACAGAAAGTCATGTTAGTGTAAAATTTAAATTGGTAGACAATTGAAATTACTGGGTAAATATGTGTGCTGTATATTTCAGCTCAAAGGATTTATCTAGTTAGTTTAGTTTATGTTGTGTGATTTCTGCTGTATGTACCTGACGAGATACAGCGAAAAATGCCAGGCTATAAATCGTGCAATCTATTGTTTATGTTTTTGTTCAGATTATGAAGAAGATGATTGCGATGAAGATGATTAATGATTAAAAAAGGACCTTTTTTTCAGGCCTTTAGGGATATTGGCAAATGCTAGACCCATATTATTATAGACCCATGGTCCCTGGATGGATCAGGTGGTCAGTATTATGCCGACCAGCTTTATTTCTCACATTTCCTGGTGCCCAGTCTACACTGAGTGGACCTGGGAGCCCTGATAGATTCAAATCCTAACCACTGAGTTGGCAGGCCAGCATCTAGCCACTGTGCTGCTGTGGGTAACACCTCATTCTGTAGTGACCTAGTACATTTGAAGTACTTTAACTCACCTAGGGTTTTAAAAAATTTTCTTTTGTGTGTGCATATCCTATTTACAGGACATCACTTCTCTTTTTACTGCTGTTGTTGCTGTCTTGGCAAGTTTTAAGTTCAGTATTTTGCCATTGCTTTCTGAATGACCGGCTCCCATACCAACACGTTAAGACCCAGCACGACATGGTCTCTTGCCAAATCAGTCACAGCTGTGTTTTGAACGCAGGTAAGCGGCTCACGAATCGTGTCCACAAGCCTTAAGCCACAGAGACTGGCAACTCACCTAGTAAATTTGAACAAATATCTTGGGTCATTGATTACCAACAATGAAAGAAATTAAAAGGCGGATATCTATTACTCTTCAAAGACTAAAACAATTGAATAAATTGTGGAGAGGGACAGATAGAACTATAAAAATTAGATTTTTAAGAGCATACATCTTTCCCATTGCAACATACACCTGTTAGACCTGGACACTTATTAAACAAGCTGAACAGCGCATAAATGCCGTTGAATATAAATGTTATAGATGGATTCTAAGAATATCTTGGCTACAGAAAATAACAAATGAATCCATACAACAAGAACTGCATATTGAAAACAGATGGCTACTAAAGACAATAAAACAAAGACAAGTGAAATATTTGGTCACTTGAAACATCATGAAAGTTTGGAGAGAATGATAATAATGGAGGGATATATGCCTGGGAAGAGAAGAATAGGAAGGCCAAAGAGAAGGTGGGTGCAGGATGTGGTGGATGATCTCCAGATGGGTGTATCGCACGCAGGGCATCTTGCTTATGACCGAGAAGTTTTTCGGAGGGTTGTTATAGAAGTGAAGTTCTGCAAAGGACATGTTACTGAATGAATGAATGAGTACATTTTAAGTACTTAACTCACCTAGTACATGTAAAGTACTTTAACTCACCTAGTGCATTCTAAGTATTTTAACTCATCTATGTCCTGTAAATGATATGCAAAGAAAAAGTACATTTTAAGTACTTTAATTCACCTAGTAACTGCATTCTTTTGGTTTCCGGAGGAACAGCCTATGGTGAACAGAAGACCCAATAAACGAAAGTGAGGCTAAGCAGCCCTATGCAGGATGTGACGATTTCTTGGCGAGCCCAGTACTATGTGCTATGTGTCGGCTCTGCAATTATGGAAGCCTCCTTGGATGGTGGGGAATGCCCATAGTCTGCCCCTGCCTTCCATTGAAGGCTGATCAGGATGTTTTTGGCTGTTCTTAATGGGCCAGTTGGGATGGGGGAATAACACCACAACAGTGAGAGGTAAAATGTCCTAAGAAACCCCCGGGAAGGTTAACTTGGTCAACAAATGCCCGCAGAAGTCAGCCTAACGGCGCAAGAACGCAGCTCTGCTATAAACAGGCACAATGCAATCACGTCCGGAAAAAAAAATCCGGATGAACACAGAAGAAGAATAATAATTCACCTAGTACATTTTAAATACTTTAACTCTCCTTTAAGTACCTGAATAGTTGTTTTTGTTGGTTCCAGTGGCAGAAAATTTGAGCGTAGTTACTCACGAGGTTACGATGAATCAGGCACAATAAAACGAGAGTTTTCAAGGTCGTCCAGCGATAATTGGCGGGACAAGAGGCACGATGATGAAGAAGAAGATGATGGTGGGGTCACTTGGAGAAACACTCGAGAAGCTAACACAAGATGGGGTGAGTGTTGCAGAAGTCCTTGTTTATGCCTAGATTTTTTTATGTCTTGTTTCAGGATCTAGAGGTAGAAGCAGTCACTAGCTCATGTCTTGACTGCTTGGAGCAGGATCAGCAATGCACATCTGATCAAGATCCTACACCAGCTGCAATCAAGGGTTCGGGAAACTAGCACTGCAGTCTTAGGGAGTAGGTAACAAGTACTGAAGGAGTAGGGATTGCAGACTGAGGGAGTAGGGATCACAGACTGAGGGAGTAGGGATCAAGTACTGAGGGGACATGGATCAAAGACTGAGTGTGTAGGGATCACAGACTGAAGGAGTAGGGATAAATGACTTGAGTGTGTAGGGATCAAGTACTGAGGGGGTAGGGATCGCAGACTGAGGAAGTAGGGATCACAGGCTGAGGGGGTGGGTATCAAGTATTGAGGGAGTAGGGATGTAGACTGAGGGAGTAGTGATCGCAGACTGAGGAAGTAGGGAATGCAGACTGAGGGGGTGGGTATCAAGTATTGAAGGAGTAGGTATCAAGTATTGAGGGAGTAGGGATCAAAGACTGAGTGACTAGGGATCACTGACAGAGTAGGGATCACATAATGAGGGAGTAGGGATCACAGACTGAGGGGACAGGGATAAAAGACTGAGTGAGTAGGGATCACAGACTGAAGAAGTAGAGATCACAGATTGAGAGCGTAGGGATCAAATAATGAGGAAGTAGGGATCACAGACTGAGAGAGTAGGGAGTAGGGGTCACAAAATGAGGGAGTAGAGATCAAGTACTGAGGGATTAGGGATGCAGACTGAAGAAGTGGGGATAAAAGACTAAGGGGGGTAGGTATCAAGAATTAAGGGAGTAGAGATGCCGACTGAGGGAGTAGGGATCAGAGAGTGAGCAGGCATTACAGACTGAGGGAGTAGGGATCACAGACTGAGGGAGTAGGGATCACAGACTGAGGGAGTAGGGATTACAGACTGAGGGAGTAGGGATCAAGTACTGAGGGGGCATGGATCAAAGACTGAGTGTGTAGGGATCACAGACTGAAGGAGTAGGGATAAAAGACTTGAGTGAGTAGGGATCAAGTACTGAAGGGGTAGGGATCGCAGACTGAGGAAGTAGGGATCACAGGCTGAGGGGGTGGGTATCAAGTATTGAGGGAGTAGGGATGTAGACTGAGGGAGTAGGGATCGCAGACTGAGGAAGTAGGGAATGCAGACTGAGGGGTGGGTATCAAGTATTGAAGGAGTAGGTATCAAGTATTGAGGGAGTAGGTATCAAGACTGAGGGGACAGGGATAAAAGACTGAGTGAGTAGGGATCACAGACTGAAGAAGTAGAGATCACAGATTGAGAGCGTAGGGATCAAATAATGAGGAAGTAGGGATCACAGACTGAGAGAGTAGGGAGTAGGGATCACAAAATGAGGGAGTAGGGATCAAGTACTGAGGGATTAGGGATGCAGACTGAAGAAGTGGGGATAAAAGACTAAGGGGGGTAGGTATCAAGAATTAAGGGAGTAGAGATGCCGACTGAGGGAGTAGGGATCAGAGAGTGAGCAGGCATTACAGACTGAGGGAGTAGGGATTGCAGACTGAAGGAGTAGGGATAAAAGACTGAGTGAGTAGGGATCAAGTACTGAGGGAGTAGGGATAAAAGACTGAGTGAGTAGGGATCACAGGCTGAGGGAGTAGGGATCAAGTATGAGGGATTAGGGATTAAGTATTGAGGGTTTAGGGATCAAGTACTGAGGGATTAGAGATAACAGACTGAGGGGGTAGGGATCAAAGACTGAGGGGTTAGAGATAAATACTTAGGGTGTAGGGATAAAAGACTAAGGGAGTAAGGATCACAGATTTAGAGAGTAGGGATCAAGGATTGAGGGAGTAGGGATCAAGGATTGAGAGTGTAGGGATCAAGGATTGAGAGTGTAGGGATCAAAGGCAGATGCCATGGTGATTCTTGTTCTAGCTCCCACAAGATGTCTTCAGTCTAATGTTACTGCTATTCCAGAATAGTTGAAGTTAAATATTGTTCTCATTTACCTAGATGTGGTTCTCAACCTTTTTTGGCCTGTGCCCCCCTTCACAATATTTTCAGAACGTCATCCTCCTCCCCCCCCCCCCTTTCATATTTCCTTTCGTATAAAATCCCCCCTCCCCCGCCCTTACACAGTATACGTAATAATGGAAGCTAAATTTAATAGCACATACTAAAATAAGTCTAGACGTCTACATAAAACATGATTTGCAGGTCTACTTACACTATAAAATGAATTTCAGAAGGGTGAGACGTACAGAATCATAAAGTATGAAGGGAAAAACAATATCAAGTAATCGGTTCTTGTATTAACACTATTTTGAAATAATCTTAATTCCCCCCTGGGGGGGGGGGGGGGGAATTCCCCACTGGTTGAGAACCACTGACCTAGATGTTGCACTGTGGTATTTCTTTCTTCCTCCGGGTAACCATAATTTCTGTATTTTTACAATTTCTTTTTGAGATACCCATAATTTTCGTTTTCTTACAATTTAGTTCTATCCCTAGTATTATTAAACAGACAGACACACACCCCATTTATGACTGTTTTATTAAACAGACAATGTTCAGGTCTTAGTCAGATATGACTGAGCTACGATATGACAGCAGACGGTACTACCTGCTTTCTATTAGCACCGAATGTTGCGTGGCGCTCACCAAACCCGACACCCCACATGTTGCCAGGGTACAAGCCTTACGCTATTGCGAGGAAATGCAACCTAAAGATTAAATGTCATGGCAAGGCAGACCAGGCCCTAAGCCTTGGTCGGCATTATCTTTAGGATGGAAGCTCTGATAGGCGGACAGTTAGAGCATTACTTTGCTGATCTGGCAGCTTCTGCAGCTTGTCTTGTTCCAGATGTATTCGTGTAAACTATACAGGCAGAGAGAGGGATCATGCAGCATTGGCAACACATGGTCTCTAAGTTCAGCCTTGGCTTTGTGCTATGGAGAGGTATAACTCCATTTTACAAACTATTGTCTGTCAAGACGGCAAGGTGCCAGTCATTAAACAGTCATAACCATTTACTGCTATTATTAAACAGATATAACCATTTACCACTATTATTAAACAGTCATAGCCATTTACCACTATTATTAAACAGACAATCACTTACCACTATTATTAAACAGACAACCATTTACCACTATTATTAAACAGACAACCATTTACCACTATTATTAAACAGACATAACCATTTACCACTATTATTAAACAGACATAACCATTTACCACTATTATTAAACAGACAACCATTTACCACTATTATTAAACAGACATAACCATTTACTAGTGTATTAATAAGGAGGCATAAGTGAAAGATTCCTTTTCACACCATAAAGCACAAAGGGCATATTTTGCTAGAACCGTGTTTTTATATATCAGTCGGCACTCTGTGGCTGATGTGGTGGGTATCATGCCATGAAAGAGGTGTACTAATAATCATATTCATATAGAATAACACCAAGTAATGCAGCTTCACAGAACACAATTACAGAAAACACAGGACGTTGCGCCGACTAGTCTTCATCAGCAAACAAATACATACACAAAACACAACATATAATCACGTGGAGGACGCTACATTGACTACATTAAGGCAAAAGAACAGGATGAGAATAATGAAAAGTTGAAAAATAAATGTGTTACTTATCTGAGAATCCCAGGCTGTGTTACTGTCATTCACCACAGTGGCTGATTGGTCAGTTTATGAGCTGTTTAGTGACAAACGCTGTGGCTCATTTCAGGTCCCTCGACGCGGTCAAATTGGCGAGAACCACAGAGAGATATGCTTGGGTTCGAGGGCGACAGAAGACCCCTACCTCCGAGACGAGGCTTTGATCAGGATGCACAGGTACCTCGTCGGACAAGCGAATCATATGATAATGAAGGTAAAGGCTCTAGTAAGAATAGTTGTCAGTTCTTTCTCTTTTGTCATAAGAAGGATTTTGGATATTTTATGCCTGTTTACAGCAAAACTGCAATATTTTTTGGGATCTGACTAGCGCATATTTCTTGTTTTACTGTTGCATTCCCTATGCACATTATAAATATTATATCGTGAGTTCAATAAATTAGTTGCATATCCTTTACAGGATGTTGCTGTTAACACCAGCATTTTTTGACTTTGTGATGTCTTGCCAAGTTTATGTTCATTAGTTTTCCATTGCTTTATAAACGATTGGCACTCATACAATATTTTGAAAACCATGTTTTGCCATCTCACTCGATCACCAGAGTCGTGGATCAGCTCTGTGTTTCTGTCTCGACCATGCAATGTGGCCAAGCCATCCGGGTATTTACTTCTCAGTCTTCCCCTTGGTCTCTTCCCTTCGATCTTGCCAGTTGTCACCACGTTCTCCAATTTATTTTTTCTCATAACATGCCCAAAAAAATTTGACTGTCTACGTCTAATGCCTGTAATCAGTTTATGATCTTCATTTGTTTCTTGAAAGACATATTCATTGGTTTTTCTGTCTGACCGTGGTATTCTTTGCATTTTCCTCAGAAACCACATTTCCACAGCCATCAGGTGTTTTTCAGGTTGTAATCACTGGCTGTTAAATCTTTCTTTGTTTTTGTCATCAATAGCTGTTAAATCTTTCTTCATTTTTGCCATTACTGGTTGTTAAATCTTTATTTGTTTTTGTTATTACTGGCTGTAAAAGTAAAATCTTTCTTTGTTTTTGTAATCACTGGCTGTAAAACAATTCTTTGTTTATGTAATCACTGGCTGTAAAACAATTCTTTGTTTATGTAATCAATCAATCAATCAATCATGTGCCATGCCGGAAAGCGTGGGCGGTCATGACTCGCCATTTCACTCGATCACCAGTGTCGTGGATCAGCTCAGTGTTCCTGTCTCGTCCATGCCATGTGGCCAAGCCATCCAGGTATTTTCCTCTCGGTCTGCCTCTTGGTCTGCTTCCTTCGATCTTGCCAGTTGTCACCAAGTTCTGCAATCCATTTCTTCTCATAACATGTCCAAAAAATTTTGACTGTCTACGTCTAATCTCTCTAATCAGTTTACGATGTTCATTTGTCTCCTGTAGTACTTGGTCATTGGTTGTTCTGTCTGTCCATGGTATTCTTTGCATTCTCCTCAGAAACCACATTTCTGCAGCCATCAGATGCTTTTCAGCTTGACTGCTCATTGTCCAAGTTTCACATCCATACAAAAGAACAGGCTCTATGTATCCCCTCAACACTCTTTTTCTCGTTTCAATTGACATCTTTTTATTGGTCAGAATGTTTTTCATCTTGCTAAAGGCTACTTTCGCCATGGCGATTCTTGTTCTTCTTCTTCTTCTTCTTCGTTCATCCGGAGTTTTTTCCCGGACGTGATTGCGTTGTGGCTGTTTACAGCAGAGCTGCTTTCTTGCGCCGTTAGGCCCACACATCCGACTTCTGCGGGCATTTGTTGACCGGGTTAACCTTCCCGGGGGTTTCTTAGGACGTTAGACTCTCACTGTTGTGGTGTTATCTCCCATCCCAGCTGGCCCATATAGAACAGCCAAAGGCATCCTGGTCGGCCCTCAAGGGAAGGCAGGGGCAGACCATGGGCATTCCCCGCCATCCAAGGAGGCTTCCATAATTGCAGAGCCATCACACAGCGCTCTGGTACTGGGCTCACCCAAGGAATCGTCACGTCCTGCACATGGCTGCTTAGCCTCACTTCCGTATATTGGGCTTTCCGTTCACCATAGGCTGTTCTTCCAGAAGCCAGAAGAATGCAGTTTACAGATGACATCCACACAGTGAGCTTTCGATTCGGACTTTCCACGTAATGGATTTGCTATCCAAGCAACATTCCATTTTGTGCCACTAGGACACTTTTTCCACCTTTTATGAAGCCCACACAGTGAGCTTTCGATTCGGACTTTCCACGTAATGGATTTGCTATCCAAGCAATATTCCATTTCATGCCTTTGGGAGGCTTGTGTAACCGACATGCCTGTGGTATGAAGTGTGGCAGTCTAAATACTTCTTCATGCACATTTAAATGTCAACCTGAATACAGTTAAAGTAAGCTGCAGTCGATTTGAGCTTGTTGATATCTCCATAGAGCTTGTCCTCGAATGAAGCAGGTGTGGGCCAAAATATTTCTCTGTTCTGCATATATTGGGCACTCTTGCAGCAAATGTTTAGCTGTCATTTTACCAGTTCCACAATTACATTCATCTGTATCTCCTATCTTTAGTTTGTTGAACAAGTGGTATTTCAGCCTGTTATGTCCTGTGCGGAGTCTGAAGATTGCTACTTGTTCTCTTCGGTCGAGTTTGTAATATGCATCATCCTTCTGGTGGCCTGGATGCTCTGATTCCTATTTGGTTCTATAAGTGCTTTTTATCAACCTCTTTGCCTCATTATAGGTTATGTCTATGTCAGGCTGTGGTAGTCGTCCGCCCTCTTTTGCCAGTCTGTCAGCCTCTTCATTTCCAGGTATACTGCAATGTGATGGGATCCACTGTATTACAACTTTTTTGGATTTCTGGCATAGACCATGGAGTGCTGCTCTTAGGTCAGCTATTTCTGTGCTGTTATTACTCTTCAGTATTGAGACAGCTGACTTTGCATCTGTAAAGATAGCTATTTGCGTCTCTTTATTTTCCTCCATCAAGAGCATTTCTGCTGCAGTTTTCAGAGCCTCTACCTCTGCTTTGAAGTTACTTGAAAACTTTCCAGTTGATACTGAATGTGTTTTTTTTTCACTCCATTTTTTAAATTTAGGAGAATTCCTCCTCCTCCATTCTCTATTGAATTTTTGGCTGATCCATCTGTATATGCATGGGTCCAATTCCTGCTTGGGTAATGTTCATTTATGTAGTTTAGGGTTATTTCTCTTCTTTCGGTTTTATGCTGAGTGTTCTTTTTCTCAATACCAGGAATGTTTTCTATCATCTCAGGCAGTTGCTGCTGTCTCCAAGCTGGGAACTTGTGTGCATTGTAAATGGGCTTGACTGTTGATATGTTAAGTATAGGATCTGCCCTAATTCTTCGTTTTGCAGTTTCTACAAAGTTGCTACGCTTCAGTCTTCCCTTTCCAAAACAATTAAATCTGTTGTACATAGGGTGGTCTGTCAATCTTCTAAATTTTTCTGCTTGTTGCTGGGCTCTGCTATCTCTTCTATCCTGCATTGGTTGTAAACAAGTGATCTTTTCTAGTTCATTAATAGGCGTTGTCTTCAGGCTTCCAGTTATGATTCGCATTCCTTGGTTTTGGACTCCAAAACGCCATATTCCAGTACTGGCCTCACCCGTCCAGTATATAACTTCTTGAGAACTTTCTCATCTGCTCCCCACGTTGTACCAGCAAGCTTTTTCATGATTGCCATTCTTTGCCTTGCTCTTGTTCGATTTTTCTCAACCTGTGTCTTCCATGTCAGGCGACGATCAAAGGTGACTCCTAGATAGTTTGGATTTTCTTCATGGCGCAATATTTTTCCATACAATATCAGCTTAGTTTGCTGAGTTTTAGTTGAAAGGGAGAACACTGTGCATGTTGTTTTCTCCTCACTTATCTTCACTAGGCATGATTTTGACCAGTCCTCTAGCGCTAATAGGGCTTGCTGTATTCTGCTGTTAGCTGTACTAATATATTCTTCAGATGTCCATATGGCTAGGTCATCTGCAAAGGATGATGTGTGTACTCTGGCTGGAAAATTTTCCGTGATGTCGTTTATATATGCTAGGAATAATGTTGGTGAAAGAACTCCTCCTTGGGGGACACCTTGCTCCAACAGCATCATTTTGCTGGTTTGTCCTTGTACTTTTGTCCTGGCAGTTCTGTTCTCAAGGTAGTGGCTGATCCATTTGTACATTTTCCCACAAACATGCATTTTTTGCAGTTTTACTTTCAGTCCTTCCTTCCATACTTTATCAAATGCTTTTTCTAAATCTATCCAGACCGCTAGTGTGTGCTTTTTCTCTTGGAAGGCATCCTCTATTTCCTGAGCTATATAGGTTATTTGATCTTCAGTGGATCTGTACTTTCTGAATCCTGCTTGGTGAGGTGTTAAGAGTTGGTTTTCTTCCAGATGCCATGTTAGCCTGCCATTGATAATGCGTTCCATTAATTTTCCTACACAGCTAAGAAGACTGATAGGTCGATAACCATTTGGTTCTTCCAGGTCTTTTCCTTTCTTTGGGACTGGTATTAGTATAGCTTCCTTCCATGCCTGTGGGACTATTCCCCTCTTCCAGCTGTAATTTAGGACTGCTAGTAGTTTCTTTTTTGCCTTAGTGCCTAGTCCTATTAGCATTTCATTTGTGATTCCATCCTTTCCTGGTGATGTCTTCTTTTTTAGGGTATTCATTGCCTGTTCCATTTCTTCCATTGTTAGATTTGCCATCATATATTCTGCTGCTGTCTCTGGATGTATCTGTTTATCTTTGATTGCTTTCTTCTGTCCGGCTGTAATATCAATGTGGTTTGCACTGGCATAGTGTTCCATTAGTGCATTTGCAGCCTTTTTTCCTGTAAGCAAGGCATTTCCTTGTTTAATTGTTATTTGTTTGTTTCTAGGTCCTTCATTGTTCATGGCTTTCACTAGTTTCCATAGTTTGTTTCCATCCCTGTCAAAATTCAGGTTTTCTGTTTTTTCCCTCCAACAATCTCTTGTTGTTTGATTTACTGTTCTTTTATATTTTGCTGAGATGGCTTTGAGAGAGATGTTCGCTTCAGTTGTTTGTTCTCTCTCTGCGGTCTTCCTAGCATCTTCAACTTTGTCCTCCAAAATTTGTAGTTCTTCAGTCCAGTATGGATTGTAATTTTTCCTCGCTCCTCTTGGAATAGACTCAGTGGCCGCCTGTATTATTGCTCTGTTTAGACTTTCCACCATTTGCTTCATGTTGCCATATCGTGTATTTATGTTTTCACAATATTTGTCTGTTAGTATGGCAAATCTGTCCCAATCTGCTCGTTTGTAATTCCAGCGGGGCAAAGGCTTTTGCTCCTGTGGAACATACTCCATATTTATTACAAGCTTGATTGGTCTGTGGTCACTACCTGCTAATTGGTCAAGCACATGGCGATCGATTTTATGGAGGATGTCTCCTGTGCAGAAAGCTAAGTCTGGAGTAGAAGTGGTAATCCATCTTCTGGAGTAGAAGCTCGGTGTGTCATCCGCTTTGTTGAGTAGATGGAGATTTGAGTCTATTTCCCAGTCCTCTACTTCATCTCCTCTTTTGTCAGTATCTGGGTATCCCCATCTTTCTGAACGGCTATTAAAGTCTCCGACAAAAATGCAATTTGTGTCAGTTATTTTCATGTTTGAGAGTGTAAGATCCTTATCTGCCGGGCTATACAGATTGTAAATTCTTATTTTCACGTCCTTTATCATTATATCAACGATTCTTGTTCTAATCTCTTCAAGGCATCTCCCATCAGATGTTATGACTGTTCCAAGATAATTGTACCGATTCACTTGTTGAAGAATATTTCCATTTACTTGTATAATTACATTGTGGCACTTCTTCCTTCCTAGTGACGACCATAACCTGAGTCTTTTTACAATTTAATTCTAACCCCAGTTGCTCACTGTGTACAACAACCGCATCTACTAATTGTTGCAGGTCCTGCGCATTGTCTGCAATTAATACTGTATCATCTGCATATCTAATGTTATTGATGTTTCGTCCTCCAATGCTGATACCATTTATATTCTCTACATTTCTGAGAATATTTTCACTGTGTAGGGAAAAAAGATCTGGAGACATCACACATCCCTGCCTAACACCTCTCTTAATTGGCTGATACTGTCCCACTTCATTATCAATCCTTATTGCAGCTTGTTTCCAATATATGTTTTTTATAAGTCTAATGTCTTTCCCATCAATTTGTAGATCTGCAAGCATATCCACCATGCTGACATGTCTAACTCTATCAAAAGCCTTTGTATAGTCAATAAAGCAAAGATGTATATCCTTGTTTACTTCTATAGCACGTTCAATAACTGTTTGCAGCATATACACAGCATTTACTGTACCCTTTCCTTCTACAAACCCGCATTGTTCTTACCCTATTTCATGTTGTATCTTCTTCCTCACTCTTTGCATGATAATTCTTAGCAAAATCTTTGTGATGTGACTCATTATACTAATTGTTCTATGTTGATCACATTCCCCCCTCTGCTGTGTGTCCACCGTGACGAGGTAGAGGGGCTTGTGCGTCCCAATGACCCCAAGAGCTATGCCAAAGGTAGCACAGCTACTGGTAGGGCCACCCATGTCGGACAGGTCAAGGGAGAGGGACCAGACGAAGAGACACACAAACCTGCTGCCTTGTAGGTAGACTGGGGACAGTCAAAGGCTAGGGAAAGCACCCCAAATACATGCTTGTCGAAATCGGATGTACTGAGCCACAGGCTTGACAAAGCAGTGCAACGTGAAACCTGCTGCCTTGTAGGTAGACTGGGGACAGTCAAAGGCTAGGGAAAGCATCCCGAATAAATGCTTGTCGAAATCGGATGCACTGAGCCACAGGCTTGACAAAGCAGTGCAACGTAACTTAATTCATGATGTCACAAATCAAAATTAATCGATATGGTGCTAATCCCGTGAAGTCCCATCAGGCGGTGATAGTGCCGGGCCCCCTGCCTCGAGGGGGTCCACCCATGACTACTGGTGGTCACCTTCCCCTGTGCTGTGGAGTCAAGGCACAGAGGAGTAGGTTAAGAGCTATTGACCAAATACCCCGGACACTCAACATACTACAGTGGAATGCCGAAGGAGTTTACAAGAAGAAAGACTCCCTAACACATCGTCTTCATAAAGATAGAATAGATGTGGCATGCATTCAAGAGACACACCTCAACGCCAATCACAAATTCTCAGTCAGAGGATATCAGGCCACACGTTTCGACCGCGAAGGACACAAAGGAGGAGTTCTAATACTTACACGAAATACAATACCTTGCAGCGAAGTATCTGTGATCTCTGACAACCAAACGGAAATTATAGGTGTTGACATAATGATAAAGGACGTGAAAATAAGAATCTACAATCTGTATAGCCCAGCAGATAAGGACCTTACACTCTCAAACATGAAAATAACTGACACAAACTGCATTATTGTCGGAGACTTTAATAGCCGTTCAGAAAGATGGGGATACCCAGATACTGACAAAAGAGGAGATGAATTGGAGGACTGGGAAATAGACTCAAATCTCCATCTACTCAACAAAGCGGATGACACACCGAGCTTCTACTCCAGAAGATGGCTTACCACTTCTACTCCAGACTTAGCTTTCTGCACAGGAGACATCCTCCACAAAATCGATCGCCATGTGCTGGACCAATTAGCAGGTAGTGACCACAGACCAATCAAGCTTGAAATGAATATGGAGTATGTTCCACAGGAGCAAAAGCCCTTGCCCCGCTGGAATTACAAACGAGCAGATTGGGACAGATTTGCCATACTAACAGACAAATATTGTGAAAACATAAATACACGATATGGCAACATAAAGCAAATGGTGGAAAGTCTAAACAGAGCGATAATACAGGCAGCCACTGAGTCCATTCCAAGAGGAGCGAGGAAAAATTACAAACCATACTGGACTGAAGAACTACAAAGTTTGGAGGACAAAGTTGAAGATGCCAGGAAGACAGCAGAGAGAGAACAAACAATTGAAGCAAACATCTCTCTCAAAGCCATCTCAGCAAAATATAAAAGAACAGTAAATCAAACAACAAGAGATTGTTGGAGGGAAAAAACAGAAAACCTGAATTTTGACAGGGATGGAAACAAACTATGGAAACTAGTGAAAGCCATGAACAATGAAGGACCTAGAAACAAACAAATAACAATTAAACAAGGAAATGCCTTGCTTACAGGCAAAAAGGCTGCAAATGCACTAATGGAACACTATGCAAATGCAAACCACATTGATATTACAACCGAACAGAAGAAAGCAATCAAAGACAAACAGACACATCATAGAAATACAGAGACAGCAGCAGAATATATGATGGCAAATCTAACAATGGAAGAAATGGAACAGGCAATGAATACCCTAAAAAAGAAGAAATCACCAGGAAAGGATGGAATCACAAATGAAATGCTAATAGGACTAGGCACCAAGGCAAAGAAGAAACTACTAGCAGTCCTAAATAACAGCTGGAAGAGAGGAATAGTCCCACAGGCATGGAAGGAAGCTATACTAATACCAGTCCCAAAGAAAGGAAAAGACCTGGAAGAACCAAATGGCTATCGACCTATCAGTCTACTGAGCTGTGTAGGAAAATTAATGGAACGCATTATCAATGGCAGGCTAACATGGCATCTGGAAGAAAACAAACTCTTAACACCACACCAAGCAGGATTCAGAAAATACAGATCCACTGAAGATCAAATAACCTATATAGCTCAGGAAATAGAGGATGCCTTCCAAGAGAAAAAGCACACACTAGCAGTCTGGATAGATTTAGAAAAAGCATTTGATAAAGTATGGAAGGAAGGACTGAAAGTAAAACTGCAAAACATGCATGTTTGTGGAAAAATGTATAAATGGATCAGCCACTACCTTGAGAACAGAACTGCCAGGACAAAAGTACAAGGACAAACAAGCAAAATGATGCTGCTGGAGCAAGGTGTCCCCCAAGGAGGAGTTCTTTCACCAACATTATTCCTAGCATATATAAATGACATCACAGAAAATTTTCCAGCCAGAGTACACACATCCTCCTTTGCAGATGACCTAGCCATATGGACATCTGAAGAATATATTAGTACAGCTAACAGCAGAATACAGCAAGCCTTATTAGCGCTAGAGGACTGGTCAAAATCATGGCTAGTGAAGATAAGTGAGGAGAAAACAACATGCACAGTGTTCTCCCTCTCAAATAAAACTCAGCAACCTAAGCTGGTATTGAATGGAAAAATATTGCGCCATGAAGAAAATCCAAACTATCTAGGAGTCACCTTTGATCGTCGCCTGACATGGAAGACACAGGTTGAGAAAAATCGAACAAGAGCAAGGCAGAGAATGGCAATCATGAAAAAGCTTGCTGGTACAACGTGGGGAGCAGATGAGAAAGTTCTCAAGAAGTTATATACTGGACGGGTGAGGCCAGTACTGGAATATGGCATTGCAGCTTGGGCAACAGCAGCTAAGTCAAACTTTAACAAAATAAGTAGAGTCCAAAACCAAGGAATGCGAATCATAACTGGAAGCCTGAAGACAACGCCTATTAATGAACTAGAAAAGATCACTTGTTTACAACCAATGCAGGATAGAAGAGATAGCAGAGCCCAGCAACAAGCAGAAAAATTTAGAAGATTGACAGACCACCCTATGTACAACAGATTTAATGGTTTTGGAAAGGGAAGACTGAAGCGTAGCAACTTTGTAGAAACTGCAAAACGAAGGATTAGGGCAGATCCTATACTTAACATATCAACAGTCAAGCCCATACACAATGCACACAACTTCCCAGCTTGGAGACAGCAGCAACTGCCTGAGATGATAGAAAACATTCCTGGTATTGAGAAAAAGAACACTCAGCATGAAACCGAAAGAAGAGAAATAACCCTAAACTACATAAAAGAACATTACCCAAGCAGGAATTGGACCCATGCATATACAGATGGATCAGCCAAAAATTCAATAGAGAATGGAGGAGGAGGAATTCTCCTAAATTTAAAAAATGGAGTGAAAAAAACACATTCAATGGCAACTGGAAAATTTTCAAGTAACTTCAAAGCGGAGGTAGAGGCTTTGAAAACTGCAGCAGAAATGCTCCTGATGGAGGAAAATAAAGAGAAGCAAATAGCTATCTTCACAGATGCAAAGTCAGCTGTCTCAATACTCAAGAGCAATAACAGCACAGAACTAACTGACCTAAGAGCAGCACTCCATGGTCTATGCCAGAAATCCAAAAAAGTTGTAATACAGTGGATCCCATCACATTGCAGTATACCTGGAAACGAAGAGGCTGACAGACTGGCAAAAGAGGGCGGACGACTACCACAGCCTGACATAGACATAACCTATAATGAGGCAAAGAGGTTGATAAAAAGCACTTATAGAACCAAATGGGAATCTGAGCATCCAGGCCATCAGAAGGATGATGCATATTACAAACTCGACCGAAGAGAACAAGTAGCAATCTTCAGACTCCGCACAGGACATAACAGGCTGAAATACCACTTGTTCAATAAACTAAAGATAGGAGATACTGATGAATGTAATTGTAGAACTGGAAAAATGACAGCAAAACATTTGCTGCAGGATTGCCCAACGTATGCAGAACAGAGAAAGATATTTTGGCCCACACCTGCTTCATTTGAGGACAAGCTCTATGGAGATATCAACAAGCTCAAGTTGACCGCAGCTTACTTTAACTACATACAGGTTGACATTTAAAGGTGCATGAAGACCCAGAGGCATGAAATGAAATATTGCTTGGATAGCAAATCCATTATGTGGAAAGTCCAAATCGAAAGCTCGCTGTGTGGGCTTCATAAAAGGTGGAAAAGTGTCCTAGTGGCACGAAATGGAATATTGCTTGATAGCAAATCCATTACGTGGAAAGTCCGAATCAAAAGCCCATTGTGTGGGCTTCATAAAAGGTGGAAAAGTGTCCTAGTGGCATGAAATGGAATATTGCTTGGATAGCAAATCCATTACGTGGAAAGTCCGAATCGAAAGCTCACTGTGTGGATGTCATCTGCAGACTGCATACTTCTGGTTTCCGGAAGAACAGCCTATGGTGAACGGAAGGCCCAATATACGGAAGTGAGGCTAAGCAGCCATGTGCAGGACGTGACGATTCCTTGGGTGAGCCCAGTACCAGAGCGCTATGTATTGGCTCTGCAAGTATGGAAGCCTCCTTGGATGGCGGGGAATGCCCATGGTCTGCCCCTGCCTTCCCTTGAGGGCTGACCAGGATCTTTGGCTGTTCTATATGGACCAGCTGGGATGGGGGATAACACCACAACAGTGAGAGTCAAACGTCCTAAGAAACCCCCGGGAAGGTTAACCCGGTCAACAAATGCCCGCAGAAGTCGGATGTGTCGGCCTAACGGCGCAAGAACGCAGCTCTGCTGTAAACAGGCACAACGCAATCACATCCGAAAAAAAACTCCGGATGAACGAAGAAGAAGATCACATTCCAAGGTTCCTGATTTCTTTGGGATTGCAATAAATACAGAGTTACATAATTCAGGAGGTATATCTCCAGTATCATATAATGTGTTCAGCAGTCTGGTGACTTGCTCTAGTCCAAATTCTTCTAAAGCTTTAATCATTTCTGTTGTGATGTTATCTGCACCGGGGACCTTGCCAGCTTTCATATGCTTAAGAACATTTCGAACCTCCATCTCCAAAATTGGCGGTCCTTCATTATTAAATCTAATATCATACTGTTCGTCTCTGTTATCATCATAAAGGTGTTTCACATAATCTGTCCATACATGTAGAATCTGGTCTTTTTCTATTATGATTTTGCCATCTTCAGTTTTTAGACACCCTGTTGATGTACTTGTTCTTTTATTAGTAAGTTCCTGAATTCTTTTGTGCACTAATTTGGTATTTTGACCGTTGTGTTGGTTTTCAATTTCTAAGCACTTTTCCTCAAGCCATGCTTCTTTTATCTCCTTACATAATATTCTGACTTGTCTGTGAATTTCTTCATATTTGACAGAATTATTTTTGTTGAGTCTTCTTGTTTCCATGAGGTGTAAAATGTCTTCAGTCATCCATTTCTTACGACCCACCTTCTTTAATTTTGGAATAGTTGTTTCTGCAGCCACATTGATTGAATTCTTCAACGTTTCCCATTGATCATCCACATCCTAGAATAGGATCTCTAGATCAGACAAAATTTCAAATCTGTTCTGTACTTCTATGTTGAATTTGTTTTGTATTTCCTTGTCATTACTCAATGTACACAAATCATATTTAGTGTTTCCTGTTATATACTTGACTTTCTTCAACTTTATCCTCAATGTTCCTGTGAGTAATCTGTGGTCACTATAACAATCAGCACTGGGAACTGTTTTTGCTAGTGTTAATGCGTTTCTAAATCTTCTGCTAATCAGAATGTAGTCAATCTGGTTTCTAATCCTGCTATCAAGACTCCTCCATGTCCATAATTATATAATCACTGGCTGTTAAATCTTTATTTGTTTTTGCCATTATTGGTTGTTAAATAATTCTGTTGTTTTTTTTTGGGTCATCACTGGCTGTGAAATCTTTCTTAGTTTTTGTCATCACTGGCTGTTAAATCTTTCTTAGTTTTTGCCATCACTGGCGGTTAAATCTTTCTTAGTTTTTGTCATCACTGGCTGTGAAATCTTTCTTTGTTTTTGTCATCACTGGCTGTTAAATCTTTCTTTGTTTTTGTCATCACTGGCTGTTAAATTTTTTCTTTGTTTTTGTCATCACTGAATGTTAAATCTTTCCTTGTGTTTTTCATCACTGGCTGTTAAATCTTTCTTTGTTTTTGTCATTACTGGCTGCTAAATGAGCTTTCTTTGTTTAGGGGAAGTTCCAGAGTGGGTGGAGGATGATGTTGGAGATGACCCAGGCACTTTTGATTCTAGCGGAGCTTTTGTGTCGACAAAGGAAGTAAGTGCATAACTTGTTAGGGGTCTTAACCCTTTACCGGGCAGATGTTTGTCTGTTTTGTAGCCCTGAACGGGCAAGAAGAATTTTGAGGTTCAGTAAAATTTTGGGTTACGTTAGTAAAAATATCACATATAAGTTGTTAGTCAACAGATTTTAGTCAAATAAACAACAAAATGAAGGGAAAAACATGCAGAATATTTTACTCACGTGAATGTTGCCGCTAATCCACACATGAACACAAATATTTACAAAATACAACATATTGTTTGTGATTGTCAGTCATCTATACGGCAATTTACAAACATATTTTCAAAATCATAATCACTTTCTTTAAAGTCCGACTCACGACTGCTAGTGCAAAGTAACGCTAATCTCTGATATCTAGCTCCGATTAATAGTCAACTTCGTGCCTTTCGGTGTCATTAAATTGAACCCAGCGAAATCTCTACTATCACTTGAAGTAAAAATCCATTTTGAAATACAAAGCATGAAACCCACAAAAACTATTTAAAAAATCCGTTCAAATTCAAAAGTACATGCTTGCGAATGGCAGACACGTTGTCAAGCGATCGGCGAAATCGAAAGTAGACAATCGGAAGTCTCAGAAAGCCGCAAGATCACGTTTTTACAATGCATAATAGTCACGTGCGCTTTCTGACGGATTGCCCGTTCCGGGGTAGAAACGTTCCCGGACGTTTTTGCCCAGTAAAGGGTTATTTGATAAACTTCAGTTTAATTTGATGTGATCTTAATAAAGCAAAGACATTATGAGAAATTAACTCTGGTTCTGTGTCTGAGATTTAACACTGGGTCTCTGTTTGGGATTTAACACTGGGTCTCTGTCTGGGATTTAACACCGGGTCTCTGAGATTTAACACTTGGTCTCTGTCTGAGATTTAAAACTGGGTCTCATGTCTGAGATTTAACACTGAGTCTCTGAGATTTAACACTGGGTCTCTGTCTGAGCTTTAACACTGGGTCTCTGTCTGGGATTTAACACTGGGTCTCTGAGATTTAACACTGAGTCTCTGAGATTTAACACTGAGTCTCTGTTTGAAATTTAACACTGGATCTCTGAGATTTAACACCGGGTCTCTGTCTGAGATTTAAAACTGGGTCTCTGTCTGAGATTTAACACTTGGGTCTCTGAATGAGATTTAACACTGGGTCTCTGTCTGAGATTTAAAACTGAGTCTGTGTCTGAGATTTAACACTAGGTCTCTGTCTGGGATTTAACACTGGGTTTCTGTCTGAGATTTACCGCTGGGTCTCTGTCTGAGATTTAACACTGGGTTTCTGTCTGAGATTTAAAACTGGGTCTCTGTCTGAGATTTAACACTTGGGTCTCTGAATGAGATTTAACACTAGGTCTCTGTCTGAGATTTACCGCTGGGTCTCTGTCTGAGATTTAACGCTGGGTCTCTGTCTGAGATTTAACACTGGGTCTCTGTCTGGGATTTAACACTGGGTCTCTGTCTGGGATTTAACACTGGGTATCTGTCTGAGATTTAATATTGGGTCTCTGTCTGAGATTTAACACTTGGGTCTCTGACTGAGATTTAACACTGGGTCTCTGTCTGAGATTTAACACTAGGTCTCTGTCTGGGATTTAACACTGGGTTTCTGTCTGAGATTTAACGCTGGGTCTCTGTCTGGGATTTAACACTGGGTCTCTGTCTGGGATTTAACACTGGGTCTCTGTCTGGGATTTAACACTGGGTATCTGTCTGAGATTTAACATTGGGTCTCTGGTTATTTTGAAGATTTGATTCAGTCATGTTTTAGACAGAATAATTCTCACATGTTTTAAACACAGAATAATTTGAACATGTTTTAGACACTGAACAATTCAAACATTTTTAGACAGAATAATTCAGGCATGTTTTAGATGCAGAATAATTCAGGCATGTTTTATATACAGAATAATTCAGGTATGCTTAGACACAGAATAATTCAGGCATGTTTTAGATGCAGAATAATTTTTGTTTTGCATACCCTTTACAGGACAGCGCAGTCAACACCAGTATTTCTGCCACTGTGATCTCTTGGCAAGTTTACGCTCAGTAGTTTGCCATTGCTTTCTGTACGACTGGCACCGATGCCAACGCAACATGGTCTGCTGCCAAATCGCGCGAAGCTGTGTTTCGAATGCAGGTATACAGGATTATGAACCACATCAGCAACTCCTTCGCCACAGAGACTGGCAAGCATATGTTACATGCAGAATAATTCTACCACGTTTTAGATGCAGAATAATTCTACCACGTTTTAGATGCAGAATAATTCAGACATGTTTTAGATGCAGAATAATTCTACCACGTTTTAGATGCAGAATAATTCTACCACGTTTTAGATGCAGAATAACTCTACCACGTTTTAGATGCAGAATAATTCTACCACGTTTTAGATGCAGAATAATTCAGACATGTTTTAGATGCAGAATAATTCTACCACGTTTTAGATGCAGAATAATTCTACCATGTTTTAGATGCAGAATAATTCTACCACGTTTTAGATGCAGAATAATTCTACCATGTTTTAGATGCAGAATAATTCTACCACGTTTTAGATGCAGAATAATTCTACCACGTTTTAGATGCAGAATAATTCTACCACGTTTTAGATGCAGAATAATTCTACCACGTTTTAGATGCAGAATAATTCTACCATGTTTTAGATGCAGAATAATTCTACCACGTTTTAGATGCAGAATAATTCTACCATGTTTTAGATGCAGAATAATTCTACCATGTTTTAGATGCAGAATAATTCAGACATGTGTCAGACTGTTATGTTTGATTTGTTCTGTTTAGGGCAAAAAATATTCAGATACCAGGCCTGATGCAGCAAATACTGAAGGCGGTGAGAAGGTAGGGAGCTCATTATTTTGTGTTGCCTTTTGTTGGACGTAATTGTCATTCAACGGTTGGTGCTCTGTTATCACCACCATCATCACATGCCTTATCGGGTGTGGTAGATCACAACTCTGAACAACCTGCCTCCTCTAGCACGATGCATCAGTTCATGTGCTATTTCCCCATGCTGTGACGTCATGTGCTATCTCCCCATGTCATGATGTCATGTGCTATCTCTGCATGCCATATCATGTGCTATCTGTATGTCATTATATCATGTGCTATCTCCCTGTGCCAAGTCATGTGCTATCTCCCTGTGCCATGTCATGTGTTATCTCCCCATGCCATGATGTCATATGCTATCTCCCCATGCCATGATGTCACATGCTATCTCCACATGCCAAGATGTCATGTGCTATCTCCCCATGTCATGTGTTGTCTCCCCATGCAAAGATGTCATGTGCTATCTCTGCATGCCACGATGTCATGTGCTATCTCCACATGCCATGTTATGTGCTATCTCCCCATGCCATGATGTCATGTGCTATCGCCCCATGCCATGATGTCATGTGCTATCGTCCCATGCCATGATGTCATGTGCTATCTCCCCATGTTATGTGCTATCTCCCTGTACCATGTCTTGTGCTATCCTTGAATGCTATGGTGTCATGTGCTATCACCCCATGCTGTGACATGTGCTATCTCCCCATGTCATGTGCTATCTCCCCATGCCATGTCATGTGCTATCTCAGAATGCCATGATGTCATGTGCTCTCTCCCCATGACATGTGCTATCTCCCCATTCCATGTCATGTGCCAACCCTCATGCCATGATGTCATGTGCTAAGTCAGAATGCCATGATATGTGCTATCTCCCCATGTCATTTACTATATCACAGTGCCATGTCATGTGCTATCTCCCCATGCCCCGGTGTTATGTGCTATCTATCCATGCCATGATGCCATGTGCTATCTCCTGTGCCATGTCATGTGCTATTTCCCCATGCCATGTCATGTGCCAACCTCCCATGCCATGTCATGTGATATCTCCCTGTCCCATGTCATGTGCTATATCCTATGCCATAATGTCATGTACTATCTACCCATGCCATGATGTCATGTGCTATCTCCCCGTGCCATGTCATGTGCTATTTCCCCATGCCATGGCATGTGCCAACCTCCCATGCCATGTCATGTGATATCTCACAGTGCCATGTCATGTGCTATCTCCCTATTTCATATGTTTTCTCCCTATTTCATATGTTTTGTCTCCATGCCATGACATGTGTTATCTCCTTATGCCATGTCATGTGCTATCTCCCTGTGTCATGATCTCGTGTGCTATCTCCCCATGCCATGATCTCATGTGCCATCTCCCCATGCCATGATCTCCTGTGCTATCTCCCCATGCCATGTCATGTGCTATCCACCCATGCCATGTCTTGTGCCAACCCCCATGGCATTCATGTGTTATCTCCCCATATCATATGCTATGTCATGTGCTTTCTCATGTCATGTGCTATCTCCCCATGCCATAATATCATGTGCTATCTACCCATGCCATGGTGTCATGTGCTATCTCTCCATGCCGTGATGCCATGTGCTATCTCCCCATGTCATGATGTTGTGTGCTTTCTACCCATGCCGTGATGTCATGTGCTATCTCCCCATGCCGTGATGTCATGTGCTATCTCCCCATGTCATGATGTCATGTGCTGTCTCCCATGCCGTGATGTAAGGATGGTTAGGATGTCCTTTTCCTGACTTTTCTTCTGTCCTCTGCCTTTCATCTTCTCAGTGGTGCATGAACCCTCGACCTGTGAACATTTTGCTGGTTGCTTGGAAGCTGCGGCCAAAATTTTCTTTGGGATAAGGTAGCCCAGGAAGTCTACGTGGTGAAGTGGGTACACCGTCTGCCTTGTTCTGTGAGTGTTGTATGTTCATTCTGGCATACTCGGTTCACGAGTGCAATTTTCGTGAAAACTCCTGGGGGTTGTCATTGGAGCTAGAGTTCGTGCCTTGTGGGGTGCTTTCGGCAGATTGCCCCGGTGAAGAGATTGCACTATGTGGGGGAAACCCGGTGCAATGAAGTCGATCCTCTTCCCTTTTTTTTAAAAAGTAGCCCATCATGTGACTGTGATAGCAACTGTCAATTAACTGACTGTGATAGCAAACTGTCAATTATCTGACTGATAATAAATTGTCAATTAACTGACTGTGATAGCAAACTGTCAATTAACTGACTGATAATAAACTGTCAATTTAGTGACTGTGATAGCAAACTGTCAATTAACTGACTGATAATAAACTGTCAATTAACTGACTGTGATAGCAAACTGTCAATTAACTGACTGATAATAAACTGTCAATTAACTGACTGTGATAGCAAACTGTCCATTAAATGACTGATAGCAAACTGTCAATTAACTGACTGATAAACTGTCAATTAACTGACTGTGATAGCAAACTATCAAAACAAACTGTCAATTAACTGACTGTGATAGCAAACTATCAATTAACTGACTGTGATAGCAAACTGTCAGTTAACTGGCTGATAATAAACTTAATTAACTGACCGTGATATCAAACTGCCAATTAACTGACAGCAAACTGTCAATTAACTGACTGTGATAACAAAGTGCCAATTAACTGACTAATAATAAACTCATTTAATTGACCATGATAACAAACTGTCAATTAACTGACTGTGATAGCAAACTGTCAATTAACTGACTGTGATAGCAAACTGTCAATAAACTCACTGTGATAACACACTGTCAGTTAACTTACTGTGATAACAAACTGTAAATTAATTGATTGACACAAACTTTCAATTAACTGACTGTGATAACAAACTATCAATTAACTAACCGTGATAGCAAACTGTCAATTAACTGACTGTGATAACAAACTGTGCATTAACTGACTGTGATAGTAGTCTGTCAACTATCTGTGACTGTAAACTATCCATTGTCTGTCTGCTTACTATTAAACTGGCCATTAGCTGTCTGCCTTGTAACTGTCTGACTTACGATACAAATGGCTTTGTGAGAGTGATAAATGAAGATTACATTTTACACCTTGGCAGTCCCATCCACCTGGTTCAGTAATTGTATGTTGTTCTTGAGCAGAAAACAGTTAACCAACACTCCTCGCAGATATCAGACCACCCGGCCACTTCGGAACCACACAGCAGTAATACCGGTGAAAGGGTGCCTCTCACACAGGCATCCAAGCCCCCGTACATCCCGCCCAATGCCCGCAACGGCACTGGCGATGTTGTCGACAGCCGGCCGCATGATCAGTCCAAGCTGGCAAGCATTAAAGGGCAGCCAGATTCCTTCAGTGTACTTTCTGTCTCCAACACTGCTGGGTCTTCCAATAAAGGTATGCTATTTTGTGTTCATGTTTGTCTGTTTTTTTTTTTGGGTCTTGTTTGTGGATTCAGTAGTTTTTTTTTTAAAGTACTGATGCATTCTGCAGACGTCACCTAGCAGAAGCTGTTGCGATCCTTATGGAAAAGCCATTGTTGTGTAAACAAAGACGACACGATAGCCAGTTTAAAATTACCCTAGTAGACAGTTTAAAATTACTATGGTAGGCAGTTTAAAATTACCACAGCAGACAGTTTAAAATTGCCATTGGAGACAGTTTAAAATTACCTTGGTTGACAGTTTAAATTATTGTGTAAAAATGTGTATATTTCAGCTTGCAGGATTCATTGTTGTGCTTTTGTTTATGTTCTGCAGTAAAGCACCTGACGATGGAGCATTATATGCCAGGCAATAAATTGTGCATCCTCTTGACTGTGTCTTCGTTAATCAAATGTTTTAATTTTGCTTGCATCTTTTTTTCGAAATTGTCAACAAGGTGATTCTTCCTCTTCTTTCTTTCACGGTAAAGAAGGTGATGGAGACACAGGTTTCAGTTTTCCCAACAAAAAAGATGAAGAAACAAATGGGAACTCTTCACCTTCAGAACACTACACAGACACGCCGACATCTGCTGCTACACTTCAACCCCCAGGAACAGGGCAAAAACTGGAGCAGACCCCTCGGCCGCGGCTGACAAATCCAGAGTTTTTACACATGGAGAAGTCATTACAGAACCTCGTGGCTTCGATGGCGGCAGTGAGTTTGTCAGAATGTCGCCATTATTATCATCATTTGTGCTGCAATCGTGGGTGTTCATGTCTCTCCTCAGATTTCGGTTTTTGGTCTTCTGGATCAAATCTGCTGATGATACTCCTACGTTCCACTTTCTCAGTCCATCCAGCATCATTTCTCTCTTTGTCTGCCTCTTCTTCCACTGATATTTCTTGTCGTCACGATGTTTTCCAACATCTCTCTTCTCATTTGTTGACCAATGTATGCTGTATGTCTCTTTCTTATGTTTGTATCATCTCATCTCATCATGTTCCTCTTGTACCTTGTGGTGTCAAGGTGAAGCATAAACACCAGGAGAGTGCACATTTATGGGCTTCATATATCGAGATTCCCATGGACTCTGTTATTCCCTCTGTCCATTGTTTATATGGTCAGCCTCTTCTTCTGGTTCCCTTTGGTCTGTATATTAATACATTAATGCTTGTTGTGGTATACTGTCAGTTGGTAGCATAGTTATATGGCTGAACCATTTCACTTGATGTTTTCACATGAAATCTAGGGTTGCTATAACCCCGAGTTTAGATTTCTTCATTTCTGATTTTCTCTCTTCTTGATACATTGAGTATTTTTCTCAGGAATCTCATTTTCGTTGTTGTAATTTTCCTTTTCTCTTTTGTCTGTCATTGTCCAGGTTTGTTGTATACATTATTCTATTTTCATGTGTCTAATTTTTGGCACTTCATTGCCCTAATGTAGGGTAGAAAGTTATCTATTTTGTATGTCCAGTGTCCTAGCATTTAGTTTTACCTTGGTGATAATGGCAGTTGGCTGTATGTGATATGAAAGTACTTTATATGTGACATGATGTGACTAGTTTATATGTGACAAATGACATGACTAGTTTATATGTGACATATGACATGATTAGTTTATATGTGACACTTGCCAGTAGATGGCAAGACAGAACTCATCATCATCATGTGCCATGCCAGTAAGCATGGGCGGTCATGTTTTGCCATCTCACTTGATTACCAGAGTTATTGATCAGCTCAATGTTCTTGTCTTGACCATACAAAGTGGCCAAGCCATCCAGGTATTTACTTCTCTGCCCTCCCCTTGTTCTCTTCCCCTCGATCTTACTAGTTGTCACCAAGTTCTCCAGTTTATTTCTTCTCATAACTTGAACAAAAAATTGTGGCTTTGTACATCTAATTTCTCTAATAAGTTTACGATTTTCATTTGTCTCCTGTAGTACTTGGTCATTGGTTTTTCTATCTGCCGATGGTATTCTTTGCATTCTCCTCAGAAACCACATTTCTAAAGCCATCAGATGTTTTTCAGCTTGTCTGCTCATTGTCCACACTTCACATCCATACAAAAGCACAGGTTCTTCTTCTTTTTTTCAGTACATGATTGCATTGTGCCCGTTTACAGCAGAGTTGCGTTCTTGCACTGTTAAGCAGACACATCTGACTTCTGCGGGCATTTGTTGACCGGGTTAACCTTCCCGGGGGCACAGGTTCTATGTAGCACCTCCACACTCTTTTTCTCATTGCAAATGACATCATTTTATTGGTCAGTATGTTTTTCTCTTGCAAAAGGCTACTTTCGCCATGGCGATTCTTGTTCTAATCTCTTCTAGGCATCTCCTATCAAATGTTATGACTGTTCCAAGATAATTGTACTGATTCACTTGTTTAAGAATATTCCCATTTACTTGTGGTATTTTCTTCTTCTTTGTGACGACCATAATCTGTGTCTTCTTACAATTTAATTCTAACCCGTGTTGTTCACTGTGTGCAACAATTGCATCTACTAAATGTTGCAGATTCTGTTTATTGTCTGTAATCAGTACTGTTTCATCCACATATATAATGTTGTTGCTGTTATGTTCCCCAATGATGATTCCTTTCATTTCGTCAACATTTCTGAAAAATGTTTTCACTGTACAGGGAAAAAAGATCTGGAGACAATACACACACCTCTCTTAACAGGCTGATATTGACCTACTTCATTATCAATCTTTAAGGCAGCTTGTTGTTTTGAATATATGCTTTTTTATGAGTCTAAGGTCTTTCCCATCAATTTGCAGATCTGCAAGCATCTCCATCATGTTGACATGTCTTACTTTATCGAGAGCCTTTGTTCTGATTTTTGATATCGTAAAACATTTCCTTGGCATCTGTAAAAAAGGTAGTTTGCCATAGCTTTCCTTCTTTGCAGTGACCATACCGGTCAATGACCGTAGCCATTGTCTCCCCAAAAAAGAGATCCTCTGCCTACCATTGTGAAGCTGGAGACCATAACCTACAACTATCTGTCGGCTACTCTTCAGCTTCATCCACCACATGTACCTATGGCTTCGTGTAACTCTGATCGAGAGGCTAAATGGGTACTCCACCTTGCCCAAGGGTGTTCCGTAGGCTAGCTGAGGGAAGGAGGCAACTTACCTCTCCTTTGATAGGGGATACCCTTACCCCGCTACCCTACAACTGGCAGAACTGGCAAGTGACAGATGTCAATTAGTTGTAGATGATATTGGTGACGTGACATGTCCGTACTTATATGACATATGGCAGATGTAGATGACGTGACAATGATATATGTAAAACTGTCAGTGACAGGCAACAGTTGCTTGAAAATAATATGCTAATACTCAAAACATGTGATGGTTGCTGAGACTGTGTGTCCAATTTATGACCCTTTGAAAATAAAGTTTGTACAATCGTTCATGTATTGTAGGATCACCGAGATGGGAGACAATTGGATGTCTCTCAGGGTGCTCTGCCCCTAACTCATGAACACGCCAACAAATGGTTCTACAATGATCCTCAAGGGGAGGTACAAGGTATGTCCTGGAAGTTTGTCCTGACAATTCCTCTCATCATCATCATCATCATCATCCAGTGCCTTGCTGGCTGGCATGGACGATCATGCCTCTCCACAAATTATGATCCATGACGTCATGGATCAATTCGTGTCTTGACTCCCTTCCGTGCCATGACACAAGACTGTCAAGAATATTCTTACACTGACTTTCTCTGTCGCTCTTTGTACAAATCTTTCCGGTTGTCACAACATGTTCCAGTTTTTACCTTCTCATAACGTGGTCCTCTTCTATACCTGGATGTAAAGGAGAACAAGATTTAGCTGTGTAGTATATTATCGTCAGGTGCCTTGGTGACGTGTAGGAATCATGATTTTCCACGTCTTGCGATCTCCAACAGTATATATCATTTCCATGACAAAGAATCTTCTCTCACTGTCTTCCTTTGCATCTCTTGTCGCAAATTTTTCCAGTTTGTCTTTCCTCATTATGGGGCCAAAAAATTATGACTGCCTCTTTTTTATGTTTGTTGCTTGCTTGCGTTCACTGGCTGTGAACTTCAGCATGAAGTCCTGTATGTCGGATGAAGACATCCTGTTGTCCAACATCAGTGTGATGTCATGCAGGACCTGAGGTTTGCGTGAGTATGCTTTGTCCCATGTATAGCTTATTGGTGTGCAGACTGGGTAGTTCCTCACCGTGCAGACAGATACTCTCCGACTTCGGAAGAATCAGCGATCCTACTACATTAGCCAGGACCCCGAAAGGACCTGTTGCCAAGGACGCACGACTAGGACGTGTTAGTAGGTCTTGGCAGTATAGAACCTGGCCCTGGTGCCTTAGAAACACCTCTGCGTCCCTTTGATGTTTGTGATAAGGTGCCTTTTTCAAAATATTTAGATTACTCATATTGGCTATCCGAGGAGTTTTCTGCATTCTTCCGTTCAACCGCATGCATTTCCTTCCGTATGTGTGTGCGTGTGTGAGCGCACAAACTGTGCTTTATGTATGAATGAGGATATATGGGCATGAGAGAGAGAGAGAGAGATAATGTATGTATGAGTACATGTTTTGTTAGTGTGTTTGTGATTGTGAATGAGTTTATGTGTATGCGAGGGAGTGTATTTGTGATTTGTTGAGTGGGTTTATAACTGAGAGTTTGTATATTGCGATGAGGAGGTTTTTTATCAGGAAAACTTGCTATAAAATTTGAACAACCACCCATGTGTATCGACCGCCATTTCGAAACACTTGTTCAACCCAAAAAATTCTTTCTTCCGTTGATAGCACCATTCTGTTTGGAGTGCAAAGAATTACTCCAGCAGACAGCCATTTGCTGCATATTGCTTCACGATGGACTGTGGAGCAAATATTTTTATGACATCATGTGCTTATTTTCCCAAATTTTTCTACATACAAAGTGTAGTGAGATTTTACAAACACCCTGTGTGTGTGTGTGTGTGTGTGTGTATATATATATATATATATATATATATATATATATATATATATATATATATATATATATATATATATATATATACACACACACATAAATGACTGCAGCAGCGCAGTCTGCTGCCAGGATGACCACATAGTGCTAGAGTTATGTATTAGTCCACTCTGGTTCTCTCCAAGAATGAATCACTACAACACCAGAAGTAGATGGTCAGCCTTACTAGCACACCATGACAAGCAACAACATGGAAATTGCTGCTAAAGCCTTCGTCAGCACAGACAACACAAACTGACACAACTACATGAAAAACACTACATGAATATACATATATATATAAGTTACTTATCTTTGTGGACTGGACACATCTCTCAAGTAGTCGTCAAGCTGTACATAGCATAGACTGTCTCTGGTTTTTATATTTGATGTGTCTATGTTATAGCACTGACTGTCTCTGTCTTCATATTTGATGTGTCTATGTTTTAGCACTGATTTTCTCTGTCTTCATATTTGATGTGTCTATGTTTTAGCACTGATTTTCTCTGTCTTCATATTTGATGTGTCTATGTTTTAGCACTGATTTTCTCTGTCTTCATATTTGATGTGTCTATGTTTTAGCACTGATTTTCTCTGTCTTCATATTTGATGTGTCTATGTTTTAGCACTGATTTTCTCTGTCTTCATATTTGATGTGTCCATGTTATAGCACTGACTGTCTCTGTCTTCATATTTGATGTGTCCATGTTATAGCACTGACTGTCTCTGTCTTCATATTTGATGTGTCTATGTTTTAGCACTGATTTTCTCTGTCTTCATATTTGTGTCTATGTTTTAGCACTGATTTTCTCTGTCTTCATATTTGATGTGTCCATGTTATAGCACTGACTGTCTCTGTCTTCATATTTGATGTGTCCATGTTATAGCACTGACTGTCTCTGTCTTCATATTTGATGTGTCTATGTTTTAGCACTGATTTTCTCTGTCTTCATATTTGATGTGTCTATGTTTTAGCACTGATTTTCTGTCTTCATATTTGATGTGTCTATGTAATAGCATTTACTGTCTCTGTCTTCACATGTGAGGTGTCCATGTTACAGCACTGACTGTCTCTGTCTTCTGTCCCCAGGTCCATTCACCAATGAGGAGATGTCGCAGTGGTTCAGTGCCGGCTTTTTTACCATGAGTCTGTTGATCAAGCGAGGTTGTGATGACTCATTCAAGCAGCTAGGTATTCTGTTGTCTTCTTCCTCCTCCTCCTCCTCCTCCTCCTCCACCTCCTCCTCCTCCTTGTCCCTCCTCTTTCTCCTTCCTCTTCTCCTTTTTTCATCATCATCATGCATTATGTGAGTGTGCATGCATGTATGTATGTATGTGTACACTTATAAATGTTTGTATGTATTTATGTGCCGGCTTTGTGGCTTAGAGGTTATGACTTGTCTCCGTAATCTCGTATACTCTCGTCGGTGACGTGATGACGGTGAGAATCAGCAGTGGTTCGAATCGCATCGGTAACTTACAGGGTATGTGAGCCGGTCGCTCAGAAAGCAATGGCAAACTACTGAGTGTAATCTTGCCAAGAAATCAACATACAGCTGAAAGATGCTGGTGTTGACAGCGATGTCCTGTAAAGGATATGCAAAATAAAAAATTTTAAAAAAAATGTATTTATGTATGTGTCTGTGTATGTATGTGTGTGTGTGTGTCTGCTCGCTAGTCTCATAATGTTGAAATATGAATTGTTTATGTTTGGTGTATGTTTACAGCATTCAGTTTACAATGTTCATTTTCTCCCCAATGTAAATGTAACATTCATGATAGATAATTGGTGCGAAAGATGAATGATTAGAAGGGCCGAATTTAAGATGGGCCTGGGTGCCCTATTTGTGACCTTTTGAATATAAAGTTTGTTCGTTCCATTTACTCCTTGTTCTTGTTCTTCAGGTGCCTGGTCTGTAACAGACATTCATGATCATAACTCTAATCCTCTCTGGTATCAAATATTGTCCCGAAGCTATTGCTTATGTGTTGCCTGCTGTTTAAGCTTTCCACATACATCTATCTCTTTCCCTGACTCATTTGCCTCCTATTTCTCCACACAAGGTAATTTCCCAGTCCCACAACTTCTGTTGATGTGCTGCGTCCATTTGTCTTCTTCATCTTTTGTTCACTTCAAATGTGTCTATAACCGCAGTGTTATCTCTTGTATCAAATGTGTCTATAACCGCAGTGTTATCTCTTGTATCAAATGTGTCTATAACCGCAGTGTTATCTCTTGTATCAAATGTGTCTATAACTGCAGTGTTATCTCTTGTATCAAATGTGTCTATAACCGCAGTGTTATCAAATGTGTCTATAACCGCAGTGTTATCTCTTGTATCAAATGTGTCTATAACCGCAGTGTTATCTCTTGTATCAAATGTGTCTATAACCGCGGTGTTATCTCTTGTATTAAATGTGTCTATAACCGTGGTATCTCTTGTATCAAATGTGTCTATAACCGCAGTGTTATCTCTTGTATCAAATGTGTCTATAACCGCAGTGTTATCTCTTGTATCAAATGTGTCTATAACCGCAGTGTTCTCTTGTATCAAATGTGTCTATAACCGCAGTGTTATCTCTTGTATCAAATTTGTCTACAAATACAATCATGTGTCTTGTATGAATTTAACTGTCATTGTTAGATCACTCAGTGGTCCGTAGAGTTTATCTTCCATTGTTTTTTCTCTAGGCCAGAAGGTTTGCCTAGATATGTCATATTTTGGGCAGTCTCGGAGTATGTGATCTGCTCTGCGCACGCCAAATTACATGTGCACAATGCTGATTCGCCAATCTTGAATATTTAGCTACGTAATCAATTATGTCCTGGTCTGAGGCACAGAATATTGATTTGTTTTGATCTGTCCATAAGGTGTCATTTGTCTTGTCTTTACATTTCTGTTGAGTAATCTTGTTACACCTGCACATCTCACAACATCAGCGTTTCTTCTCAATTCACAAGATTGTCAGCATTTTTATAAAAAATAAAACCACAACCCCGCTGCTTCCAGTTTCTTCATCATTTTATTAATTATTGTCCACAAATTGCATCCATATAGGAGGACAGGCCACACAGCTTTTAATTAAGCGGAATTTTTACTTGATTTTTGTTTAAATGCCGATGCTCATTTTTATAAAAGCATTTTTGGATGTAGTTCTTTTCTTGATCTCTGTGTTACGTCAGCTGTGGGATGTCACTGGGAAGCCTGTGATATTGAAAACATTATACCTAATCTCTGTGTCACATCTGCTGTGTCATGTCTCATGCGCCATATCATCACGTCTGCCTTGTCACATCTTCTTTGGGATGTTACTGTGGAGCCAAATACTGTATATGCAGTAATCACTTACATGTAATTGTAATAGCACTCGCAATCAGTAAAAAAAACAACTCACAAAAACATTGGAAAGCGCAGGACCTATTGTTTTCACAAAATTGGTAGCGAGGTCACATGGGCATGCCAATGAAATCCGAGGCAACCAATGAAAACCAAAACAAATTTTTTATGGGAAAAATCAAAACTGATGATAACTGAAGTCAACGAAAACCAAGGTATCACTGTACATTTATTCCTGCAGCACGGTGCTGTCATTACTTGGAGGTTATGGGTTCAAATTGAGGTATTATATCTACAGCTTTCAATTTGTATATTGTTTAGTGTGTTCTCTTATCTCTATTTGCTAATTTGTTTATGAGCTGTCTATCCAGCGTGTTTGTTGGTAATGGTCATTGGTGTTGACAAGAACTTTTTTTTTTCTGTTGACTACAGGGGAGCTAATCAAACGATATAACAGATTACCATTCTTACCTGGGCCACCGCTGCCCCCTTTAATAGTAAGTTATTTTTCAACTCCTCATTCCACTTAGAAACTCCTCATTGCACTTATAAACTCCTCAATGCACTTAGAAACTCCTCATTGCACTTAGAAACTCCTCATTGCACTTAGAAACTCCTCATTGCACTTAGACACTCCTCATTGCACTTAGACACTCCTCATTGCACTTAGACACTCCTCATTGCACATTCAGAAAGCAGTGGCAAAGTACTGAATGTAAATTTGCCAAGATATCACAATAAGCCAAAAAAGGCTGGGGTTGACTGTGACATCCTGTAAACGATATTCAATTAACTTTTGTAACATTGCACTTAACAGCACACATCAATTACAGTAGCTATATAACAGCATATATCACAGTAGCCACTTACTTAATTAACTGCACATGACAGTAGCTTCACACTTAACAGCACACATCACAGTAGCTTCACACTTAACAGCACACATCACAGTAGCTTCACACTTAACAGCACACATCACAGTAGCTTCACACTTAACAGCACACATCACAGTAGCTTCACACTTAACAGCACACATCACGGTAGCTTCACACTTAACAGCACACATCACAGTAGCTTCACACTTAACAGCACACATCACAGTAGCTTCACACTTAACAGCACACATCACAGTAGCTTCACACTTAACAGCACACATCACAGTAGCTTCACACTTAACAGCACACATCACAGTAGCTTCACACTTAACAGCACACATCACAGTAGCTTCACACTTAACAGCACACATCACAGTAGCTTCACACTTAACAGCACACATCACAGTAGCTTCACACTTAACAGCACACATCACAGTAGCTTCACACTTAACAGCACACATCACAGTAGCTTCACACTTAACAGTACACATCACAGTAGCTTCACACTTAACAGCACACATCACTATAGTCAATGCACTTAACAACACAAATCACAGCAGACATGCACTTAACATCATACATCACATCACAGTAGCTATGGTCAATGCACTTAACAAGACAAATCACAGTAGCCATGCACTTAACATCATACGTCTAGTTTAGTTGATGGATCAGCATCACAGGTGTAACCCATAAGTGCTCCGGTCTACTCCTAACTCAAACCTGAGTCCGGAGAATCTCAGCACAAACTTCATAGCACCGGCAAGGTTTCTGAAATATTTTGGGTAGATTTTTAACTCAAATTTTGCCCGGGTAGCGCCGGTAGGCTACTCTTTTTCGATTTCCAACTGCCAAAGGATTTTTTACGTGCGCAACATTACACATGGGCTTCCAATCTCACTACCCAAAGACCAAGGGAAATTTTGTTACTAGAAGCCCACGTGAAAAAATCTCGGCCATCACCAGGGCCCCTCTCATACATCATACATCACATCACAGCAGCTATGTGCTTAACATCACACCATACTAGCTATGTACTTAACAGCACAAGGGACCCAAAATGATCAAATATGATTGCGTTGGATTTGAAGACTTAAAACTGAATCCTCAAGTGGATTCAACTAACCAACAACCAGTCAACCAACCAACCAGTCAGCCAAACTAACCAGTCAGCCAAACCAACCAGTCAGCCAAACCAACCAGTCAGCCAAACCAACCAGTCAGCCAAACCAACCAGTCAGCCAAACCAACCATAGCTCGTGTCAGGGATGCTGACAGCTACTAGGAGCCACAGGCGTGAGCTGGATGTCAGGCTTGGACCAGTGGGGGATGGGTCCTGAAAAAGGACATGAGAGTCATCCTTACCAAAGGTGCTACCAATGCCTCACACCCCATACCCCCCACACCCCATACCCATACGGTATGGACTGTAAGAAGATTAGCTGTACACGAGACAGAAGGCTGTGGACAGACATGATCACCAACACCACACAGCATTTATTATAAGAATATTGGCAGTACATGAGACAGAAGGCTTCTAAAGAAGCAGGTAGAAGAATGTGTTAATTAGTGCCATATATATATATCTATATATATAAAAGACAATGTATGTGTGTATGTCAATTATGCGTTCGCAAACAGTCCATCCAACTGAGATGAAATTTTCTACAGATGTTCTTCTCATTCCCGTGTAGCCAACTGGCATAGTTTGTTAGTTTACAAACAGTTATTTACGTAATAAAATTAAATTTTTAAATTAAATTATAATTAACATATTGCAAGGGGGCTTAACTTAAGAAAAGTTATATCCAGGGACATTACTTTTAGTAGCATTGCTATATTATGTAATTTAAATAATTGTTGCATTTTTCTCAAACTTTCATAAAATGTTTATCTACAGTTATCTACAGGCATATGTGTTATAATATAATCATAACATTTTTAAGGCATTTTTAAAGTTTTCCTAACAATAATGGATCTATTTTAGATACGTGAAAATTTTTGAACCCATTTTTCCCACAACGGGAACAGGAAAGGGCCGAACATAGGTAGGTAGGTCGATCGATCGATCCTCGCCAGGGGCTGGGCGAAGCCAGGCCGGGTCCTCTAGTGTATGTATGTATATATGTATATATATATATATATATATATATGCCAGCTTCCTGGCCTAGAGGTTAGCGACTTTTCTCCGTAATCTCATATACTCTCGTAAGTAACGTGACAACGGTGAGAATTAGCAGTGGTCGGATCACGTCGGTAACTTACGGGGTATGTAATCCGGCCGCTCAGAAAGCAATGGCAAACTACTGAGCATAATCTTGCCAAGAAATCAACAATCATCTGAAAGATGCTGATGTTGACAGCAATGTCCTGTAATGGATATGCAAACATTAAAATAAAAAAAACGGCGCACACACACACACACATATATATATATATTTGGATGGCAGAATGGATAACAGCACTTGCTCTTTAAACCTCCTGTGTGCTGATGCCGAGGTAGCAGGTCCACCCTCTACACCAGCCAGTTGGACAAAAATGTTGACTTCTCATCCTTGAAATAAATTGATATAAATTACAAGTACCTCAATCTCTGGAATTGGAGTGGGTTTGCCAATTGGCGAGAGAAACTGGTAATGAGGAAAGCTATTCCATACACAAAATTCAGTCCAGCACTACTAGAAGCAGCGTGTATGGACTACTCTTGAGTTCAAAGTGAGTGAATGCAAAAATATATTTTAAAAATGTGTTCTTCAAATGTGTCTGTTGCAGTCAAACATTTCACCGGAGCCAGTTGTGATACCAAGCTCGCCCCTGACCATCCCTTCCTTTGTGTCATCCACTCCTGCAACCCCGCTGGTGGGTGCGGGCTTGCCGTCTGTGGCTGACCCACTTATCTTGCAGCACATGTTGCTGCAACAGCAGGAGTATCTGAAACAGACATTCTTGATGAGGTATGGTTGTCATGTCAATGTTTGAAGTCAGTTGTCATGTCAGTGCTTTTTGTTGTCATGTCGGTGCTTATTGTTGTCATGTCAGTGCTTATTATTGTCTGTCATGTCAGTGCTTATTGTTGTCATGTCAGTGTTTGAAGTCAGTTGTAATGTCAGTGCTTATTGTTGTCATGTCAGTGCTTATTGTTGTCATGTCAGTGTTTGAAGTCAGTTGTCATGTCAGTGCTTATTGTTGTCATGTCAGTGCTTATTGTTGTCATGTCAGTGTTTGAAGTCATTTGTCAAGTCAGTGCTTATTGTTGTCATGTCAGTGCTTATTGTTGTCATGTCAGTGTTTGAAGTCAGTTGTCATGTCAGTGCTTATTGTTGTCAAGTCAGTGCTTATTGTTGTCATGTCAGTGCTTATTGTTGTCATGTCAGTGTTTGAAGTCAGTTGTCATGTCAGTGCTTATTGTTGTCAAGTCAGTGCTTATTGTTGTCATGTCAGTGCTTATTGTTATGTCAGTGCTTATTGTTATGTCAGTGCTTATTGTTGTCATGTCAGTGCTTATTGTTGTCATGTCAGTATTTGCAGTCAGTTGTAAATGTCAGTGTTTGCACTCAGTTGTAATGACAGTGTTTGCAGTTAGTTATAATGTCAGTATTCAATTGTGATGTCAGTATTTGTAGTCACTTGTACTGTCTGTGTTTGCAGTCAGTTGTAATGTCAGTGTTTATTGTTGTCATGTCAGTGTTTGCATTCAGTTGTGATGTTAGTATTTGCAGTCAGTTGTACTGTCTGTATTTGCAGTCAGTTGCAATGTCAGTGTTTACAGTCAGTTGTAAAGTCATTGCTTGCAGTCATGAGAAACAGCAATAAAAAGAAATTAGTCAACAAGAAAAATACCCAGCAGAAACAGCAAGAGAAACAGCAATAGAAAGACACACCAGAAATATCAAGAGAAAGACAGAAGAGAAACAGCAAGAGATAGACAGAAGAGAAACAGCAAGAGAAAGACACACCAGAAATATCAAGAGAAAGACAGAAGAGAAACAGCAAGAGATAGACAGAAGAGAAACAGCAAGAGATAGACACACCAGAAACAGCAAGAGAAAGACAGAAGAGAAACAGCAAGAGAAAGACAGAAGAGAAACAGCAATAGAGGGACAAGAGAAACAGCAATAGAAAGACACACCAGAAACAGCAAGAGAAGGACACAAGTGAAACAGCAAGAGACAAGGGAGAGGGACCAGACGAAGAGACACACACACCTGCTGCCTTGTAGGTAGACTGGGGACAGTCAAAGGCTAGGGAAAGCACCCCAAATACATGCTTGTCGAAATCGGATGTACTGAGCCACAGGCTTGACAAAGCAGTGCAACGTGAAACCTGCTGCCTTGTAGGTAGACTGGGAACAGTCAAAGGCTAGGGAAAGCATCCCGAATAAATGCTTGTCGAAATCGGATGTACTGAGCCACAGGCTTGACAAAGCAGTGCAACGTAACTTAATTCATGATGTCACAAATCAAAATTAATCGATATGGTGCTAATCCCGTGAAGTCCCATCAGGCGGTGATAGTGCCGGGCCCCCTGCCTCGAGGGGGTCCACCCATGACTACTGGTGGTCACCTTCCCCTGTGCTGTGGAGTCAAGGCACAGAGGAGTAGGTTAAGAGCTATTGACCAAATACCCCGGACACTCAACATACTACAGTGGAATGCCGAAGGAGTTTACAAGAAGAAAGACTCCCTAACACATCGTCTTCATAAAGATAGAATAGATGTGGCATGCATTCAAGAGACACACCTCAACGCCAATCACAAATTCTCAGTCAGAGGATATCAGGCCACACGTTCGACCGCGAAGGACACAAAGGAGGAGTTCTAATACTTACACGAAATACAATACCTTGCAGCGAAGTATCTGTGATTTCTGACAACCAAACGGAAATTATAGGTGTTGACATAATGATAAAGGACGTGAAAATAAGAATCTACAATCTGTATAGCCCAGCAGATAAGGACCTTACACTCTCAAACATGAAAATAACTGACACAAACTGCATTATTGTCGGAGACTTTAATAGCCGTTCAGAAAGATGGGGATACCCAGATACTGACAAAAGAGGAGATGAATTGGAGGACTGGGAAATAGACTCAAATCTCCATCTACTCAACAAAGCGGAAGACACACCGAGCTTCTACTCCAGAAGATGGCTTACCACTTCTACTCCAGACTTAGCTTTCTGCACAGGAGACATCCTCCACAAAATCAATCGCCATGTGCTGGACCAATTAGCAGGTAGTGACCACAGACCAATCAAGCTTGAAATGAATATGGAGTATGTTCCACAGGAGCAAAAACCCTTGCCCCGCTGGAATTACAAACGAGCAGATTGGGACAGATTTGCCATACTAACAGACAAATATTGTGAAAACATAAATACACGATATGGCAACATAAAGCAAATGGTGGAAAGTCTAAACAGAGCGATAATACAGGCAGCCACTGAGTCCATTCCAAGAGGAGCGAGGAAAAATTACAAACCATACTGGACTGAAGAACTACAAAGTTTGGAGGACAAAGTTGAAGATGCCAGGAAGACAGCAGAGAGAGAACAAACAATTGAAGCAAACATCTCTCTCAAAGCCATCTCAGCAAAATATAAAAGAACAGTAAATCAAACAACAAGAGATTGTTGGAGGGAAAAAACAGAAAACCTGAATTTTGACAGGGATGGAAACAAACTATGGAAACTAGTGAAAGCCATGAACAATGAAGGACCTAGAAACAAACAAATAACAATTAAACAAGGAAATGCCTTGCTTACAGGCAAAAAGGCTGCAAATGCACTAATGGAACACTATGCAAAAGCAAACCACATTGATATTACAACCGAACAGAAGAAAGCAATCAAAGACAAACAGACACATCATAGAAATACAGAGACAGCAGCAGAATATATGATGGCAAATCTAACAATGGAAGAAATGGAACAGGCAATGAATACCCTAAAAAAGAAGAAATCACCAGGAAAGGATGGAATCACAAATGAAATGCTAATAGGACTAGGCACCAAGGCAAAGAAGAAACTACTAGCAGTCCTAAATAACAGCTGGAAGAGAGGAATAGTCCCACAGGCATGGAAGGAAGCTATACTAATACCTGGAAGAACCAAATGGCTATCGACCTATCAGTCTACTGAGCTGTGTAGGAAAATTAATGGAACGCATTATCAATGGCAGGCTAACATGGCATCTGGAAGAAAACAAACTCTTAACACCACACCAAGCAGGATTCAGAAAATACAGATCCACTGAAGATCAAATAACCTATATAGCTCAGGAAATAGAGGATGCCTTCCAAGAGAAAAAGCACACACTAGCAGTCTGGATAGATTTAGAAAAAGCATTTGATAAAGTATGGAAGGAAGGACTGAAAGTAAAACTGCAAAACATGCATGTTTGTGGAAAAATGTATAAATGGATCAGCCACTACCTTGAGAACAGAACTGCCAGGACAAAAGTACAAGGACAAACAAGCAAAATGATGCTGCTGGAGCAAGGTGTCCCCCAAGGAGGAGTTCTTTCACCAACATTATTCCTAGCATATATAAATGACATCACAGAAAATTTTCCAGCCAGAGTACACACATCCTCCTTTGCAGATGACCTAGCCATATGGACATCTGAAGAATATATTAGTACAGCTAACAGCAGAATACAGCAAGCCTTATTAGCGCTAGAGGACTGGTCAAAATCATGGCTAGTGAAGATAAGTGAGGAGAAAACAACATGCACAGTGTTCTCCCTCTCAAATAAAACTCAGCAACCTAAGCTGGTATTGAATGGAAAAATATTGCGCCATGAAGAAAATCCAAACTATCTAGGAGTCACCTTTGATCGTCGCCTGACATGGAAGACACAGGTTGAGAAAAATCGAACAAGAGCAAGGCAGAGAATGGCAATCATGAAAAAGCTTGCTGGTACAACGTGGGGAGCAGATGAGAAAGTTCTCAAGAAGTTATATACTGGACGGGTGAGGCCAGTACTGGAATATGGCATTGCAGCTTGGGCAACAGCAGCTAAGTCAAACTTTAACAAAATAAGTAGAGTCCAAAACCAAGGAATGCGAATCATAACTGGAAGCCTGAAGACAACGCCTATTAATGAACTAGAAAAGATCACTTGTTTACAACCAATGCAGGATAGAAGAGATAGCAGAGCCCAGCAACAAGCAGAAAATTTAGAAGATTGACAGACCACCCTATGTACAACAGATTTAATGGTTTTGGAAAGGGAAGACTGAAGCGTAGCAACTTTGTAGAAACTGCAAAACGAAGGATTAGGGCAGATCCTATACTTAACATATCAACAGTCAATCCCATACACAATGCACACAACTTCCCAGCTTGGAGACAGCAGCAACTGCCTGAGATGATAGAAAACATTCCTGGTATTGAGAAAAAGAACACTCAGCATGAAACCGAAAGAAGAGAAATAACCCTAAACTACATAAAAGAACATTACCCAAGCAGGAATTGGACCCATGCATATACAGATGGATCAGCCAAAAATTCAATAGAGAATGAAGGAGGAGGAATTCTCCTAAATTTAAAAAATGGAGTGAAAAAAAACACATTCAATGGCAACTGGAAAATTTTCAAGTAACTTCAAAGCGGAGGTAGAGGCTTTGAAAACTGCAGCAGAAATGCTCCTGATGGAGGAAAATAAAGAGAAGCAAATAGCTATCTTCACAGATGCAAAGTCAGCTGTCTCAATACTCAAGAGCAATAACAGCACAGAACTAACTGACCTAAGAGCAGCACTCCATGGTCTATGCCAGAAATCCAAAAAAGTTGTAATACAGTGGATCCCATCACATTGCAGTATACCTGGAAACGAAGAGGCTGACAGACTGGCAAAAGAGGGCGGACGACTACCACAGCCTGACATAGACATAACCTATAATGAGGCAAAGAGGTTGATAAAAAGCACTTATAGAACCAAATGGGAATCTGAGCATCCAGGCCATCAGAAGGATGATGCATATTACAAACTCGACCGAAGAGAACAAGTAGCAATCTTCAGACTCCGCACAGGACATAACAGGCTGAAATACCACTTGTTCAATAAACTAAAGATAGGAGATACTGATGAATGTAATTGTAGAACTGGAAAAATGACAGCAAAACATTTGCTGCAGGATTGCCCAACGTATGCAGAACAGAGAAAGATATCTTGGCCCACACCTGCTTCATTTGAGGACAAGCTCTATGGAGATATCAACAAGCTCAAGTTGACCGCAGCTTACTTTAACTACATACAGGTTGACATTTAAAGGTGCATGAAGACCCAGAGGCATGAAATGAAATATTGCTTGGATAGCAAATCCCATTATGTGGAAAGTCCAAATCGAAAGCTCGCTGTGTGGGCTTCATAAAAGGTGGAAAAGTGTCCTAGTGGCACGAAATGGAATATTGCTTGATAGCAAATCCATTACGTGGAAAGTCCGAATCAAAAGCCCATTGTGTGGGCTTCATGAAAGGTGGAAAAATGTCCTAGTGGCATGAAATGGAATATTGCTTGGATAGCAAATCCATTACGTGGAAAGTCCGAATCGAAAGCTCACTGTGTGGATGTCATCTGCAGACTGCATACTTCTGGTTTCCGGAAGAACAGCCTATGGTGAACGGAAGGCCCAATATACGGAAGTGAGGCTAAGCAGCCATGTGCAGGACGTGACGATTCCTTGGGTGAGCCCAGTACCAGAGCGCTATGTATCGGCTCTGCAAGTATGGAAGCCTCCTTGGATGGCGGGGAATGCCCATGGTCTGCCCCTGCCTTCCCTTGAGGGCTGACCAGGATCTTTGGCTGTTCTATATGGACCAGCTGGGATGGGGGATAACACCACAACAGTGAGAGTCAAACGTCCTAAGAAACCCCCGGGAAGGTTAACCCGGTCAACAAATGCCCGCAGAAGTCGGATGTGTCGGCCTAACGGCGCAAGAACGCAGCTCTGCTGTAAACAGGCACAACGCAGTCACATCCGAAAAAAAACTCCGGATGAACGAAGAAGAAGAAGAAACAGCAAGAGATATTTGTATATTTATAAATAAATCTTTCCCAGGAATCTGTATATTGATGAATCATGCTGTTCTTCTTCTTCTGCGTTTATCCTGAGTTTTTTTTCCGGACGTGATTGCGTTGTGCCTGTTTACAGCACAGCTGCATTTTGTTGACCGGGTTAACCTTCCCGGGGGACAATCATGCTGTTCTAGAAATCTGTGTATTGGTGAATGAATCTATCCCAGAGATCTGTATATTGATAATTGGATCTTTTCCAGGGATCTTCATATTGATGAATCATGCTTTTCTAGAGATCTGTAAAATGATAAATCATGATTTCCCAGGGTTCTGTATATTCATAAATTATGTTTTCCTAGAGATCTGTATATTGAATCATGCTTTTCTAGAGATCTGTAAATTGATGAATCATTATTTTCCAAATCATGTTTTCCTAGAGATCTGTGTATAGATGAATCATGATTTCTTACAGATCTGTATATTGATGAATCATGCTTTTCTAGAGATCTGTAAATTGATGAATCATGATTATCCAAAGTTCTGTATATTCATGAATCATGCTTTCCCAAAGATCTATTTTCCTAGAGATCTGTATGTAGATGAATCATGATTTCCTACAGATCTGTATATTGATGAATCATGCTTTCTGAGATGAGGATATATTTGATGAATCATGATTTCCTGGAGATCAGTAAACAAGATATTGTTTCGCTGCCCTCCTCTTGGCAGTGATCATATTTGTTTGGTGAGTTGTGTGATGATACTGCATCTCTTTTCGAAAGAACCATTCAGGTAATTGATTATCAGGTGATGAGTATCCCCATTGTGTCCTCAACAGGCAGATGCAGATACAAACACTCCACCAGATGCAGGAGCAGGACAGTTTTAAGTCTCTCTCCCCTGAACAGCAGCAGCACGTGTCCATGCAGATGATGGCGCAGACAAACCCTGTCTTCATGCAGCACTTCCAGCAACTGCAGCAGCAGCAGGTCCTACTTCAACAGCAGCAGGAGCAGCAGAAAGTGGTCACGTCGTGAGTCATGTGATTTGTTGCATGGGTCTTTCCCACGTCTTTCATATTTCACACACAAATACCATAGAACAAATGTTTATAACATTAATGCTATAACAGTGAAAATTACACAGGTAATTACATTTCTGAAAATTACCTTACTGTTGTGTTGGCATTCTGGCAGTGGCCTTATGCATGTATTTGCCTGTGCGTGCTGTTGGTCTGTCGGTACTGCTGTTTGTTCCACTTTTCACATGGGGCAGTGAGGAGCATTTTGTGTGACATTCACTAGTACAGGAATGGAGCATTATGGGAGTGACCCTTTGCAGTGAAGTTGGAACCGCGACTAACTAACGTACGTTACCGATTGTGTTCATCTTATCTTATAGTACTGGCTCTGTGGCAAAGGGGTTATTTATGCAGTTTGTAATCCCGCATACCATGTTCAAAACACAGATGTGGGCGATTTGGCAGCAGACTGCCTTGCGTTGGTTTTTATAAAATGTAATAAGTGGTGGTCGTTCAGAAAGCAGTGCCAAACTACTGAACATAAATGTGCCCAGGAAGTCACAAACAGCCAGAAATGCTGGGGTTGACTGTGATGTCCTGTAAAGGATATGCAACTAACTATCTCATAGTTGATCCTTGACTTCTCACAGATTCATCATCTTACAATCATCCTACTGCATTGTCTAATTCGCTTGGCCTTATTAAACGTCACAGTGGCTTGGTAAAAAGCAGTGAAGATTCCTGGCAGAAGATACTTTCATTGCCTTTAATCTCCCAGTGGAGTATAGGCCCTCAGCCAAGTCATCCCAAGCCCTTTGTAGACTTGTTTATTGTCAGGGATCGTGTTGGATTAGTCTTAGCTCTGATAATCTGACTTCTAGAGGTCTAGTCCTTTGATCTGTATCAAACTCTTCAGGTTAGTTTATCTAATGTTGTCTAGGGATCTTAGTTTGATGTTATTGCAGTTACTACCCTTGTAGTCTTATCTCTGATAATCTTTCTTCTTCTTCTTCTTCTTCTTCTTCTTCTTCTTCTTCTTCTTCTTCTTCTTCTTCTTCTTCTTCTTCTTCTTCTTCTTCTTCTTCTTCTTCGTTCATCCTGAGTTTTTTGTGTGTGGACGTGATTGCGTTGTGCCTGTTTACAGTAGAGCTGCATTCTTGCGCCGTTAGGCTGACACATCCAACTTCTGCGGGCATTTGTTGACCGGGTTAACCTTCCCGGGGATTTCGTAAGATGTTTGACTCTCACTGTTGTGTTATTCCCCCATCCCTGTTGGCCCATTTAGAACAGCCGAAGACATAATGGTCAGCCCTCAAGGGAAGGCAGGGGCAGACCATGGGCATTCCCCGCCATCCAAGGAGGCTTCCATATTTGCAGAGCCGACACATAGTGCTCTGGTACTGGGCTCACCCAAGGAATCGTCACGTCCTGCACATGGCTGCTTAGCCTCACTTCCGTATATTGGGCCTTCTGTTCACCACAGGCTGTTCCTCCGGAAACCAGAAGAATGCAGTCTGCAGATGACATCCACACAGTGAGCTTTCGATTTGGACTTTCCACGTAATGGATTTGTTATCCAAGCAATATTCCATTTCGTGCCACTGGGACGCTTTTTCCGTCTTTGATGGCGCCCACACAATGAGCTTTTGATTCAGACTTTCCACGTAATGGATTTGCTAGCCTAGCAATATTCCATTTCATCGCCTCTGGGATGCTTTTGTTACCGACATACCTGTGGTATGAAGTGTGGCAGTCTAAGTACTTCATGCACCTTTAGATGTCAACCTGAATGTAGTTAAAGTAAGCTGCGGTCAACTTGAGCTTGTTGATATCTCCATATAGCTTATCCTCAAATGAAGCAGGTGTGGGCCAAAATATCTTTCTCTGTTCTGCATATATTGGGCACTCCTGCAGCAACTGTTTAGCTGTCATTTTACCAGTTCCACAATTACATTCATCAGTATCTCCTATCTTTAGTTTATTGAACAAGTGGTATTTCAGCCTTTTATGTCCTGTGCAGAATCTGAAGATTGCTACTTGTTCTCTTCAGTCGAGTTTGTAATATGCATCATCTTTCTGGTGGCCTGGGTGCTCTGATTCTCATTTGGTTCTATAAGTGCTTTTTTTATAAACCTCATTTCCTCATTATAGGTAATGTCTATGTCAGGCTGAGGTAGTTGTCCGCCCTCTTTTGCTAGTTGTCAGCCTCTTCATTTCCAGGTATACTGCAATGTGATGAGATCCACTGTATTACAACTTATTGGGATTTCTGACATAGTCCATAGAGTGCTGTTAGTTCTGTTACACTACCCTTGTAGTCTTAGCTCTGATAATCTGACTTCTAGAGGTCTATTCCTTCGATCTGTATCGAACTCTTCAGGCTAGTTTATCTAATGTTGTCTAGGGATCTTAGTTTGATGTTAGTGCAGTTACTACTCTTGTTTGTTCTTGTTTAGCAAGTCTACATGAGAAATGTGCATGTATGTCAACAATTGTTTACCAATTTCACATCATTTGCAGCTCATGTTTTAATCTACACTCACAGAATTTGTTGTTTAAATATTTACCTACCCTCGAAGAATTTCTTGCACAAATGTTTGCACACTTCAACATCTTTCTGCTCAAATATTCACCAAGTTCGTCATGTTTTGCTCAAATAATCTCTCAGTTCATAATTCTTTGCTCAAATATTCACCCAGTTCATTTTTTGCTGAAATATTCACCCAATTCATTTTTTGCTCAATTATCACCTAGTTCATCATATTTTGCTCAAATATTCACCCAGTTCATATTTTTGCTCAGATATCCACCCAGTTCATCATTGTTTGCTCAAATATTCACCCAGATAATTTTCTTTCTCTAAAGTTCCCCCCTTTATTCCCCACCTGACTATCCACTTCACTATTTTGCCCACTCCTAACTGTTTACCCACATAATTGTTGGTTACAGGACAGTCGCTGGTGAAGGCCCTCCCGGATCATTCCCACATCCGCCATCAACCGCCACCAGCACAACCACACCATCATTAGCCACCACCATCAACACGGGATGCTGTGGAGAAACCCGCGGATGACAGCTCGACGTGGGCAGCGCTGCAGCAGTACCTTATGCCAGGTGAGTCATGTGCCTGTCTGTCGAGCTGCCTGTCTTTCGGTTTAAGGTCACATGCAACATTTTGTTCATTGAGGATGCATCACTGAGATAAAGAACAGAATAGGACAAGCAAAAATGGCATTCTATCAAATGAGGGCAGTTATGTGCAATAAGTCGCTGTCCTTGAAAATCAGAAAAAGAATTCTTGCATGTTACATAAAACCAATTTTAACATACGGCTGTGAATCCTGGACAATTAGTAAACAGGCGAAAAATCCCTGGAAGCCGTGGTGATGTGGTTTTATAGAATGCTGAAAATTAATTGGACAGCCAAAATGAGCAATCAAGATGTTTTAAATTTGCTAAGGCAACTTATCACAAACATCAGAAAGAGGCAGTCATTGTCTTTTGGCCATGTTATGAGAAGACACAAACTGGAACATGTTGTGACAACCGGAAATATTTGCGAAAAGAGTTAAAGATAGCGTGAGAAGATTCTTGACACTCTTGTGTCATGCCATGGAAAGGAGTCAACACAAATTGATCCATGCCGAATTGCAATTTGTGGAGGCATGATCGCTCATGCCAGCCGGCAAGGCACTTGATGATGATGATGATGAGAAGGCATAAACAAGTTAGTGGACAGGTGGACCAAGTGCGTTGCCACTCATGGAGACTATGTTAAGAAATAAACGCCCACATAATTTCTGATTTGCACTATTGTATTCATAAAACTCCTGTTACTTAATGAATTCCCTTCATGTGTGTGAAAGTCTACTGACACCTGGCCATCTTGACAGATGATAGCTTGTTACATTGTGCTTTAACTGATTGCCTGCCAAACAAAAAAGTGGTCCTGACCAAACAGAAATTCAAGGCAGAAAATTTGAAGTAGGGGTGTGTCACAATAAAGCTTTTAAAATGGTTAAAATGGTAGCAGCTATATTGTATTACATATCAAATTAAAGAGGATTGCACAGGGAATATTAATAATTAATTGATAGGTTAGAAATATGACAATAATGAGAGGTTTAGTAATAACAATTGAAATTAAAAAGGTAAAAAATATTTTAAAATTTCACTTACCAAGGCTTTATTTTGTATCCACAGCAGCTAATCCAGTTAAATTTGCTGAATATTGTTACATACACCACTTTTGTTCAATAATATCACAAGAACTGCACCACAACACCAATAAAACATAATTAAAACATATTATTTTGAAGCACATAATGTTCACACAAAATGGAAAATGTCAGGAACACACCAGGCAGATTACTGAGGAGTAGAGTACTGAGAAACAAAATAAACACTATTTTCTATTTAGTTATAATTATTATTCTTCTAAATTTAATTATTTAAATACTCCTTAAATACTTTGTGATAGGCAAAGTAAATTTAGTGGCACAAGTGTGGCCTATTAGCGCAAGCATAAGTCGGCATTTGCCATCATAATATGAGGAACTTTCACTGTTAGATTTCTTTTGAAATTATGACCGTCTTCTAAATTAACTGACTACTGCACTTGGTATAAGTTTTAGAATCTTTCACAAAGTCCTTTACATCACGATAACTATAATATAAAATTGTTTAAAACGGTAATTTTATTAAAATATATGAGGTCCAGAACCAGAAGGTATTGTCACTTTGAATTTCGAATCACAACAGTTATTTTGAATCACACCAAACTCAATTTCTCCTAAACAAGAAATGGGGCCTAGCGAGCTCTTGCACATGGGCAGAAGCGAAATCTTTTGTTGTTAAGTTTAATTCAATGGGACACTAAAACTGTGGACTAAAAAAGGAGAAATGGATCAATAAACGCACTATATATGCCGAACCGATAGGTCGGTTCACTGGTGCCAAAATAGGTCTATGGAACCGACCTATCAGTCTGCGGCAGAAAATCAGTTAAACAAAAAGCATAATAACTACAACCCATGGTGGGGACCAAGGATCAAGTTATCCCTCTCTGTAGCACAAAGTCTCGGATGTATTGTAGAGACCATGTGTTGCCCATGCAGCATGATCATCTCTCTGCCTGCCTAGTTTACTCCAGAGGAAACTTAACACCAATACATCTGGAGCAAGACCAGCTGCAGAAGCTGCTGGATCAGAAAAGCAGTGCTCTAACTGTCCACCTGTCAGAGTTTCCATCCTAGACCAGTTGTGACCAAGGCTTAGGGCCTGGTCTGCCCTGCCATGACATTTAGTCTTTAGGTTGCATTTCCTCACACTAGGATAAGGCTTGTACACTCTCAATTGTATTCATCCACCCAAAGTCGTTGGCACAATGTGGGATGTCGGCTTTGTTGAGCGCTGCCCAACATTCAGCCCTAACAGGAAGCAGGTAGTACTGTCATACTGTAGCTCAGTCATATCTAAGAACTCACAAACTGTTATAGGTAGCTCAGTAATATCTGACTTAAGAACTGACTAACTGTCATATGGTAGTTCAGTCACACCTGACTAAGAACTAACTGTCATACGGTAGCTCAGTCACACCTGACTAAGAACTGTCATATGGTAGCTCAGTCACATCTGACTAAGACCTGTCATACGGTAGCTCAGTCACACCTGACTAAGAACTAACTGTCATACAGTAGCTCGGTCACACCTGACTAAGAATTAACTGTCGTACGGTAGCTCGGTCACACTTGACTAAGAACTAAGTGTCGTACGGTAGCTTGGTCACACCTGACTAAGAACTAACTGTCATACGGTAGTTCAGTCACACCTGACTAAGAACTAATTGTCAAACGGTAGCTCAGTCACACCTGACTAAGAACTAACTGTCATACGGTAGCTCAGACACATCTGACTAAGAACTAACTGTCATATGGTAGCTCAGTCATATCTGACTAAGAACTAACTGTCATACAGTAGCTCAGTCACACCTGACTAAGAACTAATTGTCAAACAGTAGCTCAGTCACACCTGACTAAGAACTAACTGTCATACGGTAGCTCAGACACATCTGACTAAGAACTAACTGTCGTACGGTAGCTCAGCCATATCTCAGACCAGACACAGAGAAAGTCTGAAAACCTGAGCTTCTGACAAAGCGGCGTCTGCTAGAAGGTCACATCTGTGATTAATATGTCTAACTTGATTACTGTTTTTCTGCTGATTAGCAGGTGTGTGGTCCCAGCCAGCCACCCAGCAGGTGACGCCACCTACCTCACTATGGGATCTGGACTCAGGTAATGGAGGCCTGACCCCGGCCTACTTGGCACAACTGGACAAGATCACAAGGGTGAGTCATGTGTCTGCATTGATGTCTGGAAATGACATGTCATTGGTGTATAGTAACTGACAGGAATTTAAATAAATACAAAATATGTCTAGGTAAGTTAGTCTTTCCTCGTCTACATTGGGGTGTGTCATCATCATAGGCTGTGCCAATAAGCGTGGGCGATCTTGTTTCGCTATCTCACTCGATCACCAGAGTCGTGGATCAGCTCGGTGTTCTTGTCTCGACCATGCCACATGGTCAAACCATCAGATATTTACTTCTATGTCTTCCCCTGGTGTGTACAGGTAACTTAGTTTAGTCCTGTCTCTTCTGTCTTAGGGTGTATATTCAATGTAATGTAGAGTTTGTGGCTATTTTATCTATCATATTTCCAGAAATGTAGAGTTAATGATTCTATCTATCATCTGTCCCCATATGTGAGAGTTAATAGCTGTTCTATCTATCATCTGTCCCCATATGTGAGAGTAATAGCTGTTGTATATATCATCTCTCCATAAATGTAGCGTTAATGACTGTTCTACCTATCATCTGTCCATAAGTCTAGAGTTAATGCCTGTCCTATCTGTCATCTATCCAGAAATGTAGAGTTAATGCCTGTCCTATCTGTCATCTATCCAGAAATGTAGAGTTAACGGCTGTCCTATCTATCATCTGTCCAGAAATGTATAGTTAATTTCTGTTTTATCTATCATATACCCAGAAATGTGGAGTTAATGCCTGTCCTATCTGTCATCTATCCAGAAATGTAGAGTTAACGGCTGTCCTATCTATCATCTGTCCAGAAATGTAGAGTTAATTTCTGTTTTATCTATCATATACCCAGAAATGTAGAGTTAATGGCTGTCCTATCTATTATCTGTCCCCATATGTGAGAGTTAATAGCTGTTCTATCCATCACCTATCCAGAAATGTAGAGTTAATGGCTGTTCTATCTTGTGATGTTATTCAGGAGAAGAAGCAGGAGAAGTTAAAAGAGGAAGAGAGGCTACGTCAGGATGAGTTGGAGAAGAAACAGGAGGAGATCATGAGGCAACAGGAGGACTTGGAGCGACAGAAGGCCCAGATGAGGAGGGAGATGGAGGAACTAGAGAGACAGAAGCAGTTGGAGCTACTAGTAAGTGCTCGATGTTTTCATATTTGCTATGTATATATATATATTGTTTATAATGTAAAGAATCTATGCTGTGCAGATGATACAGTTTAGTTTAGTTCAGTCAGCGGATCAACATCACGGCACACGGGTGTAACCCATAAGTGCTCCGTTCTACTCCTAACTCAAGCCTGAGACCGGAGAATCCCAGCTCAGTGTACGAACTCCGTAGTCCTCACCGGGGCTTGAACCCGGGACTGCCAGCATGCAAGGCGGACACCATACCTCAAGACCACTCAGCCCCCTTTGATGACACAGTTGATGGTGGAAAATGCAGATCTCCAACAATTGTCTTCTCGGAGGTCACCATGGCTGGATGGATAAGAGCGGTTGTTCTACAACATCCGGTGTGCTGATGCAGAGGTAGCAGGTTCAGCCCCATCACCGGACAGTTTGACTAAAATGTTGACTTCTCGTCCTTGACTTGTTCATCTATGTTGTGTCCGTGTTTGTTCATCTATATTGTGTCCGTGTTTGTTCATCTATATTGTGTCCGTGTTTTTTCATCTATGCTATGTCTGTTTTAACTGATAAATATGACATTGATACTGTTTGTTTATGTGCATAGAAAATCGAAGAGGCCAGAAGACATGAAGAGGAGAGAATACGACAAGAGATAGAGCAACAAAAACAGGAAAAACAGGCAGAGGAGAGGAGGAAAGCTGAAGAAGAGAAGAAAAGACTGGAAGAGGAAAGGAAGAGGGAACAGGAGCTGAAGAAACAGGAGGAAAAGAAGAGGAAAGAGGAAGATAAGCGCCGGCAGCAGGAGGAACACAAGAGGCAGCAGACTGAATTAAGGTCAGTGGTTGAGATCTGACAACATTCAGAATACAATCATCATCATTGTCATTGTCGCTTGTCGTCATTACATCATTGTTGCCGTTGTCGTTATTGTCGTCATGTCGTCGTCCTCTTGGGCTGATTTAGCCAGCTGTGTATGTCATCTCTTAGGCTGTGTATGTCATCTTTCATCTACTCTACAGATATTCTATATCCATTCATCTACTCTACATATATTTTATATCCATTCATCTACTCTACAGATATTCTATATTCATTCATCTACTCTACATTTATATCCATTCATCTACTCTACATATAATATATATTCATTCATCTATTCTATACATATATTCTATATCCATTCATCTATTCTATACATGTATTCTATATCCATTCATCTATTCTATACAAATATTCTATATCCATTCATCTACTCTACATATATTTTATATCCATTCATCTACTCTACACCGTAATTTCGTATACTCTCGTAAGTAACGTGACAACGGTGAGAATAAGCAGTGGTTCGAATCGCTTCAGTAACTTACGGGGTATGTGAGCCGGCCGCTCAGAAAGCAGTGGCAAACTACTGAGCATAATCTTGCCAAGAAATCAACAATCAGCTGAAAGATGCTGATGTTGACAGCAATGTCCTGTAAAGGATATGCAAAAAAATTTTTAAAAAAATCTACTCTACATATATTTTATATCCATTTGTCTACTCTACATATATTCTTCTTCTTCTTTGCGTTCATCCGGAGTGTTTTTTTCAGATATGATTGCGGTGTGTCTCGTTAGGCACCCTTGGGTTGAAACCCTTAGGCCAACACATCAGACTTTTAGCGTGCAATTTTGACCAGGTTAGCATTCCTGGGAGACTCTCACTTTTGTGGTACCGTCCTCATCCCAGGCAGTCAAGTTGGAACAGTCGAAGACTTCACGGTCGTTCCTCAAAGGAAGGAAGGGACAGTTCATGGCATTTTCCGCCATCCTGGGTTTCTTCCATAATTGCAGAGCCGACACATAGCGCCCTGGTGCTGGGCTGATCGAGGGAGTCATCTTGTCCTGCTCATGGCTGCTTTAATTCCTCACTTCAATATATTGGGCATTTTGTTTGCCCCATGCCGTTCCCACACATACCAGATGGGTCTGCAGATGGTATCCACTCAACGAGTTTTTGAATTGGATATGTGCTTGTCATTGTGCCCGTCAGAGCTGTTCCAGGCACGACGGACATTAGGAAAACTGCCTAGTCAGAGCTGTTCCGAACAAGAGCAGCATTCAGAAACTGTAGTTAGAGCTGTTCCTAGCACAAGAGACATTCGGACGAAACATTTCACTCGGACGTAAATGCGTAGTGCCAGTTTTTATTTTGCCACCCGTAGTACGGCACTTCCAGCTTCGACGGGCATTTTTTAATGAGGTTAGCCTTCCTCAGGTTTCGAGGCACATTAGACTTATTGTTGTGATGTCGCTCACATCTCAGCTTGTCAAGATAGAACGGTCAACGACATCATGGTCAACCCTCAAGGGAAGGCAGAGGCAGACCATGGGCATTCCCTCACTATCCAAGGAGGCTTCCATAATTGCAGATCCGGCACATATTGCTCTGAGACTGGGCTCACCCGAGGAGTTGCCACGTCCTGCTCATGGCTGCTTTAGTTCCTCACTTCCATGTGTTGGGGATTTCGCTTGCCACTGGTCGCTCAAGCACACACCAGGAACGGTCAGACTGCGGGCGACATCCACTCGGTAAGCTTTTGCTTTTGACTTCGGACCACGCAATGGATTCGTTAGCCGTGCGTTCCATTTCGTGTTATTGAGACGTTTTTCCACTTTTGTCTACATTCTCTATGAGTGATACAGACAGTTTTCGTAACAATTTCATTCGACTGGAGCACATTTCTGCCTTTTAGTACTCGCTCACGAGGTAAGCTACATGTGCTGCCGGCTCAGCACCTTACCTCCGTGCAGCAGTGAGCGAGAAACGGCCAGGCCATCTCATCTGAGGACCCCTCATATCCCCCAGCTGAGAGCCTTCGGACAAGTATCTGAACTGGGTATGTAGCGTGCTCAGTATCTCACCTCCATTTTTCGGTAGGTGGGTATCGGCCCGGCTCTCACATCCAAGGGTTTGAGGCTTAGAGGCGTTCAGTCTCAACCCTCGACAGAGTATGTGTCTGGACCAAGAACTTCTGCCTTCATGCGCGTGATTTAAACTTTTGACTGCTATCCTCAGGCTACCTGCAGAGCAGCAGGTTGTGTCTCGCTTAGTATGGCCCCTATCCCATAAGCTGTCCGATATGTAGTTTTCATCTATTGACAGCACATGGGTCACTGGGACACGCAAGCTCCCCCACCGCGGCAAGGTGGAGACACATCGGGGGAGCTACATATATTCTATATCTATTCTATATATATATATTCTATATCTATGCATATATTCTATATCTGTCATCTTTTCTATACATTATTTTATATTCATACTTGTATTTTATACATATATTTTATATCCATAGATCTATTCTGCCGGTCTCTGTGGCAAAGGTGTTACGAACGTGGTTCGTAATTCCGCTTACCTCTGTTCGAAACAGCTGCAACCGATTTGGCAGCAAACCGTGTCATGCTGGGTTGTAACGTGTTGGTATGGGAGCCGGTCATTCAGAAAACAATGGCAAACTACTGAACGTAAACTTGTCAAGACATCAACAACAGCAGTGCTGATGTTGACAGCGATGTCCTGTAAATAGAATATGAAAAAAAATACATCTATTCTAAGCCGGCTCCGTGGCGAAGGGGTTAATGACGCAGTTCGTAATCCCATATACCCGCGTTGGAAAAACAGTTGCGGGCGATTTGGAAACAGACTGCCTTGCGTTGATTTTTTACAAAATGGTGCGGGTGCCGGTCGTTCAGAAAGCAATGGCAGACTACTGAACGTAAACTTGCCAAGAGATCACAACAGCAAAAAATGCTTGTGTTGACTGTGACGTCCTGTAAAGGATATGCATTTAACTAACTAACATCTATTCTATACATATAGCCTATATCCATTCATCTATTTATACATATATTTTATATGCATTCATCTGTTCTAACATATATTCTACATCTATTAATCTATTCTATTCTCTCTCTCTCTCTCTCTCTCTCTCTCTCTCTCTCTCTCTCTCTCTCTCTCTCTCTCTCTCTCTCTCTCTCATCTTCACTTATCTGTTCTATATATATGCAATATCCATTCATCTGTTCTATTTATAGGCTATGTCCGTTCATCTATTCTGTACATATATTCTATATCCATTCATCTATTCTATATGTATATTCTGTATCCATTCATCTATTCTATACATATATTATATATTCATTCATCTATTATATACATATAGTCTACATCAGTTCATCTATTGTACACATATTCTGTATCCATTAATCTATTCTACAATTATCCTATATCCATCTCTATTTATGTATTCAATATATATATATATATATATATATATATATATATATATATATATATATATATATATATATATATATATATATATATATATATATATGCTATATCCATTAATCTATTCCATATGTATGCAATATCCATTCATCAATTCTATACATATATTCTGAGACTTCTGTTCCCAACATGGCTGATAGGCATTTAAACCGTTAAAACTGTTAAGACCTCTGGAGTGTTTACGCTTGTGGCTACAGTTTGCATTTGCATTTTCCTTATGATGGACTGGTAGTGCATGGTTCCATCGCCCTGCTACTGAGTGAGTGCGTGGCATAACACTGAGCTGTGAATTTCGTGTGGAGTGCTTTTACATCTGTCCGTGCTTGTGAGCGTGAACTGCATGTTCGGAACGATGGCGGCCGGCTGTTGCTGAATGGTTTGCCTTTTCGGTTCACGGGTGCATTTTTCTCGGAGACTCCTGCGGGTCGTCACTCCAGCTATGGAGTTCGTGCTTTCTTCCGCGCTTTCGGCGAGTCGCCCTGCAGAAAGAGACTGAGCCATATGGGATAAAACCCGGGTCAGTGAAGTCTTTCTGGTGACTGCCGATTCCATCGACGATGAACTGTATTTTTCGTGTGGGACTTTTGTGTTGGCATTCTGGTGGCGGCATTATGCATAGTGTACCTGTGTGGGCTGTTGGCTTGCCGAAACTCCTGTCTTGTCTACTTTTCACATTGGGCAGTGAGGAGCATTTTGTGTGATATTCACTAGCACAGGAACGGAGCATAATAGGGACGACCCGTTGCCGTGAAGTTGGAAATGCGACTAACTAACTAACATATATTCTACATCCATTCATCTATTTTATATCTATTCTGCATCCATTCATCTATTCCACGTCTACTCTGCATCTGTTCATTAGAGTGAAGACTGGATATGAAATCCAAATACTCATCACTATAAATAAACAATTCAGTTGCTGGACATGAGATCATAATGCTGTGTGCATGTTTTGTTACATTCAGAAGAAAGAAAGAGGAGGAGTTGCAACAACAGCATGAGTGGCAGCGCCAGCAGCTGGAGGCACTGCGGTTACAGAAGGAGGAGGACGAGCGGCTTCAGAGAGAGGCTGCGGAGCGGGAGAGATTGGAAGCTCAGAAAAGACAGGTGAATATATAGTTTTGGGGTACAGGGAAACTTTATAGTCTTACTGTAATCTTTCTCTTGTATCATGGAGTGTAGAGATACTTTATAGTCTTACTGTATTCTTTCTCTTGTATCATGGAGTGCAGAGGTACTTTATAGTCTTATTGTAATCTTTCTCTTGTATCATGGAGTGTAGAGATACTTTATAGTCTTACTGTATTCTTTCTCTTTTATCATGGAGTGTAGAGGTACTTTATAGTCTTATTGTAATCTTTCTCTTGTATAATGGAGTGTAGAGGTACTATATAGTCTTACTTGTATTCTTTCTCTTGTATAATGGGGTGTAGAGATACTTTATAGTCTTACTGTATTCTTTCTCTTGTATCATGGAGTGTAGAGATACTTTATAGTCTTATTGTAATCTTTCTCTTGTATCATGGAGTGTAGAGATACTCTATAGTCTTATTGTAATCTTTCTCTTGTATCATGGAGTGAAGATATACTTTATAGTCTTATTGTAATCTTTCTCTTGTATCATGGGGTGTAGAGATACTTTATAGTATTATTGTAATCTTTCTCTTGTATCCTGGGGTATTAAATAAAAATTAAGTTTCATGTCCTTCAGAGGATGTAGCAGTCAACCCCAGCATTTTCTCTGTTAGTGATTCCTGGGCAAATGTTATGTTCAGTAGTTTGCCATTGCTTTCTGAACGACCGGCTCCTATACCTTTTTCGAAAAAACCAGCACCACTGTGTTTGAACCCGGGTATACGGGCTCACAAACCACGTTCGCAAGTCCTTAGCCACAGAGACCAGGGATACTTTATAGTCTTATTGTATCTGTTCTCTTGTATCCTGGGATCTAGAGATATTTTATATTCTTATTGTAATCTTTCTCTTGTATCCTGGGGTGTAGAGATACTTTATAGATGTTACCATTGGCAGCCCTGTGAAATCTCTACCTGCATTTTCCCCACAGCGTGACGAATGTCATCTATACCCTCTTCCCCTCTGTCAGCCCCTCCAGATGCGCTTGGTCTGTTTTGCTGCAGGTTCCATTTGTCCCAGAAAGCCTTCACCACATTGCTGTTGTCTTAAAGTAGCTCACCACCCAAAAAACAAAACAAACCAATGCCAGCAACCAGTCTACCAGCTGTTCACTTTTCTCACACACCAGCGTGTCCTGACCTGAAAATTCATGACATCTTGATGTCATGATGCAAGCTATTCACCATTCAACATAAAGTTTATATTTTACATAGCATACTCTGCAGGTAAATTACTCAATGAGTTGGGCTGTACTACTCTTCAGCAATTGGAACACCACTATTACAGCCTTGACCTCCATTCTCATGCTGAAAGTTGTGTTATCATACGCCAAACTCTCCTGGTTTACAGTGTCACTAAATCTTTGCACTCAGTTTACCACTCACCACAGACCCACCTGTGTTTATTATCAGATTGCTTGGGTGTGGGTTGTCACTTATCGGATGCTGCACTGATGCCCAGTATCGTCTGCTGTCCTTTGCTGACACCCTCTGTTCAGTATTACTGTCATTCTGTGTAGCAGCTGTAGTAATAACTAACCTACAGCAGTAGTAATAGCAGCAGTAGGTAGTACCTGCAGCAGTAGTAGTTGTAAGCAGCATTAGGTAATACTTTCAGCAGTAGTTAGTATGTACAGCTATAGTAGCAGCAGCAGTAGTAGTTAGCAACAGCAGCATTCAGTGCCCCCATCAGTAGTAGTTAGCAACAGCAGCATTCAGTGCCTCCATCAGTAGTAGTTAGCAACAGCAGCATTCAGTGCCTCCATCAGTAGTAGTAGTTACCAGCAGTAGTAGTACTAGTATTATTAGTAGTATTATGTGTGGTAGTAGTAGTTATATAAGCAGTATTAGTAGCAGCTGTTGTAGTTTATCACAATGGTTGTAAATGCTGTGATATTTTTCCATACGACAGCAAGAGTTGCAGAAACAACTGGAAGTCCAGAGACGACTTCAGCAAGCACAGAGAGACCAGCTAGCAAATATCCAGGTGTGTACTTTTGGTCTGAGGATTGTGTGAACATCGTGTGCCAGACGTAGAGCAAACATCCAAATATGTGAGTTTGGTCTGAGAATTGTATGAACATTCCAAAAGTTTATGGGTTTAGGGCAAACATGCAAGTATGTGAGTTTGGTATCAGAATTGTGTGAACACTCCAAAAGTTTATGGGTTTAGGGCAAAGGATCCAAATATGTGAGTTTGGTCTGAGAATTATGTGAAAATTCCAAAAGTTCATGGGGTCATGTGTCAGACGTTTGAGAATTATGTGAACACTTACTTCGTTACACACCTCATAGACCAGTGTGTCCGACTTTAGCATGCATTTGTGTAAAGTTTACTTCCTCTAGACAGATTCCATCCAAGATAGATTATTACACATCATGTGTACTGATACCGATGTAAGGGGTTCAACCCCTACACCGGACAGTTGGACTAAAATATTGACTTCTGGTCTTTAACTCGGGTACGTAAATTTCAAGTATCTCTGAAGTCTGAGTGGTTTCACCTGATGGCAGGGACACTGGTAACAGGGAAAGCTAATCCACACACAAAATGCAGCCCAGTGCTACTAGAAGTAGTGTATATGGACTACGCTTGAGATAAAAAAACAAAATCTTGGGAAGTTAAATGTCACAGGCCCTTACCTTCCACATCAGCTTGGGTGGTTTTTCATATCCCAATTCTGACATTGACCTGGTCTTTTTTCAGTTACCAGCGACTACAAACTGGGCCGCCCAGCAGCAGAATGTCCAGGGATCTCCCACGCAGTCGAGGTCTCTGACCGACATCCAGGAAGAGGAGGCTAGAAAGGCGGAGGAGCAAGAGAGAGAGGTACGTAGATATTTAGAATATTCCCAGTCAAGTTTTCCTCAGATACGCAGATAATACTGTCATCCTTTCAGACTGCCGAGCAATTAGAACTCTGTACTCATTCTTTAACTCGCTCACTCATCTTCTCACTCACTTACTTAAAAACCCAGCCACCCTCTCACTTGCTCAACCACCTACCCTCTCACTACTCACACCTCCTTACTCGCCCACTCTTTCTGTCTCTTGTACTCATTTATCCACTCTCACTCACTCACAAACTCATTCACTCTCACTCATCCACACTCATTCTCATTCACTTTCTCACTATTTACTCAGTCTCTCACCCTCTTTCTAACTTCTACCTAAGCAATATATAAATAAAATAATATATGAAAGACGAGATGCTGGCAGAATCTAGATGGGCCTGTGTGCCCAATTCTGAACACTTTGAAAATAAAGTTCATTCCCTACTTTAGTTCTCACTCGTAACAAATCTATTGAATAATAATTAATATTTTTGCAAACACAGCTCATACAAGCAAACATTTAACTAATTCATGCAAAAGCTGTGACTACACATCCTCATAATGGCTGCCATGTTTTTCTGAAAATCAACACAGCTGCAACAGTTGCAGAGGCTGCAAGAGCAAGTCTACCTCAAGAACCAGCAACAGCAGCAGCAGAAGTCCTGGGCCACTCACATGTAAGTACTGCATGAACAACTCTCTGCACATGTAGAACGAGGAAGGTTAACCTGGTCAATAAATGCCTGAAGAAGTCGAATGTTTCGGCCAACAGGCGCAAATATCATGGTTCTGCTGTAAACAGGCACAATGCAAAAACATTTCTGACAAACGAAAAAGAACTCTGTCCAGTCAAGTTCTTCATTCCCGTATCATTTGATGAATTTTGATCCGGTAGTGGCTTAATACCAACAAAACACTCTTTCCGATATAACATTAATCAATTAGGTATGCATGTTTTCTATGATAGAGAGAGCGATTTACATCAGTCAGCATGGCCAAATGGATAATCGCTCATTCTTAAACTTCCAGTGTGCTGGTGCTGAGTGGGTTCAACCCCAACACCTGCCAGTTGGACTAAAATGTTGACGTTTCGTCCTTGACTTGGGGATGTAAATTACAAGTACCTCAGAAGTCGGAGTGGGTTTGCCTGATGGCGAGGGACAGTGGTAATATGGACAGCTAATCCACATGGAAAAATCAGTCCACTAGAAGTAGTAGCACGTGTATGGACTGTACTTGAGTACAAAGCCAGCGGAGGAAAAGTTGTACAGCAGAGTTGAGCAGTGGCGTCTCTAACAGCATTGATTCCAGTTGGCATGGACACACCCCAACAGGTTGGAGAGTCTCATCTTAGCAGGAATCACTCTGCCCAATGATGGATGGAATGTAAATGGAAATCCTTTGGATATAAGTTTAAGGAAATTTAGATGCCAGGAGAAACAAAGTGATGTGGAAAATAGAGTGCGACAAGCTGCATGGGACATTTCATGGGGCATATGTATATACCTGAGATGTGCTTGTCCAGTCTCCCGGTTGCTGTCCACACAAGCTCACAAGTTCTCTCACATAAACCCCAAGCTGGTCAGATCTCGCTGCTGCTGTCCATACATCACAGACTCACTCACCTCTTGCTTCTGTATCCCACAGATCTCAAGCAGTCCCCACCCAAAGGTGTCTCGCTGCTGCTGTCTACACATCACAATCTCCCTCACTTTCTGTATCCCACAGATCTCAAGCAGTCCCCACCCAAAGGTGTCTCGCTGCTGCTGTCTACATATCACAGACTCCCTCACCTTCTGCTCACTTTCTGTATCCCACAGATCTCAAGCAGTCCCCACCTAAAGGTGGTTGAAGTTGAGAGGTTGAGTAAGGGTGTGAAAATGACAGAGGATTTGTATGTGAGAGAATGAGTTATAGGGTGAGTGAGTGATTAAGTGGATGAGTGAGAGGGTGAGTGAATGAGTGAGTAGTGAAAGATCGCTGCTGCTGTCTACGCATCACACATTCCCTCACCTCTTGCTTCTGTAACTCGCAGGTCTCAAGCAGCTCCCACTAAAGGTGTCTCACTGCTGGACATCCAGCTGCAAGAGCAGGAGAGCGCCAAGAAGTCCCAGAAGGAGAAGCCTAGCACCCAGACATACCAGGCCAAGGTGGCGGTAAGCAACAACTCTATTATCCTGCCACAGGTGGATGATGTCTCTTCATAATCCACACTTGTTAAGTATAGTTGTGGGGCGCCTACACCTGTGATCCAAGGCCATATGTATTGCCTAACTTGCTAGATGTTATGTCTTAGTGTAGTCATATCCAAGGCCTGATGTATCACCTTGGTTGAGCCATATATCCAAGGCCAGATGCATCGCCTTAGTTGAGTCATATATCCAAGGCTAGATGTATTGCCTTCGTTGAGTCATATTCAAGGGCGGATGTATCGCTTTGGTAGAGTCATATATACAAGGCCACATGTATCACCTTGGTTGAGTCATATATCCTAGGCCAGACGTATCACCTTGGTTGAATTATATATCCTAGAAAGAAAAAGCAGCGGCTGCAGCAGGATATAACAATATGAATTGGAAACAAATAGGTATATTAAGCTCCTGCGAGAAGAAATGTACTAAACATCAACACGTTGCACATACCTTACAAGGAGATCCATCGTATCGCGAAATACAGGTGAAAATCCGAAATCAGAAGCACTCAATAAATATATAAAATGAATAATAAAATAAAATACACACAAATGCGTACAATACGACAACACAGGACAGCCGACGTTTCGATTCTCAGAATCTTTGTCAAAGACAGGACACCACAGATAGCTAACACAACTGAAATACAGCACACACAAAAATAAAAAACAAGACTACTCCGATGCCATGTGGGGCAGAAAGACCTTTTCTGCCCCACATGGCATCGGAGTAGTCGTGCTTTTTTGTTGTTGTCTTTTTGTGTGCTGTATTTCGTTGTGTTAGCTATCTGTGGTGTCCTGTCCTTGACAAAGATTCTGAGAATCGAAACGTCTGTTGTATTGTACGCGTTTGTGTGTATTTTATTTATTTTATTATTCATTTTATATATTTATTGAGTGCTTCTGATTTCAGATTTTCACCTGTAATTCGCGATACGATGGATCTTCTTGTAAGGTATGTGCAACGTATTGATGTTTAGTACGTTTCTTCTCGCAGGAGCTTAATATACCTATTTGTTTCCAATTCATATTTATTCTAGGCCAGACGTATTGCCTTACTTGAGTCATATATCCAAGGCCTGATGTATCGCCTTGGTGAAGTCATATATCCTAGGCCAGATGTATCACTTTGGTGTAGTCATATATCCTAGGCTAGATGTATTACCTTGGTTGAGTCATATATACAAGGCTAGATGTATCGCCTTGATGGAGTAATATATATCCAAGATCAGATGTATTGTCTTGGTTGAGTCATATATATCCTAGGCCAGATGTCATCTTGGCTGAGTCATATATATCCAATGCCAGATGTATCATCTTGGTTGAGTCATATATATCCAAAGCCAGATGTATCATCTTGGTTGAGTCATATATATCCAAGGCCAGATTATCATCTTGGTTGAGTCATATATATCGCAGGCCAGATATATCACCTTGATGGAGTCGTATGCAAGGCCAGATGTATCGCCTTAGTTGAGTCATATACCCAAGGCTGGATGTGTTGTTTTAGTTGAGTTATTTATCCAAGGCCAAATGTTTCACCTTGATGGAGTCATATGCAAGGCCAAATGTATCGCCTTAGCTTAGTTGAGTCAGATACCCAAGGCTGGGTGTGTTGCTTTAGTTGAGTTGTATATCCTAGTCCAGATGTATCACCTTGGTTGAGTGATGCTCATATTAGAGCTTTTCTTTACTGTACCCTTGAGGTTGTGTCTGTGTTCTTGATCTACCTCTATCTCTGTATCCAGATCTGTTTCGATATAATGATCTCATCAGTAGTTGATTGGGTTTCAGTATTGTGACATGTTCAGTCCACTGTATTTGTTGTCTTTCAATGGTACTTTATCTCCAGAAAAAGAAATTGTGTATTATAAATCAGGAAAGTGTAAGCAGAATCTCATGTACTGATAACAAGATCATTATCCAAGAAATACAAGAAGCTCATTCACAATCTCAGATGGGAGGTCTGCATGACCTATAGATAAGAGCACTCGTTCTTAATCATCCGGTGTGCTGATGCTGAAGTAGCGGGTTCAACCCCTACACTGGTTAGTTGACTAAAATGTTGACCTGTCATCCTTGACTTTGGGATGGTGAGGGGTACTGTTAATGGGAAAGCTAATCCACACACAAAATTCAGTCCAGTGCTTTTAGAAGTAGTGTGTATGGACTGCGAGTTCAATGCATGTGAGCGCAAAAGTAATGTTTTAAAAAGAACCCAGTGTTCACAATGCCAGTGCATTGGTCTTGGTTAATACTCACAGTTCTTGTTACACCTGAGAGAGGAGACTGAGGTTACACCTGAGAGAGGAGACTGAGGTTACACCTGAGAGAGGAGACTGAGGTTACACCTGAGAGAGGAGACTGAGGTTACACCTGAGAGAGGAGACTGAAGTACTTCTGGGGCTATTTGTGGGCATTGTAGGTGGTGCTCCACAAACCGAACCAACTTAGCGTAAATGTCTGATGTTTTCTGTTGACAAATAAACATGTCTGTGATTCTGCCTTTTCAGCTTTCCCTGGCCAGCGCACCAACCTGGACAGGGTCTCCTTCTGGAGGAACCTGGAGCAGTCAGTCCGTCTGGAATAGTAGTTACACAAACACTACGTCTGCTATCTGGGACCAGGTGTCCAACCAGCCATCCAGGAAATCTGCAGTTAAAGAGAGGTAATAAATTTAATTGTTCTTGACGGAATTAGTCCTTGCCTCACCCCCTAACAGATCTGTAGTAACTCATTCAAGATTCTTTCCTTCTGGACGTCTTTGAGTGATTGGTTGTTTTGCTTTGTTGCTAGAGAATCCACCGGAAGACTAGGTCAAAAATGGCAGATAGGCTGCTGAGCAGTTAAGGCCTCTGGAATCTTTTTACTTCTGGCTACAGTTAGCTTACACATTTTCTTCATGTAGGACGGGTAGTACATTGTTCCGTCACCCAGCTACTGAGTTAGTGCGTGGAGTGACACTGACTTGTGGAATACATTTACATCTGTTTGCGGTAGTTTGTATTGTTAACTGCATGTTCAGAAAAATGGTGGACGACCAATTGCTAAACTAGCTTTTTTATTTGCCTTTTGCAGTAATGTGTGTGTGCAACTGCTGGTTTTCTAGTGACTTCCACTTCCATCAATGATGAACTGTTTATTTTAATGGCGGACTATTTTGTTGGCATTCTAGCAGTGGCCTTATGCATGCCCCTGTAGCCCAGGGAACAGTAACTTTGTGCTGTAAATTAGTTTAGAAAAGAACATTTGGCTATAGAAAAAAACATGGGCAATGACAAAATTATGTGGCAGAATAAAGGCTACTGTTAGTGATCTGGATATGTGTATGAACCCTCAACTACCACAACATTTGAACCCTCAACTATTCCCGCCCCTGAACTCTCAACTATCCCAACCTCTGAACCCTCAACTATGCCCACCCCTGAACTCTCAACTATCCCAACCTCTGAACCCTCATCTAACCCAACCCCTGAACCCTCAACTATCCCAACCTCTGAACCCTCAACTATGCCCACCCCTGAACTCACAACTATCCCAACCCCTGAACTCTCAACTATCCCAACCTCAGAACCCTCAGCTGTGTCCACCCCTGAACTCTCAACTATCCCAACCTCTGAACCCTCAGCTATGCCCACCCCTGAACTCTCAACTATCCCAACCTCTGAACCCTCAACTATGCCCACTCCTGAACTCTCAACTATCCCAACCTCTGAACCCTCATCTAACCCAACCCCTGAACCCTCATCTAACTCGACCTCTGAACCCTCATCTAACTCAACCTCTGAACCCTCAACTATCCCAACCCCTGAACCCTCAACTATCCCAACCCCCGAATCCTCAACTATCCCAACCCCTGAACCCTCAACTATCCCAACCCCTGAACCCTCAACTATGACAAAACTTCAACCCTCAGCTATCCCAACCCCTGAACCCTCAATTACCACAATCTCTTAACCCTCAACTATCCCAACCTCTGAACTCTCATCTATCCCAACACTGAACCCTCAACTACCACACCTCCTCAACCCCTCAACTACCACAACACCTCAACCCTCCACAACCATGAACCCTGGGCAGACCATCCCTAAACCTGAATCCTCAACTATCCCATCATCTAAACTGTCAACCACACCAGCTGGTGAACCAATAACTTTTCCAGTGTTGTGTAGAGCTTATGATGGGGTTTCATTCAGCTTCTTGTCAGCAGATGCCATCTGTCTACATGTATCTGCCCTTTCCAATCTTCTTTCAGTGGAGAGTTCCCAGCACTGAAAAATCAGGCACCGCAGGTGAAGAAAAACAGCGACAAGTCTGGCAAAATCAAAGTGTCCGGTGCCAAACAGAAGAAGGAAGAGGTAGTGTTGTGACCGAATGTTTTTATGTCTGTATCTGTCTCTGTGTCTGTCTGCAAGATTTTGTTGTCTGTACTTGCCATCACCTGCCTACTTACATAACATCTGTCTGTCTGTCTGTCCTAGAATGATTTTTTGCCAGGGAAGGTTAACCCAGTCAACAAATGCCCGCAGAAGTCGGATGTGTCGGCCTACCAGCGCAAGAACGCAGCTCTGCTGTAAACAGGCACAACGCAATCACGTCTGAAAAAAAAACTCAGGATGAATGCAGAAGAAGAAGAAGAAGGATGTTTTGTCTGTACTTGCCTCCTTATGTAACATCTTTTTGCCTGCCAGCCTCTCTGTCTGCCTGTCTAGTGTCTGCCTGTCTGTCTGTCTGCCTGCCTACCCACTAACAATCCCATCAACAGATAATCTCCTGCACCACATCATGCTGGAATTCTTTACCTGACATGCTTCCATATTGTGTGTTGAATGTGTTATCTATATTTATTTGCTTGCTTACATGTCTCCATTAAACTCCGCTATCCCACATTGTCTCACCTGTCTGTTGTCTGCCTCCCCTGTCTGCTGTCTGTCTCACCTCTCTGTTGTCTGCCTCCCCTGTCTGTTGTCTGCCTCCCTTTTCTGTTGTCTGTCTCACCTGTCTGTGGTCTGCCTCCCCTGTCTGTTTTCTGTCTCACCTCTCTGTTGTCTGCCTCCCCTGTCTGTTGTCTGTCTCACCTCTCTGTTGTCTGCCTCCCTTTTCTGTGGTCTGCCTCTCTGTCTGTGGTCTGCCTCCCCTGTCTGTTGTCTGCTTCACCTGTCTGTTGTCTACCTCACTTGTCTGTTGTCTGCCTCCCATGGTTCATGTTATAGTCTGTCCATGCCCATTCTCAGTACTGAGTATCACAGCCTGGGATTGTGAGATAAGTAGCACATTTTTGTTCTAATTTTAATGTTCATTGTTCTATTGTTTTTCATCTTTTCAATCTCCTCTTCCCGTTCTTATGCCTTAATGTTGTCACTAGAGTGTTCTCTCCATAATTATATGTTGTGTTTTGAGTATGTATTTGTTTGCTGATGAAGGTTTGTCGCTGCAGTGTCCTGTTTTTTCCATAATTGTGTTCTGTAAAGCTGCATTAAGTTATGTTATTTTATATTATTTACATTTTCACAGCTTTACCATAGTTCTACTAACTTTATTCATACTATAAACACTACTGTGCTGTATTGTGTTTAAGTTTTCCTACAGACACTACCACACTACATTCCCTTTCAGCTCTTTACAAACACTACCACACTACATTCCCTTTCAGCTCTCTACAAACACTACCACACTACATTCCCTTTCAGCTCTCTACAAACACTACCACACTACATTCCCTTTCAGCTCTTGTCTACAAATGCTACCACACTACATTCCCTTTCAGCTCTCTACAAACACTACCACACTACATTCCCTTTCAGCTCTCTACAGACACTACCACACTACATTCCCTTTCAGCTCTTTACAAACACTACTACACTACATTCCCTTTCAGCTCTTATCTACAAACACTACCGCACTACATTCCCTTTCAGCTCTCTACAAACACTACCACACTACATTCCCTTACAGCTCTCTACAAAAACTACCACATTACATTCCCTTTCAGCTCTCTACAAACACTACCACACTACATTCCCTTTCAGCTCTTGTCTACAAACGCTACCACACTACATTCCCTTTCAGCTCTCTACAGACACTACCACACTACATTCCCTTTCAGCTCTTTACAAACACTACCACACTACATTCCCTTTCAGCTCTTGTCTACAAACACTACCACACTACATTCCCTTTCAGCTGTCTACAAACACTACCACACTACATTCCCTTTCAGCTCTTGTCTACAAACACTACCACACTACATTCCCTTTCAGCTCTTGTCTACAAACACTACCACACTACATTCCCTTTCAGCTCTCTACAAACACTACCACACTACATTCCCTTTCAGCTCTCTACAAATACTACCACACTACATTCCCTTTCAGCTCTTGTCTACAAACACTACCACACTACATTCCCTTTCAGCTGTCTACAAACACTACCACACTACATTCCCTTTCAGCTCTTTACAAACACTACCACACTACATTCCCTTTCAGCTCTTGTCTACAAACATTACCACACTACATTCCCTTTCAGCTCTCTACAAACACTACCACACTACATTCCCTTTCAGCTCTCTACAAATACTACCACACTACATTCCCTTACAGCTCTTGTCTACAAACACTACCACACTACATTCCCTTACAGCTCTCTACAAAAACTACCACATTACATTCCCTTTCAGCTCGTGTCTACAAACACTACCACACTACATTCCATCTGTCTGTTCTGCCCAGACCCCCAAATGCCATCCTCTTGTGTCCCCAGGAGACTGTACAGAAGCTCTTTCAAACAAGGCAGCAGGATGACTTCAGCCACTGGGTGATGGAGCAAGTGTCCTCATTCTGTGCACCCATTGATGGTAACCCATTCTTTCAGCGTTCTTGAGTAACTCCTGCATCCATGTGTCTTTTAGTTCTGTTGTTATTGCTAGGGTGGTGAGGTAGGGACTAAAACACCCAAATATAACTGTCCACAAAACGATTTAATCAATAGCTTATTCACACCAATCCTATAGGAGGTCAGCATGATTGAATGGGTAAGAGCACTTAAACGTCCAGTGTGCCGATGCTGAGATAGCGGGTTCAACCCCATACAAGGACAGTTGGACTAAAATGTTGACTTCTCGACCTTAACTTGGGGATGTACATTACAAGTACCTCAGAAGTTGGTGCAGGTTCGCTTGATGGTGAGGGGCAATAGTAATAGAGAAAGCTAATTCACATGCAAAAATCAGTCCGGAGAGCACTAGTAGTAGTAGCACTTGCATGCTTGAGTTCAAAGTGAGTGCGCCGAACCAAAAAATAAAAAAAAAAACACTGCCACCACTAACCCTATGGTAGCAGTGTCAACCTTGGATACCCAAATCACACTTACGCAACATCAGCACCTGCAAAATTGGATGCTTGAGAAGAGCTGCCACTTGACTATCTGAGACTGAGTAAGAAATGATGTTATCAGTCAGACAGTGGGTTCAACACCTTGCCCCACATATATTGAAAGGCAGAAGATCAAATAGTTTGGCCATCTCATTAGAATGCAACACTATCAATTGCCATCACTGGCTCTACATTAAAATAGATCTGATACAAGATCAAGAGAACGCCCGAGAAGAAAATGGATTGACGAGGTCACAGACATTGCACAGAATGACATATCTAGCTTGATGGCAAAAGTGAAAGATATTGGTCAAGTATGAGCATCCCCTATCAAAAGTACAATTACTGGTGTTATTACTAGTGTCATTACTGCCATCATTACTAGTGTCATTACTGCCATCATTATTGCCCTAATGACTGGTGTCATTACTGCCATCATTACTAGTGTCATTACTGCCATCATTATTGCCCTAATGACTGGTGTCATTACTGCCATCATTACTAGTGTCATTACTGCCATCATTATTGCCCTAATGACTGGTGTCATTACTCCATCATTACCGGTGTCATTACTGCTATCATTACTAGTGTCATTACTGCCACAATCACTGGTGTCATTACTACCATCATTACTGGTCTAATTACTACCATCATGACTGGTCTCATTACTGCCATAATTACTGGTGTCACTACTGCCGTCCTTACTGGTCTCATTACTGCCGTCCTTACTGGTCTCATTACTGCCATAATTACTGGTGACATTACTGCCATCATTACTGATGTCATTACTGCCATCATTACCGGTGTCATTACTGCCATCATTACTGGTGTCATTGCTGCTATCATTACTGGTGTCATTACTGCCATCCTTACTGGTGTCATTACTACCATCATTACTGATGTCATTACTGCCATCATTACCGGTGTCATTACTGCCATCCTTACTGGTGTCATTACTGCCATCCTTACTGGTGTCATTACTACCATCATTACTGATGTCATTACTGCTATCATTACTGGTGTCATTACTGCCATAATCACTGGTGTCATTACTACCATCATTACTGGTCTAATTACTGCCATCATTACTGGTATCATTACTGCCATCCTTACTGTTCTCATTACTGCCATCCTTACTGGTCTCATTACTGCCGTCCTTACTGGTCTAATTACTGCCATAATTACTGGTGACATTACTGCCACCATTACTTGTGCCATTGCTGCCACAATTACTGTTGTTATGCGTTTGCCTATGATAACTGCGTTGTTATGTGGAATTCCTATTTTGTTTGTTTTTGTATTGTTTGCAGATGCTACATTTATTTGTATTTTGTTGTCTGCAGTTCCTACATTTGTGTCTTTCATTGTTGAAGTGGATAGCCCTGATGATGTAAGTACTGCTTGTTGTGCAATCTTCCTTCATGTCAAACACGTAGGGGACACCTGACAAAATCTTCTTTAGTGTCACACACCTAAGGGGCAGATGACAAGACCCTCCTTCGTGTCACATATCTAGGGGGCAGGTGACAAAATCTTCCTTCATGTCACATATCTAGGGGACAGATGACAAAATCTTCCTAAGTATCACAACCTAAGGGGCAGATGACAAGACCCTCCTTCGTGTCACATATCTAGGGGACAGGTGACAAAATCTTCCTTCATGTCACATATCTAGGGGACAGATGACAAAATCTTCCTAAGTATCACACACCTAAGGGGCAGATGACAAGACCCTCCTTCGTGTCACATATCTAGGGGACAAATGACAAAATTTTCCTTCATTTCACACATATAGAGGACAGATGACAAAATCTTCCTTCATTTCATACATATAGTAGACAGATGACAAAATCTTCCCTTGTTTCACACATTTAAAGGGCAGATGACAAAATCTTCCTTCGTTTCACACATAAAGAGTAGATGACAAAATCTTCCTTCGTTTCACACATATAGTAGGCAGGTGGCCGGCTTCCTGGCTTAGAGGTTAGCGACTTTTCTCCGTAATCTCATATTATCTCGTAGGTAACGTGATGACGGTGAGAATCAGCAGTGGTTCGAATCGCATAGGTGACTTACGGGGTGTGTGAGCCGGCCGCTCAGAAAGCAATGGCAAACTACTCAGCGTAATCTTGCCAAGAAATCAACAATCAGCTGAAAGATGCTGGTGTTGACAGCGATGTCCTTTAAGGGTTATGCAACAACAAAAAGAAGTAGGCAGGTGACAAAACCTTCCTTCATTTCACACATATAGAGGGCAGATGACAAAATATTCCTCAAGTCACATATATAGTAGACAGATGACAAAACCTTCCTTTGTTTCACACATGTAAAGAGCAGATGACAAAATCTTTCTTCATTTCAGAATAACTTGCACATATGTCGTCTGCTGCCGACTATATACATGCCAGGTTTTATAAGCAGTTGCGAATAGTATCTTCAGAAATATTTAATCACAGGCCGCCAGTGATCTTATTCTGTTCCATTATCTTCTTGGATAAGTGCAGAAAGCAGAAGGCACATGAAAAAGACCTGGTCATGTAGGCCACTGTAGGAATTGTAGGTTAGACAACCAACCAAACAACAACACTGACTGTAAAGTCACCTTTTCTTGCCTTCAGGCCGATGACCAATGTCTACTGTATAGCAGTACTGAACAACTGCAGGAACACATACATTTACTCCTGAATAGTTGCACAAAACATAACATGATGATCAACATTGACAAAAAAATCACAGAAGTTATGAATGTAAGTAAAGACAATTAAGAAATAATTATACAGATAAATCATCAAAGGCTAAAACATGCACAAATTCAAGTATCTGGGAGCATCTTTACATCAGAAGGCAACTTAGATAGAGAGATGGAGACAAGAACTAAACAAGCCAATAGTGTTACATATCAAATTTTACCATCCTGAAACATCCAGCTATCCCCCATGGAAATTAAGAAGAAGGTTATAAATGCAATTTCTATACCAACGTTGTGCTATCAATACCAAACATGGCACTAACTAAAGAACTAGAAAGAAAATTCACTACTTGTGAAATGAGGTGCCTGAGAAGAGCAGCGATCAAATCAAGAAAGGACCATATTGGAAATGAGGAGATCTATAAAACAGTTGGAACAACACCAGTTCTTAAATTCATTGATAAACAAAGACTTCACTTGTTCGGCCATATAGTGAGAATGAACCCAGTGTCGCCAGCAGCAATAGCATACAATATGAAAATGGAAACATCAAGAGGCAGGGGAAGACCACGAAAAAGATGGATTGACAGAGTCATCAACACCTTAAAAACCCACATCTCAGCAAACCAAGAGACCAAGCGAGCCCTAGTTGGGAAACCGGTCATCAAACAAGCCTGCGACGGCTTACGGCATAGGACAGTGAAGGACAAAAGAAGGCCCATTGGCCTAGTCTGTTTGACCCACATTAGTATAGACCAATGAGCACTTGCTGGATGATGTGGTCAGTGTCACACTGGCTGTCTTTGCTTCCCAAGGTCTTCCTTGGTACTCATTTAGGCTGAGTGTAGGTCAGCATGGCCGAATGGATATGAGCACATGTTCTTAAACATCCAGTGTGCAGATGCTGAGGTAAGGTGTTTAACCCCTACACTGGACAGTTGGACTAAAATGTTGACCTATCGTTCTTGACTTGGGGACGTAAATTACAAGTACCTCTGAAGTTGGAGTGGGTTCGCCTGATGGCGGGGGATACTGTTAATAGGGAAAGCTAATCCACATGCAAAAATTTAGTCCAGCACTACTAGAAGTAGTGTGTATAGACTACGCTTGAGATCAAAGCAAGCGAGCGCAAAAAAAAAAATTTTTTAGGCTGGGTCGACCTGGGAGATGAGGTCTGTGATTATAGTCTATGTGTGTGTGCGCATTTTGTGTCCATTTCTATTTAAGCGCCCTGGAAATATCTTCTTGTTTTCCATTGTTTAACATGGCTTGGTCGCTTGACAATCGTGATATTTTCTGTTGTTAACATGGCTTGGTCACCTGACAGTCGTGACATTTTCTGATTTTTTTTTTTTATGTCCTGGCTCTGTGGCGAAGGGGATTGTGATGCAATTCGTAATCCCGCATATCACGGTTGCAAAACACAGCTGCCGGCGATTTGGAAACAGACTGCCCTGCACTGAATTTCATACAATGGTGTGAGTGCCAGTCATTCAGAAAGCAATGGGAAAGTACTGAACGTAAAGTTCACAAAAAACAACAGAGAAGAAAATACTGAATTTGACTGCAATATCTTGCAAAGGATATGCAACTAACTAAATTTGTTTACATCATCTTGTTGCTTCACCTCAATTTTCTTGTTGCTTTCCTGTATGTTATAAATTAGAGCGCACATGGCAATATTCTGGATTATGGTACACATAGCAGTCATCTGTATGTTGTAAGTTGGAGAGTATATGACAGTCTTCTGTAGGTTGCATATGAAGAGGTTAGAGAGTATATGCCAGTCTTCTGTGTGTTGCATATGAAGAGATTAGAGAGTATATGACAGTCTTCTGTGTGTTGCATATGAAGAGGTTAGAGAATATATGACAGTCTTCTGTGTGTTAGCAGGTTAGAGAGTATATGACAGTCTTCTGTATGTTGTATATGAAGAGATTAGAGAGTATATGACAGTCTTCTGTGTGTTGCATATGAAGAGATTAGAGAGTATATGACAGTCTTCTGTATGTTGAATATGAAGAGATTAGAGAGTATATGACAGTCTTCTGTGTGTTGCATATGAAGAGATTAGAGAGTATATGACAGTCTTCTGTGTGTTGCATATGAAGAGGTTAGAAAGTATATGACAGTCTTCTGTGTGTTAGCAGGTTAGAGAGTATATGACAGTCTTCTGTATGTTGTATATGAAGAGATTAGAGAGTATATGACAGTCTTCTGTGTGTTGTATATGAAGAGGTTAGAGAGTATATGGCAGGTTCTGTATGTTGCATATGAAGAGGTTAGAGAGTATATGACAGTCTTCTGTATGTTGCATATGAAGAGGTTAGAGAATATATGACAGTCTTCTGTGTGTTAGCAGGTTAGAGAGTATATGACAGTCTTCTGTATGTTGCATATGAAGAGGTTAGAGAGTATATGAGTCTTCTGTGTGTTGTATATGAAGAGGTTAGAGAGTATATGACAGTCTTCTGTGTGTTGCATATGAAGAGGTTAGAGAGTATATGACAGTGTTCTGTTTGTTGTATATGAAGAGGTTAGAGCAGTGTTTCCCAACGTGGGGCCCACGCCCCACAGGGGGGCAATTTGACTGTTAAGGGGGGCAATTCGAAAATGGAAGAAATCGGCTGAATATAACAAAACGGGGAGACTTGAGACTGAAGTTAACTAAATTGGAACCTGACATAAGATCTCTTTGCAGCAAGCATCAAGCGCAAGGAATTTTAGAAAGGCTTAAGTGGGGCATGGCACAAAAAAGGTTGGGAAACACTGGGTTAGAGAGTATATGACAGTCTTCTGTGTGTTGCATATGAAGAGGTTAGAGAGTATATGACAGTGTTCTGTGTGTTGCATATGAAGAGGCTAGAGAGTATATGACAGTCTTCTGTGTGTTGCATATGAAGAGGTTAGAGAATATATGACAGTCTTCTATGTGTTGCATGTTAGAGAGTATACGGCAGTCTTCTGTATGTTGCAGGTTAGAGAGTATATGAAGACTTATCTCGGTGATACGAAGGAGTCTAGAGACTTCGCCAGGCAGTTTGTGGAGAAGCGAAATTACTTCCGCAACCAGGCACGTCTGGAGAAGCAGCAGGAAGAGGTCAGTGTGTTTACCTTCTTGTCTCTGGTCTGTGTGAAACTTTAGCTTGTTCAGTTGTTAAACCAGCACAACCAGCACTTTACCATCTTGACAGAATATAGTTCGTCACTGTGCTTCAAAAAAGGCAGAATAGTTACAACCCGCAGTAGCGAATGTGACTGATCAGATCAGTTTGCGTGGTAAATGTCCATCCACAATGGCTACATGGGACACTTGGTCATTTCCACTATCATGCACCATCTGACGTCTCATATGCTCAATGTCTGACATATCTGCAATCATTTTTTTCTTTGTCTATATTCTATTCCTGATCTTTTACCTACATGCAATGTTTGGCACTGGCGAAACTAACACATTTGGTTAAATTCAACAAATAACACGTTAAGCTTTTACTGATGACATTGTGTTTAAGGGTACTAATGCCCTTTGGTTACTTGTTCTAATGGCATTTGTTGAACTTGTACTGGTATTTGGTTAAACCTGATTGGCATTTAATTGTACAGTTCCTGATGACATTTGGTTATAGGGAGACCAGTGACATTTGGTTACAGGGAGGTCTGTGACTATTGGGCTACAGGGAGACCAGTGACATTTGGTTACAGGGAAGGCCCATGACACTGGGTTACAGAGAGACCCATAACATTGGGTTACAGGGAGACCAGTGACATTTGGTTACAGGGAGACCAGTGACATTGGGCTACAGGGAGACCAGTGACATTTGGTTACAGGGAGGCCCGTGACACTGGGTTACAGAGAGACCCATAACATTGGGTTACAGGGAGATCAGTGACATTGGGCTACAGGGAGACCAGTGACATTTGGTTACAGGGAGGCCCGTGACACTGGGTTACAGAGAGACCCATAACATTGGGTTACAGGGAGACCAGTGACATTGGGTTACAGGGATACTAATGATTTTTGATTACATAGAAGATTAGGCAGCAAATAGATTATAAAAAAAATTGTGAGATGTAGAGAAACATAGGGAGAATGCGAGACCTCATCAACCAACACAGAACTGCCACAATTAGCTGCTAAATGCTGATGCATTTATCGAAGGGGAAGATCTGAGAACTTATGGACATGTCCGGAGTGCAAGGATGATACTGCAGCAGATAACTGACTTACCCTTTTATTGACATCAACATGTGTTGCTTGTCTGCATGCAATGTATAATGTACACATAGGCAAGGGATGACAAGCCATCAGTATTGAAATTATCATCAATGTCATTTATAGCTGCTTTATGACACATTTGGTACTCTCCCACAAGCCATCAGTATTGAAATTATCATCAATGTCATTTATAGCTGCTTTATGACACATTTTGTACTCTCCCACAAGCCATCAGTATTGAAATTATCATCAATGTCATTTATAGCTGCTTTATGACACATTTGGTACTCTCCCACAAGCCATCAGTATTGAAATTATCATCAATGTCATTTATAGCTGCTTTATGACACATTTGGTACTCTCCCACAAGCCATCAGTATTGAAATTATCATCAATGTCATTTATAGCTGCTTTAAGACACATTTGGTACTCTCCCTTCCTCCAGGACAGTATTTGGGGTCCAGCGCCTGCCATAAACCCCCACAGCCAACCCAGGGTGGGCGGCGGAGGTAACAACAGCAACTCGGCCAACGACGCAGGCGAGGGTGGCAAGGGCAAGAATCGTAAGAAGAAGCAGAAGATGCAGAAGCTGGACGGCAGCATCCTGGGCTTCACCGTTCATGCTGACCCCAACAGGAAGAACGCTGCTGGGGAGGTCGAGAGCATCCAGTGAATGACTCCTCATGACACCGCCAGACTTTCTTGTCTCAGAACTTCTTGAGTTGATTGAATAGCCAGCCTTTCTTCTCTCAGAGCTTGTCAAGTTGATTGAATAGCCATCTTGTTTGTTGACATCACTTGTGTTGCTTTTCCAGTTCTTTCTTTTCGACATGTACGATGTTTTTCCAAACCGAGATTCATATTGTTTCTGTTGGTGTGAGCCGGTGTTTTGGGCCGTTGAGTGACGTCAAATAAAACTTTAGATCGGTTTGTGACTAAACAAGAACAGTTTGTACAAGTGATGTGAGGATGGATTGTATGAAAATATGAAACAATCACAAAGCTATTGAGTTAAAATAGGGACAGTAGAAAAAAATGTTTAAAACAGGGACAATAGAAAAAAATGTTTACAGAAAAAAAGGAAAGAATTGAGGAATAATACATCAATACACAGCACGTTGAAATGGATTGTTCCAGAACAAAGAACATGACAAAAATTGTTTTTTTATCTTCTCCTTCATTCTCCTTCAACATTAATATGAATACATCTAAAGGAAGCAGCCAACTTAAGCTTGTAGACATCTCCATTGTGTTTCTCCTCAAATGGAGCGGGTGTAGACCACAATAGTTTTCTCTATTCTGCATTTGTTGGACACTCCTGCAACAGATGCTTGGCTGTTATTTTTACAAACAGTGATTTAGAATGTAGAAGGATGATAAATAGGAAGTGTTTAGAAAACAGGGAATGATATAAAAATGGGATGTTTTCATCAGTAGGACTGTATAAAGTAGAATATTTTAGATATAGATCAGTGTAAAGTAGATAATTTTATTAGAAAGAATATAATCCAAGAGTATATTTTATAAAAAGGCATTACAGCATGCAGATTAATGTTATTTATAAATGGAATTGTGAGCAGACATTTCATGTAATGAACATTTTTAATGTGGGTGGTATAGAGTGGGGTCGAAAGAGAAATAATAGTAACTGGATTTTGTTTGATATAAAGGTTATGTTAAATATAACATTAAAATAAACAACATTTTCGATTTACTTGATAATTTAGAGAAATAATAACAGTTACAAGTTGTTGTTGGCTGTGGTGCTTTAGAATCTGGTGAAAGGGCAGTACCTATAAAACCACAGGGTGAAATTGAATGGGGTAAAAAAAATGTGACAATTCTTGGAGTCTTGCAGAGTCCATCACACTAGGCAGAACACCATGTACAGAGGTGAAAACACCATAACGTTTGAAACACCACTTATCGGATGCTGAAAACGGGAGTTGACTAATTGAAGTCACCAGTGAAAACCTAATGGAAGAAATGTTTAGAGGTGGTATTTGAAAATAATTTGAATTCAGACCACTGTGTTGAGCTGAGAGATGGTAATATATGAAAATAATTTGAATTCAAACCACTGTGCTAGGCCAAGAGGTAGTAATATTTGAATTCAAACCACTGTGTTAGGCCAAGAGGTTGTAATATTTGAAAATAATTTGAATTCAAACCACTGTGTTAGGCCAAGAGGTTGTAATATTTGAAAATAATTTTGGATTCAGACTATTATGTCAAGCTGAGAGACAGGTAACATTTGGAAATAGTTTGAATTCATACCACTCTGTCAGACTGAAGGGATGGTAGTATTTGGAAACAATTTGGTTTCAAACCACTTTGTCAGACTGAGGGGATGGTAGTATTTGGAAACAATTTGAATTCAAATCATGTTGTTTGACTGAGGGAGTGGCTCAACAACTCGTCACACCTAGACAAGAAGTTAGAAAAAAATCTTAGGCAAGTAAAGAGTTGCGGGGAAGTTTGTGTGGGTTCGCTCAAGGTGTCATAGATGTCAATCTCCGGGCAGAGTCGGTGCCAAGGAAAGCAATGGGATGCCATGTGTGTGAAGTTCCATGAAAGTTTTTGCCTTGAGTCTTGTAAACATGTTTGACTTTGTCGTGTGGATAATGAAAGTTGGCAATAGAAATTAGTTGCTGGTTGCTTGTGTTTAAGCTATGTTTACAAGTGATTATACATCTCCTTCTTTCTTCCTCTTTAAAGGAAGTGCATCAGTCCTAGTTATGCATTTTTCCAACAAGCAGTTCAGTGGGATTAGCCTCGCTGTAATTTGCATTAAGTTTTTTTTTTTTTTTCCACCTATGTGGCGAAGAGGTCACAGGTGCAATTCATAATCCTGCATACCACGTTCAAAATGCAGCTGCGGGCGATTTGGCAGCAGACCGCCTTGTGGTAGTTTTCATGAAATGGTATGAGTGCCCGTCATTCAGAAAGCAATGGCCAAACTACTGAGCGTAAACTTGGCAAAAAAATCATAAACAGCCAAAAAATGCGGGTGTTGACTGCAGCGTCCTGTAAAGGATATGCAACTAACTCACTCATTTCCTTCAGACTAATCCCATCCAAGGTATTGGGCTCTATCTGCTTGTTGTTAGGGCCTTTTCTAAACAGTTTTACAGAAAGTCTTATAAATTGATCTTGGTGATTTCCACCTGCCGTGAAACTTTCATTCCCCCAACAGATCTCCTGTTTTGTTTTCCTGCCCTGATCTGAGAAGATTAGGCTTCTGATTCCACTACCCATGAGGTTATGTGGAAGGATAATATCATTAGATGTAACAGTATTTTATTTTATTTTATTTTATTTTATTTTATCTGACCTTACCTTTCTTATTATATATGGTCTTACTTTTCTTGTATTATGTTTTTTCTTTCTTGTTTATCTAATGTTATCTTTGTTGTTTTATGTCTTTTCTTGCTTGTTTTATCTGGCTTATCTTTTTTGTTTTATCTGGTCTTATCTGTCTTGTTTTATCTGTCTTTCATTTCTGGTTTTATCTCTTTCATTTCTTGTTTTATTTGGTTTTACTTTTGTTGTTTTATCTGGTCTTATCTTTCTTGTTTTATCTGGTCTTATCTGTCTTGTTTTATCTGTCTTTCATTTCTGGTTTTATCTCTTTCATTTCTTGTTTTATTTGGTTTTACTTTTGTTGTTTTATCTGGTCTTACTTTTCTTGTTTTATCTGGTCTTACCTTTCATGTTTTATTTGGCCTTTCTTCTTTTATCTGGTCCTTATTTTCTTCTTTTATTTGGTCTTATCTTTGTTGTTTTATTTTCATTGCTGGTGTGGGACCAGACTAAATGATTTTGCGGGCCTTAGATGTCCCACGGGCCAGACGTTTCCCAACTGGTTTATAGGAAGTCAGTTCTTCTTTCATTTGACTGAAATATATTATCTGTGCCTGCTATATTGTCTCTACCAACAATGGTGGATAGGCATAGGGTCCTTCAAGCCAAATGGTACCTGAGAGTTGCTGCAGATAGGGATCACTCCCTGCATGAAGCTATGGATATGGTCAAGGGTCATAGACTAAGATGAGGCAAGTCCTGGATGGCACAGCAGAACTATCTATACGTCAGGTGTGTGATCTAGAGACCATCAATCATAATAAAGAGTGGGTTGAAGTACCGGCAGACAAGACGGACTGGCACAAGGTAATAGTCTCACTGGGTCGTGAGTGCAGAGAATTGGCAGTGGGCCCCACATAGTTTGAGGTGCAGCAACTGATCCAGAGTAATACATATCATGGTGACATAGTCATCTACACCGATAGGTCAGTCATGAGAAACACATGTGGTGGTTGGGATTTCATTGCAAAGGCTGCTGATGCTTTAAAAAGGAGAGTCTAGCATATGAGACTATGACCTCCAGCATGAGAATGGAGGTGGAAGCAGTAACAGCGATATTCCGTTTGTTAGAGGAGACCACTGCACCACACACTGCTTTCATTATGGACTCAAGGAGTATGCTAAGTAGGGTGGAAAATAGAATGTTTCCTGTGGGATGGCTATCCTCGCTTCAGAGGTCACATTGTGAGAATTGTATGGATTTTTTGCCCTGGTCATGTGGGAGTGCAGGGGAATGGACCTTTTGGTGGTAAGTGGTGGATCGTCTCTAGAGCTATGGAGTTCATGCTTTGTGCACTGCGGAAAGTGACTGAGCAAAATGGGATAATACCCGGTGCAATGAAGTCTACCCTGTCGACTTTCAAGCGACTTTTTTTTATCAGGCGAACCCACTCTGACTTCACAGGTACTTGTAATGTATGTCCCCAAGTCCAGGATGAGAAGTCAACATATTAGTTCAACTGACTAGTGAAGGGGTTGCACCTGCTACCTCATCTTCAGCACAGAACGAGTGCTCGTATCCATTCGGCCATGATGACCCGCCTCCTGACCTTAATTAACTCTTTGACTGTGATGTGTGAAGGACTTCTCCATGAAACACAGCCGTCACTTCATGTGTTCTCAGACTTTATGTATTTGGTCATAGCTAATTAGTTGCATATCCTTTACAGGACATCGCAGTCAACCCCAGCGTTTTATTTGGCTTTTTGTGATTTCTTGGAAATTTTGCGTTCAGTAGTTTGCCATTGTTTTCTGAACGACCAGCACTTTTGTATGGAAACCGACACAAGTTTGCTTCCAAATTGCCCGCAGCTGTGTTTCGAACGTGGTATGCGGGATTATGAATTACATTTGTAATGCCTTCACCAAAGAGCTGGCTACTTATCTGAAGCAATCATAAAATCTCATAGAAGATCTATTAATAATGTGGTGATAGAGAAGAATTGGCCACATTTCATGGAAACAAGAAGAGCAGAAATATGTGGAGCTTCTGGAGAGGATGGGGGTGGAAAGAGAGCTGATGGATGAACTAACAAAGAGGCGTTTATTTGCCACATTAACTCATTCGGTCTTAATATGTGATTCACTCGTTCCCTGCCAGTCACAACCATAGCATAATACGTTGTCTTGTTGCTCACGTTTTGGTAGCGCAAACTAAAGAAGTATGGCTTTGTAGTGACCACTTGCATGTGTTTTAGACAAGGTTTGTATTTAAATTTCTGGGACTGACTGAGTTTAAAGATATGGTGTTCTTAAAATCTCAAACAATTTATTCCTTTCCTGAATTGAAACAAAGAAGCATTAAACAGAAGGTTGTGCAGTATATTGTCGGGCATGTTTTGCTGCGTGTCATCAGAGAAAGATTTAGTAGTGTGTCTGCATTTACTGTGGGAATAACAAATGCTTCACTGAATCATCAAAAATAAAAATAAGTGGGTTCTTTCCCCAGGGCATGCTGGTGTGGTAGGGAAATGAGCAGACGGACAGATTGGCTGGGTCTGCACCGCTCGGTGTGGTTTTTGTGCATAATAAAGCAGACGTGGTCGGGGTCCTTTGAAATCATGTGTATAGTGCAGATGAACAGATCATGACATCATGACTTGGAGAGTATGGTGTTTATGGGAGTGACTAGAGAATGTGCCTGATAATCAGGACTGTGAGGAAAGGCCAGACAGATACAAAAATCAGACAATGTGACTGATAATCAGGACTCTGAGGAAAGGCCAGACAGATACAAAATTAGACTAATAGGAATATCTCGAGTGCTGTGATGTCGATTCTGAACTCAACATCTGAACAATATCAGTGGCAATGTGTTTTGTATTCCAGCCAGAGTAGGATTAATCAATTCACTTCATATGATATGTAACTGCAGTGTGCACCTGGCCAGATGAAGCACAAAATGCCTGGCCACATTTTGCGCAACTAATTGTCAGTGGCTTCTTTATTTCAATTCTAAAAATCCATATTTGATGGCGAAGTTGAAAGCAGGCGAGTAAGGAGCAGGCAGCGATACATTTGGGAAGATAGCACAACTAGACGGGTGGACAGCAGTTATGTCTTGAGTGTAATGCCATGGCATTGAGATAGAATGTTGATCATCTGTTGTAGGTATCTTTTATTGTGATTGATGGATCTAATTCTGTGTGTTTACTGTCTTATGTTCTTATCTTATCTTGTCTGATTCTATTTTTCCAAGTGTTTTTCTTATCTTATCTGATCATGTTTGTCTGTTTTGATTTTTCTTGACTAATCTTATCCAGCTTGATTCTATCCTGTCTTATCTGAAACCTGTCTTGCCTTATCTAATTTTATCCACCTTGGTTTTGTCTTGTCTTAATTAAACCTATCTTTTCTTAATTTAACTTACCTTTTCTTGTCTAATTTTATCCAACCTGTTTCTTCCCTGACATAATTGTCTGTTTTTTGTTTTGTTTGGTTTTTTAACTTGTGTATTTATCTGATGTAGTCTTATTTAATCTGATCTAGTTGTATAAATATGTCAGATCTATCCCCTCTCTTTTCTCTTCTCCTAAATTTTATCTGATTGTGTCCAGTCTCTTTTCTCATCTTTCTAAATGTATCTGATCTTGTTAGTCTCTTTTCTCATCTTCCTGTGTGTATCTCGTCTTGTCTTATTTGGTATTCTTGCTATGTTGACCCGACCATATCTTGTTGGAGCTGATCTTTTCCTGTGTTATACTGTTGTATCTTGTCTGAGCTTTCCTTGTCCTGTGTTATACTGTTGTATCTTGTTGGCACTGATCTTGTTCTGTGTTATACTGTTGTATTTTGTTGGCACTGATCTTGTACTGTGTTATACTGTTGTATCTTGTTGGCACTGATCTTGTCCTGTGTTATACTGTTGTATGTTGTTTGAGCTTACCTTTTCTGTGTTATACTGTTGTATCTTGTTGGAACTGATCTTGTCCTGTGTTATACTTTTGTATCTTGTTAGAACTGATCTAGTCCTGTGTTATACTGTTGTATCTTGTTGGAACTGATCTTGTCCTGTGTTATACTGTTGTATCTTGTTAGAACTGATCTAGTCCTGTGTTATACTGTTGTATCTTGTTGGCACTGATCTTGTCCTGTGTTATACTGTTGTATGTTGTTTGAGCTTACCTTGTTCTGTGTTATACTGTTGTATCTTGTTGGAGCTGATCTTGTCGGAGCTGATCTTGTCCTGTGTTATACTGTTGTATGTTGTTTGAGCTTACCTTGTTCTGTGTTATACTGTTGTATGTTGTTTGAGCTTACCTTGTCCTGTGTTATACTGTTGTATGTTGTTTGAGCTTACCTTGTCTTGTGTTATACTGTTTTATGTTGTTTGAGCTTACCTTGTCCTGTGTTATACTGTTGTATGTTGTTTGAGCTTACCTTGTTCTGTGTTATACTGTTGTATGTTGTTTGAGCTTACCTTGTCCTGTGTTATACTGTTGTATGTTGTTTGAGCTTACCTTGTCCTGTGTTATACTGTTGTATGTTGTTTGAGCTTACCTTGTTCTGTGTTATACTGTTGTATCTTGTTGGAGCTGATCTTGTCGGAGCTGATCTTGTCCTGTGTTATACTGTTGTATCTTACCTTATCTTGACTTTTCGTATCATTTTCATAGCTCATGATCATCATGCGGTATGCAATTATGTCAGTGACTGTTGAGCCAGTGTCGTTTGTAGTCCATTTTTCAAGTTTGATTATAAATCCATCTTTTCAATTCTGTTTCTATTGTAGTTGATTTATAGTCATTCTTATCAGATGTCCAAACTGTTTCATTCCTTGTATGTCTGTATTATGTATGTTCCCATCTGTTTGCTTGCACTGTATATGTTCCCATCTGTTTGCTTAGCCCATGCCATGTGGCATTGGTGATTATGTCTGTTCACAGCCTTCTGTCTCGTGTACTGCCAATCTTCTTATAGTCCACGCCGTGTGACATTGGTGATCATGTCTGTCCAAAACTCTCTGTCTGGTGTGTTACCACTCATTTCTGATATTGATGTTCTTCCATACCATGATGTCAAACTGTCCAGCATCTTCTCTCTTGGTCTCCCTCTGCCTCTCTTCCCTTCCAGCCTTCCAATTGTGATGACATACTCCAGCTTTCCCCTTCTCATGGCACACTCAAAGATTAGGTTAATCACTTTAAAGGCTGGTATATCATGTTCTGTCAGTTTACCCAGTCAGAAGACATGTGTCATGACACAGCAGCTGACCCAGGTCAAAGACTGGTCTGTCATGTCAGGGTCCTTCATCTGAAGGCTGCGTATGAACAAACTCACAAGTAGAGATTAGAGCACATACTAGACAACATACACATTGAAAGCTGTAGTTACCAAATCAGAATTTGAACCTGTCTCCTCATGTGTCGACAGCACATCACTGCAGGAACAAGTGTGCTTCTACGCTTTGGGCAACTGGATAATCTTGTAACAGGTCAATCACCCACCTGAACTCACAACTAGTTCATTAACCAGGTCTATCACACACCTGAACCAATAAATATGTCATCACTAGCCATGTCTATCATACATTATAACTAGCCAGGTCTATCATACACCTGAACCAACAACTACATCATCACTAGCCAGGTCTATCATACACCTGAACCCACAGCTATATCATCACTAGCCAGATCTGTCATTCACCTGAACCAACAACTATATCATCACTAGCCAGGTCTATCATACACCTGAACCCACAACTATATCATCACTAGCCATGTCTATCATACATCATCACTAGCCAGGTCTATCATACACCTGAACCCACAACTGTGGAATATCAAAACAGTGCGCCATTAGTCTCATCATTTTATATTAACCAAGCATAGGTCAAATCACAGACAGACTGTAATGCTTGTGAATTTGTTCATGTGCTGTCTTAGTGGCCTCAGGTGTTCCCCAATAGTTGATAAAATCTGAAGACATGTGTCATGTCAGATCACTAAGTCTGAATGCTGGAATGTCATCTCTTGTTTATTCACCCTGAAGACTGGTATGTCATGTCATGTTATTCATTGTGAATGACATCACACTGTTGTGTGTTGTGGTGGCCAGATTTTCAGGGATTTGTAGCTACTAAATTTATTTTATTTGCTTTATTTTTCCTGGATGGAGGTGTTTTGTTGGGAATAGGAAATAAAACACAATATTGGTTTGGATGTTATAATCATGTGAATAATTGTAATAATAATGTGTAAATATTTCTGAGCATGTTACAGCTTGTGAAAATATTTGACTAAATACTGTTTGGTTTAGCTGTGAGTTATTTGGATTAACTTGAGCTGTTTGGCAGAGAGCTGTTCGGTTTGGCTTGTGGCTATTTCTTTCGGCTGAGAGCTGTTTGGTTTGGCTAAGAGCTGTTTGGTTAGGTTGAGAGCTGTGTGGTTTGGCTGAGAGCTGTTTAGTTTGGCTGAGAGCTGTGTGGTTTGGCTGAGAGCTGTGTGGTTTGGCTGAGAGTTGTTTAGTTAGGCTGAGAGCTGTTTGGGTTGGCTGAGGTGCTGTATGGTTTGGCTGAGAACTGTGTGGTTTGGCTGAGAACTGTGTGGTTTGGCTAAGCGTTATTTGATTTAACTATGAGCTAGTTTTATTTTAACTTCATCTATTTGGATGTTATCAACCAAATATTACAAAATGTATGATGGTATAACTACAGCGTGTTTGATGTGTCTCACCCTAACAAAGTTCAACTGTCAGGTGTTTGAAAGTGGGTTGTTCCTGCCTGTAGGATCAGACACCTGGGCATTCTTTAACAGCTATTGTTTGAACCTGGGAAGGTGGAGCGTACATTCGTAAAATCATTTTGAACCCGGGAAAGTTGAACGAACACTCATATACTCAATGTTTGACCCCTTGGGGGTGAAGTGTACACTCGTATACTCAATGTTTGACCTCTTGAAGGTGGAGCGTACACTCATACACTCACTCTTTGAATCCATGACGTCATATTACTCTCCCTCTCGCCCCAGGTTTTACCCACTGAACCAGACACCCCGGGTGTTGAGCTAGTGGGATAAGATCAGAAACATAACCAATTTTCAGCCTAAGGGATAGAACAACCCACCCAATTTTTTACCCATGGGATCAGAAACATGGCCAGTTTTGAGCTTAAGGGATAGAACAACTCACCCAATTCTTTACCCATGGGATCAGAAACATAGCCAATTTTGAGCTTAATCGATAGAACTCACCCAATTTTTTACCCATGGGATAGGAAACATAACCAATTTTGAGCCTTATAGATAGAAAAACCCACCCAGATTTGAACCAGAAACCCACCCAATTTGTTACCCATGGGATCAGAAACATAGCCAATTTTGAGCCTAAGAGATAGAACAACCCACCCAGTTTTTTACCCATGAGATCAGAAATCTTTTTGGAGGTCAGCATGGCCAAATGGATAAGAGTGTGTGTTCTTAAACATCCAGTGTGCTGATGCCAAAGTAATGGGTTCAATCTCAACACTGGCCAGTTGGACTAAAATGTTGACTTCTCGTCCTTGACTTGGGGACGTAAATTACAAGTACCTCTGAAGTCGAAGTGGGTTCATGTGATGGTGAAGCACACGGGTAATAGGAAAAGCTAATTCACAAAAAATCAGTCCAGTGCACTAGAAGAACATGTATGGACTACGTGGAGATGCCCCAGGAGGTGTAATGTTACATTAACTAAATTCAGTAGTCGAATGATAAAAAGGTGAAGGACTTTGGTTTTTAGCCAAACTGGCATATTGAAGATCAGGTGTTAAGCTGGTGTTTCCTTGTTCCTGGCTAAACTGGCATATTGAAGATCTGGTGTTGAGCTGGTGTTTCTTTGTTCCTGACCAAGCTGGCATATTGAAGATCTGGTGTTGAGCTGGTGTTTCTTTGTTCCTGGCCAAACTGGCATATTGAAGATGTGGTGTTGGGCTCCTCTTTCCTTGACCAACCAGCACTTGGTGGCTGCTGTGGAGATTGTCACGTCTTGCATCCCACAATATTTTCTGGTACCCATGTTACACAACTGGTTCTCCCAGGAGCCATGCGGTAAGAAAAGATATCACTCAGAGAGGGATTTAAACCCTGGCCACCAGACTGGTATGCTAGTCACTATACTTTTATTGCTCTGACTTTCAAAAATGATGACTCATTGCAGATTTGTAACATTCATACATCTGGAATTGCTACATTTTACGACTGGATAAAAATTGTTGACACATACTGGGGAGAGGCTGAGAGAGAGAGGATGAGAAAGAGAGGCTGAGAGAGAGTGGATGAGGAAAAGAAGTTGCGATAGAGAGAGGATAAGATAGAGGTGGGCTAATAGAGAGGCTGAGCAATTGAGAAAAAGAGGTAGAGAAAGAGGCACAGAGAGAGGCTGAGAGAGAGAGAGACAGTGAGACTGAGAAATTGAGAAGCTGAGACTGAAAGAGGCTGAGAGACAGAGAGAGGTTGATAGAGAGAATGATGCTGGTAAAAGTGAGCCACTGTAGATGTAGGTGTGTGCTGTGTGTGTCAATGGTTCTGCATGAGTCGTTTCTGTCTTTCTCTCAATCAAAGTATATGATTCCACCTCTTGGTGTGGTGATGAATGAATTAAATATGAATTATTATGACACACCAGAGTCCTGTTGTTGCTTCTTTCAACACATGCTGCATGTAATAGTTGTGTATACTTGACTCGCTGGAGTTTGTTGCTGCTTCATTTGACACATGCTGTATGTGATATTTTTGCATACTTGTTAAAATGATGCTCGATGGGTAACATGGTGGATATTATATTATTATAATTTTACTTCCAAGAACATTTTTAGGTTGGGTCAGTTTGCAAGCTCAAATCAAGTTTTAAAAACATCTCTGCCTCAAGAAAGATTCGATCACACGCCTGTGCAGTTATAACAAAAGCACCAAATTTGGGGAGGTTTTGAGAATGTCTATATTGTCTTCAGACTCTGGAAAGAAACATGAAGATAAGAATAAGAAAAATGCATGAAATGTCGCTGGTTTTTTTTTTTTTTTTGGTGCTCACTCGCTTTGAACTCAAGCGTAGTCCATACACACTACTTCTAGTAGTGCTGGACTGAACTTTGCATGTGGATTAGCTTTTCCTATTAACAGTGTCCCTCGTCTTCAGGCAAACCCACTCTGACTTCAGAGGTATTTGTAATATACGTCCCCAAGTCAAGGACAAGAGGTCTACATTTTAGTCCAACTGAGCGGTCAGAGGGTTGAACCCTTTACCTCAACATCAGCACAGCGGATGTTTAAGAACTCACATTTTTATCCATTTGGCCATGCTGACCTCCGATGTCACTGTTTTATGTTTTTATTGTGACTGCATGTCCAGAATTAGCAGGCTTGGTGGTAGCTAGGGAGGTTACATGAAGGCGATGGGGTGAGGGTTTCGGCACCTGCATACCTCATCCACTAAAGCGATGGAAATCTGGCCATCTACTCCTCCGTGCATCAATTGTGATGACCCGATGACATGATCTACCTAAAGCAGGAAACTGATTGGTGAAAAGAGAGAGATATATACAGTAAAACCTCGGTTTTCATTGAATTCGGTTATCATCGGTTTCAGTTTTCATCTATTTTTTTTGGCAAAATATTTGTCTTGGTTTTCATCGATAGCCTCAGATTTTGTTGGTGTATTCATGTGACCTCGCTGCTAATTTTGTGAAAACAAAGAGACACATATGGTGCAGTCAATTGTTGATTTGGGGAAGTCCATGGGTGGATGTGAGTGGTGAGGAAGTGGAAGAGTTGGTGGATGACCACAGAGAAGAACTCACCACTGAAGAGCTGCATGGAAATAATTGCCTTGGTTGTCATCAGTTTTGGACGTTGCCGATTGTTTTCGCACAGATTATAGATGAAAAGGTACCCCTGTCTATACTAATCAGCTGAAAATATAAATTGTAGACGTAATAAGTTTTTATTGAGTTAGCTAAACTTGAAGTGTTGAAGGCAAGGGAATACCACCACATTGACTGTCCTTTCAGCCCTATCATGTCACAGATCACAGCAGGTTCATCAGAACATTACAATCATATTTAACATGTCCAGGTTCACCAGAACAATACAATCATATTTAACATGTCAACAACAAAAAACACCAAATCATGTTTCTTTAACATGTCCATAAACACAATTATGTTTAATTAATATTGAAAAACAAAACACACAGTCATGTTTAATTAATGTGAAAAAACTAAAATCATGTTTACTTAATATGTTAAAAGAACACAGTCATGCTTAATTAGTATGTAAAAAATAACTAGCATGACTAATTAGTATGTACAAAAAACACTAACATGCTTAATTGATATGTTTAAAAAAAACTATCATATTAGAATTGTAAAAAAAAACCAATCATGTTTAATTAATATTTAAAAACATAATCATGTTTACCTAATATGTAAAAAAACCAAACACAATCGTGTTTAATTAATATTGAAAAAACAATCATGTTTAATCATGTAAAACATAATGTTTAAAATGTTTAACAAAAACACAATCATGTTTAGTTATATTACACAATCATGTGTAATTAATATGTAAAAACATAATCATGTTTAATTAATATGCACTCAAAAAAGAATCATATTTAATTAGTATTTAAAAAAAAACAATCATATTTAATAAATATTTAAAAAAACACAATCAAGTTTAATTAGTACGTTACCAATCATTTCACACTGTATTATTACTGATTTATGTGTTAACAATGCTGCGTCTGTATCAAAAATAACTTATGAGGGTTGAAGTTGGTCGCCCCAAAACTGCATTTGATTTTTATGCAATGGTGGAAAAAGTGGATTGATTCGGCAAAAAAAGGTTTTTGAAACTTTTACAAACCAAAGAAGGTCAGAGGGGATAAGAGCGCTCGTTCTTAAATATGAAGTGTGCTGAGGCATCGGGTTCAACCCCTACACCAGTCAGATGGACTCAAAGTTGACTTCTCGTCCTTGACTTGGGGACATAAATTACAAGTACCTCTGAAGTCGGAGTGGGTTCGCCTGATGGTGAGGGATGCTGGTAATAGAGAAAGCTAACCCACACGCAAACCTCAATGCAGTGCACCAGAAGTAGTCGCACAAGTATGGATTACGCTTGATTTCAAAGCCAGTGTCCGTTTACAAATAAAACAAATAAAAACCAAAGAGAATGTGATTGATCTCTTCCATGTTTGAATCTTGGCAAGCTACATTGTATTTATTTCACATATCAGTTTATACTTTTTAGAACAAAGAAGACTAAACATAATCCTACACTTCCAATTAAGTTGTGAAGAACTAAAGAAGTAATTATCGCCACACCCCAGGGTAGAAGAAGAAAGATTAAACAAGATGGTGAGGTACTTCTACATCCCAGAGTAGAAGAGGAAAGATTAAACAAGATGGTGAGGTACTTCTATATCCCAGAGTAGAAGAGGAAAGATTAAATAAGATGGTGAGGTACTTCTATATCCCAGAGTAGAAGAGGAAAGATTAAATAAGATGGTGAGGTACTTCTATATCCCAGAGTAGAAGAGGAAAGATTAAATAAGATGGTGAGGTACTTCTACATCCCAGAGTAGAAGAGGAAAGATTAAACAAGATGGTGAGGTACTTCTACATCCCAGAGTAGAAGAGGAAAGTTTAAATAAGATGGTGAGGTACTTCTATATCCCAGAGTAGAAGAGGAAAGATTAAATAAGATGGTGAGGTACTTCTACATCCCAGAGTAGAAGAGGAAAGATTAAATAAGATGGTGAGGTACTTCTACATCCCAGAGTAGAAGAGGAAAGATTAAATAAGATGGTGAGGTACTTCTATATCCCAGAGTAGAAGAGGAAAGATTAAATAAGATGGTGAGGTACTTCTACATCCCAGAGTAGAAGAGGAAAGATTAAATAAGATGGTGAGGTACTTCTACATCCCAGAGTAGAAGAGGAAAGATTAAATAAGATGGTGAGGTACTTCTACATCCCAGAGTAGAAGAGGAAAGATTAAACAAGATGGTGAGGTACTTCTATATCCCAGAGTAGAAGAGGAAAGTTTAAACAAGATGGTGAGGTACTTCTATATCCCAAAACAAGATGGTGAGGTACTTCTATATCCCAAAACAAGATGGTGAGGTACTTCTATATCCCAAAACAAGATGGTGAGGTACTTCTATATCCCAAAACAAGATGGTGAGGTACTTCTATATCATCCCAGAGTAGAAGAGGAAAGATTAAATAAGATGGTGAGGTACTTCTATATCCCAAAACAAGATGGTGAGGTACTTCTAAATCCCAAAACAAGATGGTGAGGTACTTCTATATCCCAAAACAAGATGGTGAGGTACTTCTATATCCCAAAACAAGATGGTGAGGTACTTCTATATCATCCCAGAGTAGAAGAGGAAAGATTAAATAAGATGGTGAGGTACTTCTATATCCCAAAACAAGATGGTGAGGTACTTCTATATCCCAAAACAAGATGGTGAGGTACTCCTACATCATCCCAGAGTAGAAGAGGAAAGATTAAACAAGATGGTGAGGTACTTCTATATCCCAAAACAAGATGGTGAGGTACTTCTATATCATCCCAGAGTAGAAGAGGAAAGATTAAACAAGATGGTGAGGTACCTCTTCATCCTAGGGTAGAAGAGGAAAGACTAAACAAAGTGATGAGGTACCTCTTTAACCTAAGATTGAAGAATAAAGACTGAAGGAGATGATGAGGTACCTCTTTAACCTAGGGTTGAAGAGGAAGACTTTAAACTTTCAGTTCCCAGAAAACATTCATGTGTAATTGGTTCTCTCTTGAATGAAGCTGAATGTGTATTCAGCTTCATTGAAAGTAATACACCAGTGATTTTTTAGAGTGGTTACTTTCCCTCTTGGATATTTGCTAAACCTTCTGGGGTTGAAAGCGTTATTCAACTTTCTGGCTACATGGACACTCCAGTAATCTCCTCAGGCGAAACTTCACATCTACAAGCTAAGTTATGAGTTATGAACCTATAAGTTTACGTTAAGTAGTTTGCCATTGCTTTCTGAACAACAGGAACTCATACCATTGGTTGTTCTGAAATGGTTGAAGTATTAGTGATGCTCCTTCGGGCTTTCATCTGCTATCCTTGGGATACGGTGTGTCATCTTTAGCTCTGGGTGTCAAGGTATCTCACCATCTTGTTTAGTCTTTCCTCTTCTACCCTAGGTACAGAGATGCCTCATTTAGTCTGTCTTCTTCTACCCTAGGTTAAAGAGGTACCACATTTAGTCTGTCCTCTTCTACCTTAGGTTAAAGAGGTGTCTCATCAGCTCATTTAGTCTTTCCTTTTCAACCCTAGGATGAAGAGGTACCTCTCCATTTTGTTTAATCTGTCTTCATTTACCCTCAGTTGTAGAGATACCTCACTCACCACCTTGTTTAATCTTTCCTCTTCTACTCATACCTCACTCACCACCTTGTTTAATCTTTCCTCTTCTACTCATACCTCACTCACCACCTTGTTTAATCTTTCCTCTTCTACTCATACCTCACTCACCACCTGGTTTAATCTTTCCTCTTCTACTCATACCTCACTCACCACCTTGTTTAATCTTTCCTCTTCTACTCATACCTCACTCACCACCTTGTTTAATCTTTCCTCTTCTACTCATACCTCACTCACCACCTGGTTTAATCTTTCCTCTTCTACTCATACCTCACTCACCACCTTGTTTAATCTTTCCTCTTCTACTCATACCTCACTCACCACCTGGTTTAATCTTTCCTCTTCTACTCATACCTCACTCACCACCTTGTTTAATCTTTCCTCTTCTACTCATACCTCACTCACCACCTGGTTTAATCTTTCCTCTTCTACTCATACCTCACTCACCACCTTGTTTAATCTTTCCTCTTCTACTCATACCTCACTCACCACCTGGTTTAATCTTTCCTCTTCTACTCATACCTCACTCACCACCTTGTTTAATCTTTCCTCTTCTACTCATACCTCACTCACCACCTTGTTTAATCTTTCCTCTTCTACTCATACCTCACTCACCACCTTGTTTAATCTTTCCTCTTCTACTCATACCTCACTCACCACCTTGTTTAATCTTTCCTCTTCTACTCATACCTCACTCACCACCTGGTTTAATCTTTCCTCTTCTACTCATACCTCACTCACCACCTGGTTTAATCTTTCCTCTTCTACTCATACCTCACTCACCACCTGGTTTAATCTTTCCTCTTCTACTCATACCTCACTCACCACCTGGTTTAATCTTTCCTCTTCTACTCATACCTCACTCACCACCTGGTTTAATCTTTCCTCTTCTACTCATACCTCACTCACCACCTGGTTTAATCTTTCCTCTTCTACTCATACCTCACTCACCACCTTGTTTAATCTTTCCTCTTCTACTCATACCTCACTCACCACCTTGTTTAATCTTTCCTCTTCTACTCATACCTCACTCACCACCTGGTTTAATCTTTCCTCTTCTACTCATACCTCACTCACCACCTGGTTTAATCTTTCCTCTTCTACTCATACCTCACTCACCACCTTGTTTAATCTTTCCTCTTCTACTCATACCTCACTCACCACCTGGTTTAATCTTTCCTCTTCTACTCATACCTCACTCACCACCTGGTTTAATCTTTCCTCTTCTACTCATACCTCACTCACCACCTGGTTTAATCTTTCCTCTTCTACTCATACCTCACTCACCACCTTGTTTAATCTTTCCTCTTCTACTCATACCTCACTCACCACCTGGTTTAATCTTTCCTCTTCTACTCATACCTCACTCACCACCTTGTTTAATCTTTCCTCTTCTACTCATACCTCACTCACCACCTGGTTTAATCTTTCCTCTTCTACTCGTTAACGGCCTCGTTAAAAGACATGATACTCTTATAAAAACCACACTGGAGGGCAAGAGGTAGACAATGATACAAGTGGGAAGATACCATCAAGAGATGGACGAACATCAGCCTGACAGAATGTACAGCCAGGGCGAGAGACAGACAGTGTTGGAGATCTATTGCAGCAAACCTTTATTGTGGAGACGACACCTAATTCATTTATCTTCTACCTTCTACTCTTAAATATTACAGACAAGTTAGATTGTCATGGACTAAGATGAAGACAGAGACATTCTACAAAATCTGAACAATGAAGAAAGCTGATCATAAACAGCAACATGTCTCAGAAACTAAAATAATTTTGCCATGTTAAGTGTCATAAGGTCTGGATAGAGCTGTGATGGAAAGCGTGCTTCCTGTACGGAGAGGCGGGATGACCAGCATGAAGATGGACACAGGGTACTGCAGACACCCGAGGCAGGAGAGATGGCCGGAGATTAAGAAACATTTTGGCTGGGCTGTGATGAGCGCGATATCCTGCGAATAACCTGCTACATGGTAATGATGCCTTGCTGTCTACACAGACACTTGAGTCATCTCTTGAGGCATCACTTCTGGCATCCTCAGGTTTGGCTTACCTCGAAGGTACAGATTACTGTTTATGTTGTTGGAAGGCAGAAGTGTCGTGGAGAACGGCCGTGGAATGGCACAGCGTGGAAATCGCAGAGCTTCAGGGGGTTTGTCTTGGTATGATCCCATGTAGGTGGATTCAAACTCTGGGACATGTAGTTCTTTCAGTTTACGCTGGTCCTTAGCTTCTTTCTTTTCCTTCAGCCCCCAGTTTGTGGGCTCACCTAGGGAATGGATGATTGAACTTCCTACAGCAAATGTATGCTTACAGATGAACTTGTGTAGATGTGTGCATGCTACATTTATATACATGGGAAAGAGAGAGAGAGAGTATAGAGTGTTGATATGTATGCCTATTTTTATAATTCTAGAAAGGTTCACAACGACATCGATACCAAGCAATAAATGGTAGGTAAACACAATCTCATCTTACCTTGAAGAGGGTAATCTGAAAATTTTGGTAACTTACCTTGAAGGAGGGTAATCTGAACATCTTGGTAACTTACCTTGAAGAGGGTAATCCATACATTCTGGTAGCTTATTTTGAAGGCGGTGATCTGTACGTTCATGTAACTTACCTTGAAGAAGGTAATTTGTATGTTCTGGTAGGCAAACACAGTCTCAACTTACCTTGCAGAGGGTAATCTGTACATTTTCATAACTTACCTTGAACAGGGTGATCTGTATGTTCTGGTGGTCAACAACAATCTTACCTTACCTTCAAGAGTATTATCTGTAAGTTCTGTTATACAAACACAATGTTAACTTACCATAAAGAGTATCATCTGTAGATTCTGATAACCAAACACAATGTTAACTTACCATGAAGTGTATGATCCATACATTCTGATAACCACACACAATGTTAAATTACATTGAAGAGCATCATCTGTAAAACCAGGAGTTTCTACTCAAGATCTGCGCGGGTGCTACGGAGTTCGTGCATCGAGCGAAGCCATCTTTGAGTGAATTTTCAGCAGCGTAGTGTGGTTATCAAATCAGCAATCTGTGTTTACGTTTTTTCAACATGGCGGAAGAACGTGTTTTTTCCGAGCGGTCAGCAGTCAACATAACGAAGCGGCGTGGTAGCCGCGCAGGGACAAAGAAACAAGGTAAGCGCGGTGGTTTGAGACGTTTTAGACTCAAGTGTCACCGTCTAGGACTCAGGAACATCCGTATTCTATATTGGAACTGTGCCAGTGTAAAACAACGGGGCTCTATTTTAGAAACCCTAGTTTACAGGAACGACATTGTAGCACTCCAGGAGACGAGACTGGGCGATCAGCTACTCCGAATTGCCGGCTTCAAATGTTTCTACAACAGACGACATCTGGGAACGGCGATTCTCGTTCGCGACAGCATGGTGGCGTCAGAGCTAGACATGTCCAGTTGGGACAGTGACGATATACAAATACAGGCGTTGAGAGTTCATTCCAGTATACCATTCGTGTTGGTTAATGTTTATGCCCGCAATGCGAGTATGGACGCCCAGAAGTGGCAGTGCTTAAGTGGCATATTAGGCCACGAGAGAAATGTTATTTTCTGTGGTGACTTCAACGCTAAAGGCAGATCATGGGGAAACACTTCCTCCAATACACAAGGGGAGGAGCTCGAGACTGCACTGGAAACCATCGACCTGGTTTGTATCAACAGTGGCTGTGTCACCAGGACAGCAAGCCGTCCAGGCGATGAGGACAGTGCTATTGATCTGGCGCTAGTTTCACCTTCACTCACTACAGTGTGTAGATGGGGTGTCCTAGGACACCATGGCAGCGACCACCACCCTTGCAGCATATTGGTGGAGAAAGGCAGAACCAGGCAGCACAAGCTAAAGGTAAAGACGTTCCAGTATGACAGTACAGGGCAAAATGTGGTGAGTAAAATAAGACGTGACAAGCGCAGAACGTTTCAGGGCAGGAAAAAAAGCTGGGAGCAGCCACCGTGGTGGAGTTTCGAGGTGGAGAAGGCTTGGGTGGATAAGCGTAGTGCTGTAAGGAGATGGCAAAATGCCAAGAAGAACAGAGCTGGTCATCCTAGTCCCTGCTTGCACTTAGAAAGAGAGATGCACACAAAAGTAAGCTATTTAAAAAAACTGGTCAAGGTGGTCAAAAGCGAAAAATGGGCAGAGGTGTGTCAAAGAGTAAGCACAGACAAGTCACTGAAATTGTTCTGGCGACTACATAAAAGCATGAGTGGTGTAGTCAAGAATAAGAGCATTTCAGACTTCCAAGGTGCTGACCTCACCTGGCAGAGGACTGACGAGGACAAGGGCAAAGCCCTCTTTGAACGCTACCTTGAGCAGGGCAACCAACCAGACATGGGAGGCCGAAATCTGGCCAAGGAGGTCACCTCAGACAGATGCAAGGCCCAGAACACTTCGGAGGAAGACACAGTGACAGTGAAAGAAATCAAGGCTGTGCTTCGACGATCAAATAACAGTGCTCCAGGTCCTGATGGCATAAGATACAACGACATAAATAGGTGATCAAGGACTGACGAGGACAAGGGCAAAGGGCAAAGCCCTCTTTGAATGCTACCTTGAGCAGGGCAACCAGACAGACATGGGAGGCCGAAATCTGGCCAAGGAGGTCACCTCAGACAGATGCAAGGCCCAGAACACTTCGGAGGAAGACACAGTGACAGTGAAAGAAATCAAGGCTGTGCTTCGACGATCAAATAACAGTGCTCCAGGTCCTGATGGCATAAGATACAACGACATAAATAGGTGTACCGACAATGAGCTAGAGAAACTAGCAGACATGTACAACAACAGTATAGGGAGTGCGAGCATCAAGGAGGAATGGTTACACAGCTATCTGATTCCCTTGCCGAAGCCTGACAAAGACCACAAAAAAATTCAGGGATATCGAATTATAACCATGCAGAATACAATAGGCAAGCTGCTGGAGAAGGTAATTGCCAGGAAAATATCAAGCCAACTAGAGAGGCAAGGTGTTTTCCCACCTACCCTGGGTGGGTACCGTCCAAAAAGAGAAACCTGGACCAATGCAGCAGTCTTTGCCCAAGATGTCTATGAAGGTTTCCACTCAGGCACTGAAACCGTTGCTGCAGCGATTGATCTTGAGGATGCATACAACAGAGTACCACTGGATTTTTTAATGTTTCAGCTTCTTGAACTAAACGTAAGTCCATTCCTCCTTAGTTGGATCGCTGCAGCCCTCTACCAACGGAAAGTAGTTTTTAGATGTGGCAGTTGGACTTCGGAACCAACAACAATATATCCTGGCCTACCACAGGGATCACCATTATCTCCGGTACTGTTCAACGCCTACACAGTGAGAATCACCAGTGAGCAGATCACTGGACCTGGCAGGACATTGTCGTATGCCGATGATGTTTTAGTGTATCGTCAGGGTAAGATAGAGATCAGGTTGCTGTGGAACTACAAACCGAACTCAATCGCATAAGTACTTGGTGTGATGAAGCTGGGGCAATGGTCAACCCAACAAAGGCAACAGTGACTTGGTTCTCGTTGAATAATCATATTGTCAACAACCCAACACCAACTGTAATGCTGTGCTCAGAGACGGTGGAAAGAACGCAGGCAATGAATTACCTGGGGATACGGTTTGATCGAAGCCTTGCTTATAATGTGCACATAGACCAGGTGATAACAAAGGCCAAGCGGGGTTTGGCAGCGATGCGGGTGATGGCGGCAGCAAACTGTGAGCAGCGCCATCTATGTCTTCTGTACGAGGGGCTGGTCATGTCTGTTTTGGAGTATGCAATGGCAATCCTGACTCTCAGCCATAAGCAGATAGAAAGAATGGAAAGGATACAGAATGAAGCTATGCGCATTATTCTTGGATGTACAAGAGATACAGCATGCAGGGCGATGCGCTACCTTCTTGATTTTCCAACCATTGAAGAGAGAATACAAGTTTGCAGGGCACGCACCTACCTCAGAATTAACGCAAACACACAACATCCACTGCATAGTGAAATTAGGAAGGTGAAGGGCAGCAGGTTAAAAAGAGGACGGTCGTGGATGGGTCAAGCCGAAGACATTCTTCAACAGGTGTGTTCACTTGAGGACTTAGAATCTGGCGAGGAGTGGGTACAAGTGCCAACAGACTTCTGCACATCCTTTTCAGTGTGCATCCAACTAGATAGAAAATGCAGACAAGAAAATCCGGCTGCTGTTGAGGCTGAAGTACAAGCGTTGATTTTCGAGAATTCGCTAGACAGTGACGCGGTCATCTACACAGATGGGTCGGTCGTCCGACATGTGAGAAGCTCATGGGCCTTTACAGCTCGGGCCGGAGGGAGAATTGTGAAGGAGGACTCTGGTGCTTTCACTGAAACCACAAGTAGCCTGACCATGGAAGTCATGGCAGTAAGTAAAGCAATAACATGGCTCGAGACACAGACATTCACTGGGGCTTGTTTCCTTAGCGACTCAATGAACATGATCAAGAGGATAGAGGAGGGGTCGATCCGAAGAGAATGGCTGCTGCCTCTGAAGCGGTCTCGGCTGGCAAAGATTAGTTTCATCTTCGTGCCAGGTCATGCGGGAGTACAAGGAAATGAGCGAGCTGACAAGCTTGCAGGGGAGGCTACTGTGGAGGGCGGACGCGCCATGGACCAGGCTGACATTCTGAATGCTCTACGAGAAGTGAGACTTTTGCGAGAACCAAGTGATGACTGTGAATCTACAACCATGGCCAGACTGCAGGAGCAGCAAATTAAAAGAGGGGTGGCCAAACAAGAACACTACGCAGGAAGCCAAAGAAGATTGATAAACCAACACAGAACTGGCGTCGTTAGCGCTACACGCTGCGGGATTTGCTGAGGAGGGGATCCGAGCACTTATGGACTGAATGGTTCGATGTGCAACGAGGATGATCTGTCGACTAACTACCTAACTAACTAACTATCCATAAATCTGATAACCAAACACAATGTTAACTTACCTTAAAGAGTTTCATCCATACATTCTGTGTAATGTTAACTTACCATGAAGAGTGTGACCCATACATTCTGATAATCAAACACACTCTCAACTTACTATGAAGAGTATGACTCATACATTCTGATAACCAAACACAATGTCAGCTTACCTTAAAGAGTATCATTCATACATTCTGATAACCACATGCAATGTTAACTTACTATGAAGAGTATGATCTGTACATTCTGATAACCAAACAAAATGTTAACTTACCATGAAGTGTATGACCCATACATTCTGATAACCAAACACAATGTCAACTTACCTTAAAGAGTATCATCCGTACATTCTGATAACCACACACAATATTAACTTACCATGAATAGTATGATCTGTACATTCTGATAACCAAACACAATGTAAAGTTACCATGAAGTGTATGACCCATACATTCTGATAACCAAACACACTCTCAGCTTACCATGAAGAGTATGATTCGTACACTCTGGTAAACAATCTCAACTTACCCTGAAGAGGATGGTCTGTACGTTCTGGTAGCCATTTCAACGTCTGATGATCCCACTTCCTCAGCGGGGGTAGCTTCTTTTCTCTCCATCTTCCATTATAGTTCTCATCATACAGAGAAATGAGCATGTTGTCGTATGTCTTGCCGTGATGGCGGAACAACATGTCCGCAGGTATCCCCTCATCAACCATCTTTGATTGTCTGCGAAGGGTCACATCTGGGCAAATCCTCCCAAAGTTTTGGAAATCAATTCGATAAGTGGAATTATGCATATACTTGACATCTGGAAACTGAGTAAATAATAGATTAAGGATGGACAGATGGATGGATTGATGGATATATGGATGGATGGATGAGTGGGTGGATGAATGGATTCGATCTATCTCTCCTGTGTCTTGGTCTATTGTTGTATTTTAGTGGTCTATCACTTCTTTCATATCTTGTGCTTTGAACTCTTGATCTTGGCGGAGTGTAGTCTTTTCTCTTGGTCTCCGTGCATTCTTGCTCACTTTCGGTTTCAATGTCTGTTTCTTTCTTATCTTCTGTTACTTCCTCTTCTGTCTCGGGACTTGCTCTTGTTGTCGTCTATTTGTGATGTTTCATTCTTTGTCTGTTTCTTGAGCCATTCTATCTGTGCTCTTTCTTCTTCTTGTCATCTGTTTGTGATATTTCATTCTTTGTCTGTTTCTTGAGCCATTCTATCTGTGCTCTTTCTTCTTTTTGTCATCTGTTTGTGATATTTCATTCTTTGTCTGTTTCTTGAGCCATTCTATCTGTGCTTTTTCTTCTTGAATACTTGTCAGTCAGCTCTGTCCATGCTTCTTTCCATTTGAATTGGTACATTGTTTGCCAGCTGATCTGTGCATTGCTTACCTTTAACTCATGTAAGGGTTTGTACATCCAGGTTAATGTTGTGAAAAGTAAGTTACGATAAATGTTTTGGTTCCGTCGCCCAGCTACTGAGTTGAGTGCATGGAGCGACACTGTGAGTTCTGAATTTCATGTAGAGTGCTTTTACATTTGTCCGTGGTTGTTTGCAGCGTGAACTGCATGTTAAGAATAATGTTGGCTGGCCAGTCGATAAGTAATGTGTGGCTGCTGGTTTTCTAGCAACTGCCGCTTCCATCAACGATGAACTGTATTTTTCGTGGTGGACTTTTGTATTGGCATTCTAACAGCAGCATTATGCATAGTATACCTGTGAGGGCTGTTGGTTTGTCGAGACTCCAGTCTATTCAACTTTTCACATGGGGCAGTGAGGAACATTTTGTGTGAAATTCACTGGCACAGGAACAGAGCATAATGGGGTGACCCTTTGCCAATAAGTTGGAATCGCATCTAATGACTGTCTGTTAATTTGGAGCAAAGACGGTCGGTTGTGGTTTTCTGTAGCATGTTGCACTAGGTACTTATTAAGTAAAGTGCTCAAGTCTCTTCTCAGAGATCACACAAAGAGAATCTCAGCACAGTACATGAACTCTACTTCACCAGTGAGGTTCCCCATGGGTACAACAGAAGCACAAGTGGTACAAATATTCTTTTGTGGGTAAGATTCTCATTTTTAAATGTTTGCCATACAGGACTTCACGCTGGAGTTCACAGCCAGCGAATGCAAGCAAGCATATGTTTGCCAGGGCAGAGACATACTAAGCCTGTGGTTTGCATATTTCAAACTGTGGGGATAAGCATGGCCGAATGGGTAAGAGCATTCATTCTTAAACGTCTGGTGTGCTGATGCTGAGGTAGTTTAGAAGGAAGTACAGACTAGAGTAGAGGACACACTAGACAACATAAATATTGAAAGCTATAGTTACCGACCGGGATTCAAAGTGTCACCTCCAAATGATGACAGTGCCTCGCTGCAGGAAAAGTTTACTTCGCCGCATGACCAAATAGACACCCCATTGATTTCCTGATGATGAGGTAGGAGGTTCAACCCTATACTGGACAGTTGGACTAAAATGTTGACTTCTTGTCCTTGACTTGGGGGATAAATTACAAGTACTTCTGAAGTCAGAGTGGGATCATCTGATGGGGAGGGACACTGGTAATAGGGAAAGATAATCCACACACAAAAATCAGTCTAGTGCACTTAGAGTAGTAGCACGTGTATTGACTATGCTTGAGTTCAAAGTGAGCGATGGAAAAAAAAGACCTGCAGAGGATTTCTAACATGGTCAGTGTGCACACGGGACCTATGAGTATGAGTTTGTCTACCTGGTCTGAGAAGACTTGATGTTTGACCCACTACCCCAACATCAGGCGACAGTTACCCCACTTGTCTTATTTTGCAAAAATTAAAACAGTCCAGATCTTAACACAACCCGGGTCTACGGGAGCCAAAATATTATTATAACACTCTGCCTCTTTTGTTATTGATTATAATATTATATTATTAGAAGACAACTACCTACCTTGTATCTGTCCTCTGCCCAGTTTCCGATCAGCACACCAGGCGCATATTTCTGCTCGATCCTCCAACTTGGGACCCCAAATTTGGAGAAATCAACACCATCTGCCATAGTTCTCTTCATATTTGTTATTGATATTGTGAAAAAAAGATCAAGATCTACACTGCTTACTTATTATAATTACAACTTAGTACTTAGTACTTAGCAAGGCTAATAAACAAACAAATTAAACTAAAACTGCAGACATTTATATTCCATCTTTCCGCGTGGGGAGAAACAGCCAGTGAGATGTCGATATTGAATGAGTGTTTACAAAAACGTGTTGAAAATGTTGAACTTTCAGCTCTATGTAAACAGTCTAGAGCTGTACTGGGTGACGGAATGGCAAGGGGTGAACAAGCCAGCCAGCGGTTGCTACCAACGTCGCCATGGAACAGTTTCGTTTCTTCCGGTGCAAGCTTTTATAGAATATACAAGTGCCACCTTCGTGGCGAAAGTGTTACGGACGCAGTTCGTAATCCCGCATACCGCGTTCGAAACACAGCTGCGTTGGGTTTTTTAATGAAATGTTATGGGTGTCGGTCGCACAGAAAGCAATGGCAAACTACTGAACGTAAACTTGACCAGGAATCACGAACAGCCAAAAATGCTGGAATTGACTGCTACATCAGTAAAGGATATGTAACTAAATGTTTTTTTATTTTTTTAAATCACCCTTGCGCCCTGGACACTTCCAAGATGCGCAGACCCTCTTCCCCCAACATCAGCGTCCGGCGGCTAATAGTGCCAGTTCTGTGTTGGTTGACGAGGCCCATCGTTCTCCCGATGTCCCTATCGTGTCTGACCGTGCCATTTTGTACTTTCAAATCTCTCATTCTGGACAATGAAGTGGATTCACTAGTGTCGAAGTCCTCCACTGCCAACATCTCTCTAGAGACGTTCACGATCCAAGGGCTGGCCATCTACTGGTGATGCAGAGCCAGTAAATTATCAACTCGGTCATTTCCCTCAACCTCCGCATGTCCCGGAACGAAGATGAAGGTGACTCTGTGGACAACAGCAAGGTTGCCACTTTTTTTTGACCAAAAGTATCTAGAAATGGTCCAAACAACATCCATAAATATCTAGATTTCGTTGGAAAGTATCTAGGGAAAATATCCAGATTGAGAAAGTAAGAAATTACATATGTATTGATGTGACTGCCGGGCTCCCTGGCGTAGAGTTTACGGCTGTCGCCGTAATCCCGTATATTCTCGTGAGTAACGCAGCTGCACTCGAACCGGCAGCGGTTCGAGCCGCGCTGGTAATTTAAGGGGTATGTGAACCGGTCGCTCAGAAAGCAATCGCAAACTACCGAGCATAATCTTGCCTAGTACATCAACAGCAGCTGAAAAATTCTGATGTTGACTGCAACGTCCTGTAACGGATATGCAACATTAAAAAAAAATTGATGTGACTTACCTATAGAATGATGTCCTCATCTTCACTGATGATGCACTCTCACGAGATGCACTTAGCTTGGATGATGAAGTTGAAGCTTCAGATTCAAAATGACTCTGGTATGCTTTAGCTGTTCTGATTTCTTTTAATACACGATCAGGGAGCTGATAAGTTGAACAGCATTTTCCTGCTCTCATCAGGCCAAATCTTATTGTCAAGATAGCATTTAAGAGGTCAAGTTTCTTAGTTTACATTTTGTATAATTCACAGTATTGAAAACTCTTTCCGCATCAGCATTTGAATGGGGTAGTATCATGGCAGACATCGCATATTCAAAGAGCTTACAGAATTGACTGTTTCCTGATGCATCTTTAAATTGTCTTACTTCACTCCAAAAAGCTTCTGTTTCTGTTTTGTTTGTCCAGTCAACCAAATTTATTTTGGTTAACTATTATTCTGCTTCCGCCACACTATTATCAGTAGCCCTTAAAAATTTAATAACTTGACAATATTTAGCTATGTCCTTTACTGGCTGAGATATGTTGTTAATAGAAAAGAATGAAATATTTTTCAATACATCTAAATTTTCAGGAAGTCTCTGCTTCAGTTGATTGAATAATGAGACAAGAAAATCTTGACAGCGCTTTCTTAAGTTGTTCTCTTCATTTTTTGTTAACAGTCCTTTTGTTTTTAAACCATCAATTTTTGATTCGATTTGGTATCCTAGGTATGGCTTAGGAGCCAAATAGCTCTCTATAGTGCAAGTGAACAAGTCAGCTTTACAAGTTGGCAATATAAGTCTTTTACCAATTGAGTGAAATAGCAAAATGGGGTCGTCAAGTAATTTAACTTTATCAACATTTTGAGATTCAAATAGTTTATTAACTTTTTGCACTTAATTTAAAATGGGTTGTAAAAAGAGAAGGAATGCCAATTTTTTTCATCACTGTACATTCCATATAGTATTTCAGCTGTGTAGCATTTTTCACTTTGTCTTGTTATTTCGAAGTGCGTCTTCAACTCCAACCATTGGTTCACAGTTACTTCAACAGCTGGTTGAATTGATAACCATCTAGTTTTGCAATATGACAGAATTTTCAGTGGTGGGGAACTATCATTTAATGCTTTATATAAATTGTTATTGCTGTTGTCTGACAGATGATTTGGAGAACCAGTTATGTGTTTCAGCAATAAGGAATTGCAAATTCCTTAGTAAACATTCTGATGAGGCATGTGATAATGCTAGCTGCAAGGAATGACACGCACATTTTATGAGGATTAAAGATGGGATATCTTCCTTAAATTTTATATAAACGCTATGGTTGATATAAACCATTATCGAGGCATTATCTGTACCAGTTGCAGCCAAATTCACGTGAAAAGAATCACAAAGTCGGCATTACAGCAATAAGTCGCAGCACAGTGTGTTTACAGTTCAAATAATGTTATTATAATTTATGCGCCGTTTTACTCATTACCAGGGGGTTGCCAGATTGTTGGGCGTTGACCCAAGTCAGTTCAAAGTTTAAATAATGGCAGTTACCATAATTTACGCGTGTCCAGACCAAACATAAAATGGGTAAATGACACCGAAAGAAAAGTAAAATCTAGAAAGTATTCAAAATATCCGACTCCAAATGAAAAGTATCTAGAATTGCATCCAACATCCAAACGTCAGAAAACGGTATCCAGATGCCGACAAAAACCTCTAGATCTGGATATAAAATATCTAGAATGGCAACTATGGACAACAGACCTCCGCAGCGATAGTGATAGCATAATTTAGGTATTCTGATCATGATTTTCAATTTGGGTATTTACCAATGGGATCACCACACATAGATAGGCCTTGAAAAACCAAATCTAATGGTACCTCAGTGATCTTTGTATCTCGATTCTAAGCGGAGTTATTTAAATTTGAGTGTCGTGACCTTTGGACAAAAATTTTCACAAAAGAGTGCTCACTAAAGGAATTTTTTGCGTCCTGGTCAAAAATGAGAGCCCAGATTATCAAAATTTTGGTTTTTTGAGACTATCTGTTTTGTTTTTAAACGAACATCTTAGCAACCATACATCACTGCGATCGGGGTTGCAAGGCCTAACTGGTCATGTTATTTATTTTTTGATATGATGTCTGGTGACCTAATTAGGAAGTAAAAATGGCCGCTAATTATTTACTAATTAATTAATCAGCCAGAGTCTTCTTAATTTTAGCTTTAAAAAATTACAAGATATGTATGTTATTATGTATGTTATTATGTGTAATGATGTTACGGACCTAATGATCACTTTGGTGTCTTGATAGTATGTGTGGTGACCTAATTAGCAATTAAAAATGGCCGCTAATTAATTACTATTTCACAAATTAGCCTACGTTTTCTTAATTTTAGCTTTAAAAATTACAAGATGAATTTGGTATTATGCGGAATAATGCTACAGACCTTATGGTCTCTTTGCTGTGTCAGTATGATGTGTTGTGACCTAATTAGCAATTAAAAATGAGCAATTAGGCCTGGCAACCCCGGTCGCAGCGATGTATGGTTGCTAAGATGTTCGTTTAAAAACAAAATTGATACAATCAAATATTGAAATAATACTCTCGCTTTGACTCGGCCTCACCAAAATCAACTCATTGAGCACTAATTATTATTGGTTATCACGGGTATATTAATATTATTGGGACAAATGGTTGTTATGAAGTTCGTCTAAAACAAAATTAGTAAATTTTAAAAAAAATTAAAAAATATGTACTCGTATAGTTTGCCGTTAATAATCTTTATTAATATATAACTGATTTATTTATTATTACAATATATATGCAACTTGACATCAGTTGATTCTGAAAAGAGCCTGAAACGAAAGAAGAAAAAAAAAGATTAATAAAATGCTGTAAAATAACATGAAGAAGTTATAAATTATTAATTATTTCAGATTTGCATCTAACTAGACAGGAACTACGGACAGAGGGTGACACTGTCATTGCAAAGAAAGGTTCTGGTGCTTTTGCTTCGATCACAAGTAGCCTGACTATGGAAGTAAACAAGAACAGTAGGCCCCTATGCAGAAAGCCAAAGAAGATTAATAAACTGAACACTTATGCACTGAATTGTTCGATGTGCAATGAGGATGATTTGTCGACTAACTAACTAACTGTGAACTTTAACTCTGAGAAGAAATGAAAAAGAAATTAAAGATACTGTATATTTATTATGATATTATACCATAATATCGGCCCAAAATAGTTCTTATAAGAGTTGCTTTAGAACGTATAAGTACGTACACTATCGCTATTATAGGCGCTGCTTGCTTGCTGGCTGTGAACTCCTGCGTGAAGTCCTGTATGCCGGATGAAGACATCCTGTTGTCCAACATCAGTGTGATGTCATACCAGACTGAGGTTTGCGTGAGTATCCGTTGCCACATGTCTGGCTTATTGGTGTGCAGACTGGTGGTTCCTCGCCGTGCAGGCAGATACTCTCCGACTTCGGAAGAATCAGCCATCCTACTACGTTAGCCAGGACCCTGAAGAGACCTGTTGCCTAGGACGCACGACTAGGACGTGTTAGTAGGTCTTGGCTAGTATAGAACCTGGCCCTGGTGCCTTGGAAACACCTCTGTGTCCCACTATAGGCGCTATAATAGCGATAGTGTTGGTACCTATACGTTCTAAAACAAATCTCATACGAACTATTGTTTGCCCGACATTATGCTACTAATGTCAAACATGGACGCTTACTGTAGCTAACGAGTGCTAAATCATATGTTGTTTGTTCATCAAGAATGGTGATGACCATTAATTTCATCCAGTGGGGTTGAAAGTATGGAGTCGTGAGTTCTAAGATGGCTGATAAGGCCTATTTTGGCTCCAAATGTTCTTTGACAATGTGGGCAAAGAATGCTCGACGTTCCAGGAGGAGGATCTCCTTCAGTGGTTTTTCTGTCCAGCCTTTTCTTCACAGCTCTTGCAGTCCTGGTTGCTTCACAAGTGACTGCACCCTTGCGTAATGATGTTCGCTACGAATTACAGTCTTTGGCAGCAGTCTCTCTAGTGTCATGATGAATTCCAAAAGCTTTCATTGATTGCTTGCTTGCTTGCTTGTATTCGCTGGCTGTGAACTCCAGCGCGAAGTCCTGTATGCCGGATGAAAACATCCTGTTGTCCAACATTAGTGTGATGTCATACAGGACCTGAGGTTTGCATGAGTATCCGTTGTCCCATGTCTGGCTTATTGGTGTGCAGACTGGTGGTTCCTCACCGTGCAGGCAGACACTCTCCGACTTCGGAGGAATCAACGATCCTACTTACTTTAGCCAGGACCCCAAAGGGACCTGTTTCCCAAGACGCTCGGCGAAGACGCGTTAATAGGTCTTGGCTAGTATAAAACCCAGCCCTGGTGCCTTGGAAACACTTCTGCGTCCCGCTTTCATTGAGATTTTCAGTGTCCTTAAAGCGTTTCCTCTGGCCGTCTTGGGAGCGTTTACTACAACGCAGCTCGCCGTAAAAAATTCGTTCAGGAAGCCTGTGATCTGGCATGCGAGTCAAGTTACCAGCCCAGCGAATCTGATTCTTCATTAGCAGGGACACTCTTTCTAGAACTTCAGTGTCTGGGATCTTGTCTTGCCATTTAATCTTCAATAGCTTCCTAAGGCAGACTGTGTGGAAGTGGTTTAATTTCCTAGCGTGTCGCTGATAAACAGTCCAGGTTTCACAAGCATACAGCAGTGTGGATAATACGACTGCTTCATAGACTTTCAGCTTTGTTTACAGGCTTATTCCATTTCTATCCCACACATTCTTGTACAGTCTGCCAAAGGCCGCGCTGGCCTAGGAGATTCTTGCATTCACTTCGTCATCAATTGTGGCAGCGTGTAACACAGTGCTGCCAAGATAGGTGAATTTGTCCACAACACTTAGTCTATGACCATTCACTTTGATATTCGACACAGTGTGATTATTCCATGGAGCTGGCTGGTACATAACTACAGTCTTCTCCAAGTTGATATTGAGCCCAAAGTTGGCACAGGCATATGAGAAAGCTGAAACATTGTGTTGCATGTCTGCCTCTGAGTTGGCATAGCGCAATCATCAGCAAACAGGAGCTCTCTGGCGGTGTCGCTGTTAGTTTCGATGTTAGTGTTCAGCCTGATGAGATTGAACAACTTTCCATCCATGCGGTAGTTGATGTCTATTCCAATGTTGTTGTTCTCAAAGGCATTTGTTAGCATAGCTGAAAACATGAGGCTGAACAGTGTAGGTGTCAGGACACAGCTTTGCTTCACTCCATCGGTGACAGGAAAGGGCTCAGACAGCTCACCATTTTCCTGTACTATAGAGTGCATATCATCATGAAATAACAGTGTGGATGCCAGGACACAGCCTTATTTCACTCCATTGGTGACAGGAAAGGGCTCGGCACCATTTTCCTGAACTCTTGCCTGCATGCCATCATGAAATAGCCGCACTATTTGGACAAATTTTTGTGGACAGCCATATTTCGCCATACTTTTTCATCGGTGACAGGAAAGGCTCAGACAGCTCACCATTTTCCTGAACTCTTGCCTGCATACCGTCATGAAATAACAGTGTTGGTGCCAGGACACAGCCTTACTTCACTCCATTGGTGACAGGAAAGGGCTCAGCACCATTTTCCTGAACTCTTGCCTGAATACCATCATGAAATAACCGCACTATTTGGACAAACTTTTGTGGACAGCCATATTTCGCCATACTTTTCCAGAGTCCTTCTCTGCTGACTGTATCAAAAACCTTCGTAAGATCAATGAAAGTGGAGAACATTTTGGAGTTATATTCCTGACATTTTTCTTGCAGCCACCTTGCAGCGAAAATCATGTCAACAGTTCCTCGTTCTTTTTGAAGCCACATTGACTATCAGAAGAAGACCTTTCTTCTAAATCATAACAACAGAGATGAAATGCATAAGAAGAGCTGCGGAATTAACTGTGAGAGATAGAATTAGGAATGACAAAATGAGTCGATGTCTGAAACCAGTCGTGCTCTTCATTAAAGGAGTATAAATTACATTATTTGGCCACATAACAAGAATGACCAGTACCATCTGTCACAAAGAGCCACATTGAAGAAATATAATGGATACAGGGCAAGGGGAAGACCATGTAAAAGATGGCGTGGTAGTATGAAGAACAACATTAGAGAAATGAATTCCAGCGTACAAATAGCATTAGAAATAGCGCATAAACGATCTTTATATACCCCTCCAACACTTTACTGGGGTAAATGGAGGAAGAGAAGAAGAAGAAGATGATGATGATGAAGAAGAAGATGAAGAAGAACAAGAACAAGAACAAGAACAAGAAGAACAAGAAGAAGAAGAAGAAGAAGGCGTGATTTACTGAGGAGGGGATCCGAGCACTTATGAATGAATGTTTCGATGTGTAATGAGGATGATCTGTCGACTAACTAAACGGGACCTTTACTTACTATATTCGTCAATTATCATCATTATTTTTACATTGGCACCTTGCAGTCTTGACAGACGATAGTTTGTGCGTTAAAAAGGCATAATAACTTTTACCTATGGCGGTAGCGAATGTGGCTGATAAGGCCAATTTGCGCTGTAAATGTCCGTTCACAGTGGGTTCATGTGAACACGTGGTCATTTCCACCATCATGCACCATCTTACGTCTTACACGCTCGGTGTGTGACTTATCTGCAATAATTTTCTCCTTTGTCTTTATTCCATGCTCTCCATGCAACATGTTCAGCGGCGACTTGCTCCCAAAGTGCATTATCAATGCCTGTATCAATCATGTCCCACTTACACACATCTTTGTATCGTAGTAGAAGTCGACCCTGAGATCTCTTACCCATCTATAATTCACCAAAAAAGATGTCCTTTGGTATTCTACCATCATCCATCCTTCTAAGATGTCCTATCCATCTAAGTCTACGAAGACTGAGCATGGAATAAACCGTCACACAACCTGATCTTTCCAATACTTCAGTATTTGTGATTTTGTCTTGCCACTTAATACCAAGAATTCTTCGCAGACACCGCATATTAAAGCTGTTTAAACGTTTCTCTTGGTGTGAGTAAGTTGTTCAGGTTTCACTGCCATAAAGAAGAGTACAAAGGACACAGGCTTGATAGACAAGGACTTTTGTTTTGGCAGTAAGCTTCCTGTTCTCCCAGACTCTTTTTCTTAACCTGTTCATTGTTGTTGCTGCCTTACCAATCCGGATGTTGATTTCCTGATCTAGGGATAATTTGCTATTTACCACTGATCCTAGATATGTAAAATGGTCTACATCTCTAGTTCGGCGTCGTAAATAAAGATTGATGGTACCCCATGTGCACCTTGTGACATAATCTGTGTCTTCTTTTTGCTAATTGTTAAACCAAATTCACAATAAGCATTGGAGAATGCAGAAAGTAGACATTGCAATTCTTCCTCAGAGTGGGTCGTAACTGCAGCATCATCTGCAAAAAGCAACTCTCTGATCAGTACCCTCCTAATTTTGGTCTTAGCCTTCAATCTCTGAGCATTGTAAAGGCCGCCATCTGAGCGTGAGTGAATGTATATACCACCATCCTGATCACGAAAGGCATATTTCAGTAGAAGTGAAAAGTATATTCCAAAGAGGGTGGGAGCTAGTATACAACCTTGCTTAACTCCACTCTTGATTTCAAACTTTTCAGAAGTTGCACCATCAAACTTGATTATACCCTTCATGCCTGTGTAGGAACGATTCCACAATGGACAGAAGAGTTGGTGGGCAGCCAATCTTCTTTAGTGCCTTGAACAGACCCTCACGACTGACCAAATCAAATGCCTTTGTGAGGATCGATGAAAGCAATAAAAAGTGGTTGATTCTGTTCACGGCATTTTTCTTGCATTTGTCGCAATGAGAATATCATATCAATGGTAGACCGGTTCTGTCGAAAGCCACACTGTGATTCGGGGTAGACTTGATCTCCTAGGACTTGAAGTCTGCGCAGAACAATTCTGGCAAATACTTTTCCAACAATACACAGAAGTGAGATACCCCTATAGTTGTTGCAGTCGCTCCGATCGCCCTTGTTCTTGTACAGTGTTATGATGCTTGAATCTTTGAAATCCTGTGGGACTTGTCCTTCTCGCCAGCATAGCTCTATTAGCTGGTGGATCTGTAGAGTGAGTGTGTCTTGCTCACTCCTGATAACCTCTATTGGAATCCCATCCTTACCTGGAGCCTTGCCAGATGCAAGTTCATTTATAGCACACTTAACTTCTGTTATGGTGGGAAGTGTATCCAGGTGGTCAAGAGTTGGTAGAGCCTCTATGGCGTTGAGGGCATCATCCGCTAGTTTGGTCTCACTTGAGTAAAGCTCCAAATAGTGCTCTACCCATCTATCCATCTTCTGTTTCTTATCAGTGATGATTTCTCCAGTCAAGGTTTTCAATGGTGCACTTCTTTTGATCACTGGACCACAGGCTTTCTTTATTCCTTCATACATGCTTCTTATGTTTCCCTTATCACTTGCGATTTGAATGGACTCACATAACCTGATCCAATAATCATTTGCACACTGCCTGGCAGCCTTTTGCACATCCTTCCTAGCTTGCCTTAGCTCACTCAGAGTGTTTCACCTAGTTTCACCTTCACTCACTACAGTGTGTAGATGGGGTGTCCTAGGACACCATGGCAGCGACCACCACCCTTGCAGCATACTGGTGGAGAAAGGCAGAACCAGGCAGCACAAGCTAAAGGTAAAGACGTTCCAGTATGACAGTACAGGGCAAGATGTGGTGAGTAAAATAAGACGTGACAAGCGCAGAACGTTTCAGGGCAGGAAAAAAAGCTGGGAGCAGCCACCGTGGTGGAGTTTCGAGGTGGAGAAGACTTGGGTGGATAAGCGTAGTGCTGTAAGGAGATGGCAAAATGCCAAGAAGAACAGAGCTGGTCATCCTAGTCCCTGCTTGCACTTAGAAAGAGAGATGCACACAAAAGTAAGCTATTTCAAAAAACTGGTCAAGGTTGTTAAAAGCGAAAAATGGGCAGAGGTGTGTCAAAGAGTAAGCACAGACAAGTCACTGAAATTGTTCTGGCGACTACATAAAAGCATGAGTGGTGTAGTCAAGAATAAGAGCATTACTGACTTCCAAGGTGCTGACCTCATCTGGCAGAGGACTGACGAGGACAAGGGCAAAGCCCTCTTTGAACGCTACCTTGAGCAGAACAACCAGACGGACATGGGAGGCCGAAATCTGGCCAAGGAGGTCACCTCAGACAGATGCAAGGCCCAGAACACTTCGGATGAAGACACAGTGACAGTGAAAGAAATCAAGGCTGTGCTTCCACGATCAAACAACAGTGCTCCAGGTCCTGATGGCATAAGATACAACGACATAAATAGGTGTACCGACAATGAGCTAGAGAAACTAGCAGACATGTACAACAACAGTATAGGGAGTGCTAGCATCAAGGAGGAATGGTTACACAGCTATCTGATTCCCTTGCCGAAGCCTGACAAAGACCACAAAAAAATTCAGGGATATCGAATTATAACCATGCAGAATACAATAGGCAAGCTGCTGGAGAAGGTAATTGCCAGGAAAATATCAAGCCAACTAGAGAGGCAAGGTGTTTTCCCACCTACCCTGGGTGGGTACCGTCCAAAAAGAGAAACCTGGACCAATGCAGCAGTCTTTGCCCAGGATGTCTATGAAGGTTTCCACTCAGGCACTGAAACCGTTGCTGCAGCGATTGATCTCGAGGACGCATACAACAGAGTACCACTGGATTTTTAATGTTTCAGCTTCTCGAACTAAACGTAAGTCCATTCCTCCTTAGTTGGATCGCTGCAGCCCTCTTCCAACGGAAAGTAGTTTTTAGATGTGGCAGTTGGACTTCGGAACCAACAACAATATATCCTGGCCTACCACAGGGATCACCATTATCTCCGGTACTGTTCAACGCCTACACAGTGAGAATCACCAGTGAGCAGATCACTGGACCTGGCAGGACATTGTCGTATGCCGATGATGTTTTAGTGTATCGTCAGGGTAAGATAGAGATCAGGTTGCTGTGGAACTACAAACCGAACTCAATCGCATAAGTACTTGGTGTGATGAAGCTGGGGCAATGGTCAACCCAACAAAGGCAACAGTGACTTGGTTCTCGTTGAATAATCATATTGTCAACAACCCAACACCAACTGTAATGCTGTGCTCAGAGACGGTGGAAAGAACGCAGGCAATGAATTACCTGGGGATACGGTTTGATCGAAGCCTTGCTTATAATGTTCACATAGACCAGGTGATAACAAAGGCCAAGCGGGGTTTGGCAGCGATGCGGGTGATGGCGGCAGCAAACTGTGAGCAGCGCCATCTATGTCTTCTGTACGAGGGGCTGGTCATGTCTGTTTTGGAGTATGCAATGGCAATCCTGACTCTCAGCCATAAGCAGATAGAAAGGATGGAAAGGATACAGAATGAAGCTATGCGCATTATCCTTGGATGTACAAGATATACAGCATGCAGGGCGATGCGCTACCTTCTTGATTTTCCAACCATTGAAGAGAGAATACAAATTACAAGGTTGCAGGGCACGCGCCTACCTCAGAATTAACGCAAACACACAACATCCACTGCATAGTGAAATTAGGAAGGTGAAGGGCAGCAGGTTAAAAAGAGGACGGTCGTGGATGGGTCAAGCCGAAGACATTCTTCAACAGGTGTGTTCACTTGAGGACTTAGAACCTGGCGAGGAGTGTGTGCAAGTGCCAACAGACTTCTGCACATCCTTTTCAGTGTGCATCCAACTAGATAGAAAATGCAGACAAGAAAATCCGGCTGCTGTTGAGGCTGAAGTACAAGCGTTGATTTTCGAGAATTCGCTAGACGGTGACGCGGTCATCTACACACATGGGTCGGTCGTCCGACATGTGAGAAGCTCATGGGCCTTTACAGCTCGGGCCGGCGGGAGAATTGTGAAGGAGGACTCTGGTGCTTTCACTGAAACCACAAGTAGCCTGACCATGGAAGTCATGGCAGTAAGTAAAGCAATAACATGGCTTGAGACACAGACATTCACTAGGGCTTGTTTCCTTAGCGACTCAATGAACATGATCAAGAGGATAGAGGAGGGGTCGATCCGAAGAGAATGGTTGCTGCCTCTGAAGCGGTCTCGGCTGGCAAAGATTAGTTTCATCTTCGTGCCAGGGCATGCGGGAGTACAAGGAAATGAGCGGGCTGACAAGCTCGCATGTGAGGCTACTGTGGAGGGCGGACGCGCCATGGACCAGGCCGACATTCTGAATGCTCTACGAGAAGTAAGACTTTTGCGAGAACCAAGTGATGACTGTGAATCTACAACAATGGCCAGACTGCGAGAGCAGCAAATTAAAAGAGGGGTGGCCAAACAAGAACACTACGCAGGAAGCCAAAGAAGATTGATAAACCAACACAGAACTGGCGTCGTTAGTCGCTACACGCTGCGGGATTTGCTGAGGAGGGGATCCGAGCACTTATGGACTGAATGGTTCGATGTGCAATGAGGATGATCTGTCGACTAACTAACTAACTAACTAACTCAGAATGTTACGCGTTGGTCTTTCCCATGGTTCTTAAGAGAGCTATCTTCTTCTTATCAATCAAGGGCCGCAGAGTATTGCTGTTTGCCGCAAACCAGTCCTGCCTCTTATGATCCACAGTGCCGTAAACCTCTACGGCAGTTTTATGTCATCATCATCATAATCATGTTCCATATTTGTTAGTTCATGTGGACGATAGACTTGGCTAATGAAGACGCCTTTTAAAGAGTGTCTAGTTGGTTATGGCCGATCTCCCTGGCCCAGGACTAGCGTCTTTCTCCGTAATCCCGTATACTCTCGTGAGTAACGTGACGTGCGCGAGAATTGGTGGTGGTTCTAGCCGCGTCGGTAACTTACGGGGTATGTGAGCCGGTCGCTCAGAAAGCAATGGCAAGCTACTGAGCGTAATCTTGCCAAGAAATCAACAATCAGCTGAAAGATGCTGATGCTGACAGCGATATCCTGTAAAGGGTATGCGAAAAAAAAAAAGTTGGTCATGCGTTGAAGTACACTTGTTCCCGCTGCGAGGCGCTGTCGTCATTTGGAGGTGAAAGGTTCGATTCCCAGCTCGGTAACAATAGCTTTCAATGTTTATGTCATCTAGTGTGTGCTGCAATCTCAACTTCTTTCTTCTACTTCTATAAGCGCCTATGAATACTTGTGAATTTGTTTACGAGCTATCATACATACAGTTATAGTTATCATTCTGGGATTTTGCACATAATCAAGTAAACACCATAAAAACGGTGTCATCACCATCCACTTCTATCACCCACCTAGTGCTATTTCAATGGCTAGATACAAGATACAGGCTTCTCTTCGGGGATGGGGGGGGGGGGGGGGAAGGCGAAAAAAAGGGGGGGGGGAGATGGGCTAAGAGTTACCCATACTGTTACACGAACAGCATTGTAACAGAAAGTACAATCAAATTAAAAGAAAGACAGTGTTGGAGAACCATTAGAGCCATGATTTATTATGAAATCTGGCCTCCGTGGCCAAAGGCTTGCGAACACGGTTCGTGAGCCGCTTACCAGAGGTTCGAAACTCAGCTGCGACCGATTTGTGCAGCTGACCATGGTGACTGTTGTGTTATAATGTGTTGGTATGGAAGCCGGTCGTTCAGAAAGCAATAGCAAACTACTGAACGGTAAACTTGCCTAGTACATCAATAGTAGCTGAAAATGCTGGTGTTGACTACAACGTCCTGTAAAGGATATGCAACATTAAATCCTTTAATTATGAAGACGATCAATGATCCAATTACATGTACGGAACATCATGAGAGATAACTCTCAGCGACTGGTACCAAAACTGAACAAGAGGCCGGCGAAAAATTTCATTTTTACCTAATTTATCTTGTTCGTAGTTGTTAAAATTAAAGCAATGGATAATTTTGAAATCAAGAAGAGAGAAACCATGTACCGGCTTATTATAAGGTAGGTATTTATATTTATTACTAGTCGTATACAGATAAATGGCACATCTCTGAAAAAGTCAAAGAATTCAAAAATTCATTTTTTTATGATTATTCAATTAAAAAAATATCTTGGATAAAAAAAAAGTATCAATTCAAAGTAATAAGTATCATAGATGATCACAGAAGATGGCAGATTGGACAGAGAAATCGAAATCTGATGTCAAAAAGCTAGCGCACTTACATATCACCCATACTGAAACATCCAAATATACATGTCCGCAAAACGACAGATAATAAAATTAAAACAGCTCATATATGCACACACCAGCCCAATGCTACCAATCTCAAACTTGGATTTTAATCACACTTTCACAAAATCAACACCTGCAAGATGAGATGCCCGAGGAGAGCTGCCAACTTAACAATCCGATAACGAGTAAGAAATGTTATCAGACAGAGAGTGGAATCAACACCTTGTGCCACATTTATTGAAAGACAGAAGATCAAGTGGTTTGGCCATATCGTTAGAATGCAATACCATCAACTACCATCACTGACCCTACATAAAGCTCATCTGCGACAAGACCAAGAGAACGTCCAAGAAGAAAATGGATTGACGATGTCAGAGACATGGTACAATCACACAGAATGACACAATCTAGTGCCAGCCATCGAGCTCTGGAACCCAATTATTCCTCCCCCACGATGCTTGAAAGCAAAAGTGGAAGATGATGATGATGATGATGATGATAATGACTAGTCGTAAGTGTGGAGAGCCTTTTCATTTACTAAATGAAACGGTTGAGGTTTAGTTAGTCTAATCAGAGTTAATCTGTTGTTGATGTTGGGGTATTAAAATCAATCTTCCTTGCAGTACGTGCACTCCAGACAGATATTACATCGGATCTGCAAACCAACTGTTCATATCCTCCTCCCCCCCCATCATATGCATCAGCGTCCGATGGCTAACAGTCAGTGCCAGTTGTGTGTTGGTTGACGAGGCCCCTCATTCTCCAGATGTGTCTCTTGAGTCTGGCCATGCCAATTCTTACTCCCAAGCCTCTCATTATGGACAATGATGTGGATTCAAAGTCCTGCGCCCTCAACATCTCTCTAAGGGCGTTAACAACATCGGCATGATCCATGGGCAGGGGATGCAGGGCCAGCAAGTTAATCAGCTCATCATTTCCCACAACTCCTGCATGTCCCAGAATGAAGTTGAAGGTGACTCTACGAAAAGTAGACATTTTCAGCTATTCAAATGGAGTCCCAGTGACAAAAGTTACTATATTTACACTAAAATTAAATACATAGCAAAATTATGTTGAAATTTTCTCACACATTACAGATATTAAATATCACGATAAACAAATACTGGATAACCTTTTAAATTAAAAATGATTCATCATTTATCAAGCTTGTCTGTCAGTTATGTGTGGGAATATTTTTGTTTGTTACACGAAAAGTTTGTTTTATGTCCCCTTTTACAATATATACAGCCACAACAATCAACCCCAGTATTATTTTACTTTTGTTTCGTCCGCTCACTTTGAATTTGAGCGTAGGCCACACATGTGCTACTTTTACTGTTAGTTGCTTCTACTAGTGAGTGTCTGGACTGATTTTTCTGTGTGGGCTAGCTTTCCCTATTACCAGTGTCTATTGCCATATCAGGCAAACCTACTCTGAGTTCTGAGGTACTTGTAATTTACATCCCCAAGTCACGGGTAGCAAGCATCACCTGGATCTTTTCTCCTGGGCATGCCGGTGTGCTGGGGAATGAACAGGCGGACAGATTGGCTGGCTCGGCAGAACTTGGTGGAGTATTGATGCATGACAAGGCAAATGTGGTTGCGGCCTTGTGGGAGCACGTGTACACCTCGGAGGAGCAAATGGATCACCATAGTCTGGTTAGAATGAGGCAGCGAGGAGTGACGAGGGGATCTGGTCGACGCTCGAAACTCAGAGGAAAGGCGAGACGGACATATAATCAGATTGCTACTGGAACTATTAGTGTTGGAACTCTTCGCTGGTTGCTGAGGATGGGGACGGAGCGCTTATGGGAATGTCCCGAATGCTGTGATGTCAGTCAATCAATCCCCAAGTCAAGGATGAAAAGTCAACATTTTAATCCAACAGACCGGTGTTGGGGTTGATCCCGCTACCTCGGCATCAGCACATCAAAGGTTTAAGAATAAATGCTGTTATCTATTCGGCCATGCTGACCTGTGTCCCTTGGAATAACGTGAAGTTTCATTCAGGGAATGCTGCCTGTTTTCTGCAGTCCTGTGATACATCCTGGCCTGTCTCACCTTGTACCTGTTGTCAGGAAGGCAGAGCCATTATGTGTTGCTTACATGTAATAGTTGTATCCTTTCTACACCCAAAAGGCTCGCATGGCCTCATTTTGCAGAATGTCAATACTTTTCTCCTTCATAGTCTACAATATTCTAAGACCTTTTCTATAACAGGCAACTGGCCTTGTAAAATTGTAAAATGAGAGAATAATGATGATGCCTTTTCTTCACAGCCAGTTGTTCTATGATGGGTACAAAGACATAGCAGTTGGTTTGGCATCCATTGTACAACCAAACCCAGCGTGTCCACCCTCCGACAGACTGCTCAAGATTGTCAAGCTGGGTCTTCAGCACGATGAAGAAGGTCAGTGTGATCATTTTCTTACAATAGTCAGTGAACTTTTTTTCATCATGTGCCATGTTGATGTGCATGAGAAGTCACTGTTCACAGTCTCATACGATCACCAGAATTTTGTATCAGGTCTGTGTTCTCGTCTTAATTATACCACATGGAAGTCATCCAGGAATTTATCACATTGCCTTCCTCTTCCTCTTTTCTCAACAGTTTTGTCTGTTGTCACTAAATTTTCAAGTTTTTTCTCCACATAATGTGCTCAAATAATCTTGGCTGTCTGCATCTAATTTCTCTAATCATTGTACAGTTTTGATTTGTTTATTTGTAGAACATCTCTTTTATTCGTGTGTCCATCCATGGTATTCTTTGAATTGTCCTAAAAAACAAAAACTCCCGCTACCATTACAAGGTATTCTTTGCATTGTCCTAAAAAAATTCCCAATTCTATTAGAAGTTTTTCAGCTTGTCTGCTTATTGTCCAAGCTTCACATCCATATAACAGTATAGCATGGCATGTGGAACATATTGTGCTTGACCCATGTTTTTATAGACCATCGGTACTCAAGGGCTGATGTGGTGAGTATCATGCTGGTTGCCTATACTCCCAAGACATGTTTTGGTACATATTGTAGGCTGGGGTTAGAATTACATTGTAAGAAGACAGAGATTATGGTCATCATTAGGAAGAAGGAAATATCACAATCTAATATATGGGTTAATTGTGAAATAGTACGACTATCTTGGAAATCATAATATCTGATGGGATAATGCTCTTGGAGCAATTAGAACAAGACTGGATCGACCTGGTCAATTAAAAAAAAATTGAAATCAAACCCATGATTAGAGAAATATACAGAATTAACTACAAGAGATTTTTTTTCAGTGTTTGCTGATCTGCAAATTGATGGGAAAGACTTTAGACTCATAAAAACATATATTGGAAACAACAAGCTGCCATAAAGATTGATAATGAAGTAGGTCAATATCAGCCTATTAAAAGAGGTGTGAGACAGGGATGTGTAATGTCTCCAGATCTTTATTTCCTGTACAGTGAAAGTATTTTCAGAATTGTTGACGATATTAAAGGAATCATCATTGGTGGACATAACATCAATAACATTAGGTATGCAGATGATACAGTATTGATTGCAGACAATGAGCAGGATCTACAACATTTAGTAGATGTGATTGTTGCACACAGTGAATAACTTGGGTTAGAATTAAATTGTAAGAAGAGAGAGATTATGGTCATCACTAGGAAGAAGGAAATACCACAGTGTAATATACAAGTAAATGGGAATATTCTTAAACAAGTGAAAAGGTACAACACTTATCTCGGAACAGTCATAACATCTGATGGGAGGTGCCTTCAAGAGATTAGAACATGAACTGCTATGGGGAGGGTAGCCTTTTGCAAGATGGAAAACTTACTGACCAATAAAAAGATTTCATTTTGAATGAGCAAAGGAGTGTTGAAGTGCTACATAGAACCTGTACTTTTGTATAGATGTGAAACATGGACAATGAGCAGACTAGCTGAAAAACATCTCATTGCAGTGGAATTGTGGTTTCTGAGGAACATGCAAAGAATACAATAGACAGGCAGAAAATCCATTGAGCAAGTCCTACAAGAAGCAAATGAAAACCATAAAATGATTAGAGAAATTAGGCATAGGCAGTCACAACAACTGGCAAGATTGAGGGGAACAGAACAAGGGAAAGGCAGAAAAGTAAATATCTAGATGGTGTATCCATGAGGCATGGTCAAAACAAGAACACACCTGATCCACGACTCTGGTGATTATGTGAGATGGCGAAACATGGCCACCTATGCTTATCAGTATGGCACATGATGATGTAGACTGATCGACCTGGTCAATTGAAAAAAATGTGAAATAGAAGGCATGATTAGGAAATATACGGAATTAACTACAAGAGATGTTTTAGTGTTTGTTATTTAACCTACGATTTTAAAAATAAATTTCTGAAACCTGTAGTGCTATTTCAATGTTTAGATATAAATGCTGTCCATATTCCATTACAAATTCTGACAATATACCATTATAAATTCTGTCCATATTCCATAACAAATTATGTCCATATTCCATTATTGTGGATTCAGGTGAATGATAGACCTGGTTAATGATGACACTCTTTTTAGGAGTGTCTAGTTGATCATGTGTGGACATACACTTGTTCCTGCAGCAAGGCATCGTTGTTATTTGGAGGAGACAGGTTTAGTTACTATAGCTCTCAGTATGTATGTTGTATTTTGTGTCCTCCAATCCCTACTGCTTCCTTCTGCTTCTGTGAATGTCAATCAATACCTGTGTATTTATTTATTTCTAATGGTAAGGATACTTATGAAAAAGTAGAACATTATATACAACAATAAGAAAGAGACAAACAGGTTTCATTGGTCATGTGATGAGAAGAGAGGCATTAGAGAACATTGTGACAACTGGAAATATCAAGGGGAAGAGAGGCAGAGACAAACCAAGATAGATGATGCTGGATGGATTGAGATGGTGACGTAGAGGAATATCATCACCATAGTTGATCCAGAACACCAAATATGAAATGTGTGGAGAGACTTGAACGCCTACACCAGCTGGCAGGGCACTTGATGATGATGATGATGATGAATGTTAAGGAAATATTAACCGTTGGCATTAATTTTATGTTCTGTGAATGCTTTCATAGAAAACAAAGAGAAGGAAGGATTTGTCGGGGAGAATATTCAGCCAGGATCTGGCATTGACTTGGAGTTTGAAACAGAAGGTGAGTCAGCTACAAGATCTACAAGGGGGCTTCGAATGAAAACCTTAAAAGTGGGATAGACATTACATTAACCATGCCATTGTCTTGTAACCTGTCAATATTGTTGTTAAGGATGTCAAGAATGTTAAGCATGTGATCTCACAGTGTAGACGAACACGGTGATGTCATGAGGACAGTTTAAAGATGGCCTCTCTACTTTTGACATGCACAAAAGAGGAGCAGCGTTTCGTTTATCCATTTTTTAAAAATCAGTGAAGGTGTGAAACCTATAGAAATTCATCACCAAATGAAGGTCTAGTATGTTGATGCATGCCTGCCAGTCCAGCAAGTGTATGAGTGGAGTAGGAAGTTTCGAAACGGCGTGACTTCTGTAACAGACTGTTCACGACCGGGTAAGGAGTAGTGACCTCAGAGTAAATTTTTCTTCAGAAATCCAAGTATTTTATCAGTGCTGAAGGACTTGCATTGAATGCAGTGGTGACTACATTGAAAAATGATGCATTTATTCTGTACTTTTTCAGAATATATTCACCCTAAAAATACATTTAAGGTTTTCATTTGAAGCCCCATCGTTTATATATATATATATATATATATATATATATATATATATATATATATATATATATATATATATATATATATATATGTGTGTGTGTGTGTGCGTGCGTGCGTGCGTGCGTATGCACACACACCCACACGCACGCACACACACCCACACGCACGCACGCATGCACAGAGAGAGAGAGAGAGAGAGAGAGAGAGAGAGAGAGAGAGAGAGAGAGAGAGAGAGAGAGAGAGAGAGAGAGAGATCCTAGAGCTATTTGCTCTTATCTTCTTGCAAGGAAATACAACTTAAATACTAAATGCCATAGCATGGTAGGGCAGACAAGATCCTAAGCTGTGATCAGCAACTGGTCTAGCATGGAAGCACCGACAGGCAGACAGTTAGAGTTGCTTTCTTCTTCTTCTTTCGTTCGCTTGAAATATGTCTATAACTGCAGTGCTGTCTCTTGTATGAATTGAACTGTCTTTTTCAGTTCACACAGCGGTCCATACAGTTTATCTTCCACTGTCGTCTCTCTAGGCCAGAAGGTTTGCCTAGATATGTTATATTTTGGGCAGTCTTGGAGTATGTGCTCTGCTGTCTGCGACGCCAATCCACATGTAGACATGGCTGTTTCACCAATCTTGAATTTTGTATACATGTGGTTGCGTAATCTATTGTGCCCTGTTCTGAGGCGCAGAATAATGACTTGTTCTGGTCTATCCATAACGTGGTAGTCATCTTGAGCAGGTTTTGGTGGCTTTCTGACTGATTTGATCATTCTTTTCTTTTGGTGGTATGTTACAGGCACATCAGGCTGTTCTTCTTTGGCTCCTTCCTTAGCCAATTGATCAGCTCTGTCGTTCCCGGGTACTCCACAGTGGGATGGTATCCACTGTATGGTGACCTTATGCTGATTGCTAAGTTCGGAAAGTAGTGTCCTTAGTACTGGCAATTTCCCAGACAGGAGCGCCTCGAGTACTGATTTTGCATCTGTCAATAGCACCACAGGTTGTGTACCATTGCTGGTATTTAGTAATTTCTCTGTTGCTATCTTGATTGCCTCAATTTCAGCATCGTAGTTATGGCAGTACTTTCCTGTCGGTACTCTAGCTGTGTCCCTGGTATTATTTGGGTATTCTATGTACACTCCCGCTCCTCCATTTCGAACAGCATTTTGTGCTGACCCTCTGTGTAGACTCGGTTCCAGAGGTCCTGTGGGTATTCTTCATCAAGGAAGCTGAGAGTGGCTGTTCTGCGCTGCACACTGTTCTGATCTTCCTTGTCAAATATTCCTCTCACTTTTGTCTGGATTTGTAATGATAGTCTATGCTCATCTTTCCATGGAGTTCGCTCTGGAATAGTTGTTAGGGGGATACCAACTGTGGGCAGATCGATGGTTTCTCTGCAGAGTCGTTTGGCCTGGTGGATAAAACTACTTCTTTTCAAGCCGCCCCATAGCTAGGTTTTCAAATCTGTTCTTCATAGGGTGGTCCTGGCAAGCTGAGGAACTTTTCTGCTTGTATTAGCGTTTTCGTATCTCTGCGCTCACTCAGTGCTTGTGTCCTCCCCATCTTCTCCATTTCCACTATAGGGGTTGATCTCATCCCTCCTGTGGTGACTCTAAGTGCTTGATTTTGCACTTTGTCCAGCTCTTGTAGTGTGGTTTTTGCTGCCGAACACCATGCAGTTGACCCGTATTCCAGGTGTGGTCGTATGCTCTGTTGATAAACTTTGCTAAGTATTTTCCCACTGGCTCCCCATGTGGTTCCACTTAGCTTTCTCAGGATGGCTATTTTCCTTCTGGCTTTTGCTACTGCTTTGTTGATGTGCTTTCTCCATGTCAGCCTGCCATCAAATGTTACTCCAAGGTATGTTGGTTCTTTATCTTCTCGTAGGGGTGTTCCATTTATCTGGATGGTCCCTGCCTTTTGTTTTGGAGAGAGGGTAAATAGGGTGGTGCTGCACTTGTCAGTGTTTATGCTGACACACCATCTATTTGCCCATGCAACAAATGTATCTACAGCTCTTTGTAGTAATCTGGTGGCCACTGATGCATGTTCATTTGTGCTCCATAGAACCAGGTCATCGGCGTACATTGCGGCTTTAATTCCATGCGGTAGATTAGCAACGAGATCATTGATGAAGATTAGAAAGAGTGTGGGGGACAATACTCCGCCCTGGGGAACACCGTGACGCAGTAGTACTTTCTTGCTCTTTAGTCCGTCTATCTGTACTCGGGCTCTTCTGTTGTGCAAGTATGCTTTCACCCATTTGTACATTCTTCCATTGACTTTGCAGTTTCTCAGTTTATTCATCAGACCTTCTTTCCAGACTTTGTCAAAGGCTTTCTTCAAATCTATCCATGCCGCAAGCACATCCATGCCGCAAGCACCAGCTTCTTCTCTTGGAATGCATCCTCAATTTCTTGAGAGAGGTAGGTTGTCTGATCTTCTTTAGAGTAGCACTGCCTAAAGCCAGCCTGCTGTGGCACAAGGATGTTTTTACTTTCAATGTACCACTGCAGTCTGTGATTGATGATGCGCTCCAGTGTTTTGCAGAGACAGCTGGTGAGGCTAATTGGTCTGTAGCTAGAGGCAATGGAACTATCTTTCCCTGATTTTAGGATGGGTATCATGATTGCTTCTCTCCAGGCTTGTGGAACACTGCCTAAGGTCCAACTGTTATTGAAGATCTGCAACAGCTTTGCTTTGGCCTCTGTTCCTAGGTTCCTGATCATTTCATTGGAGATACCATCAGCTCCTGGTGACTTTCTCATTTTCAGTTTTGATATGGCTAGCTCCAGTTCGCTGATTGTGATGGGTGCCTCCAGAACCTCATGTACTATTTCCTTCTGTCCTGTATGTTGCCGTTTCTCTTGAATCTCTTGTTGTTTCTCTGGACTGATTTTGATATTGTTATCTTGTGCGAATGAGTCCGCAAAATGGTCAGCTGCTTGCTTTCTTGTTAAGATGTTTCCATCTTTATGTAGTGCAACTTTTGAGTTTCTCCCTGTGCCCTCATCGTTAAGTTGTTTTATTAGCTTCCACAATTTCCTTGTGTCTCTTTCAAAGTTCAGAGACTCTGTTTTTTCCTGCCAGCTTTTCCGTCTAGCCTGCAGCTTGGCCCTTTGAAATTTGGCTTTTGCATGCTGGAATTTATTGTGGTGCTCTTGGCTGGGTGTGGCCTCTGCTTGCTTTCTACATACTTCCACATCATTATGCAACTGTTCCAGTTCACTACTCCAGTAGGGTTTATATTGTTTACGGGGAGTGTTGCTTTGATCCGGTAGCTTCTCAAGCTTGTCTTGTTCCAGATGTATTGGTTTTACCTTTCCTTTGGAGTAAACTAGGCAGGTAGAGAGGGATCATGGTGCATGGGCAACATATGGTTACTAAATTCAGCCCAGGCTTTGTGCTGAGGAGAGATATATCTCCATTTTACAAACTATCGTCTGTCAAGACGGCCAGGTGCCAGTCAATTTGTTCTTGTTTCTGCGTCATTAAAGATACTTGGACATTTTGAAATTGTAAAGTGTAGGCCTTAATTGGCACCTGCTCTAGCAAGGTTAAAAATATAATAAAATCTACCCACAAAAGAATAATTCTTGCATTTAATCTCCTTTGTGGACATAGAAGGTATGGGGAAGCTGTTAATTGATTTCCTGAGAAGTTTACGGACAGTCACAAAGCTTGATTTGTGGTGGAGTGACATATAGAACATTTCATGCCAGGCTGTTACAAAGCTAGAATTATGTATAGATCACTGTCTATCTGTCTGCCTGTCTGAGTGTGTATGAACACACATTGAAAATAAAGTTCGTTTATTCTTAAAATGATATATTCATAACATTTCATGTTAATCATTAGAGACTGAGTTATGTGTCTTTCTTCATTACCTACACGTGTTCAGAATGAATAACATGTTGTGATGAGACATACATCAGGCTAAATGACAGGGCATACCAGTCATCAGACTCAGTGACCCCCGGGAAGGTTAACCCGGTCAACAAATGCCCGCAGAAGTTGGATGTGTCGGCCTAACGGCGCAAAAACGCAGCTCTGCTGTAAACAGACACAACGCAATCACATCCGAAAAAAAACTCCGGATGAACGAAGAAGAAGAAGAAGAAGACTCAGTGACAGGACATACCAGTCATCAGACTAAATGACATGACATACCAGTCATCAGACTAAATGACATGACATACCAGTCTTGGCGTACCAATCATCAGAACAAATGATATGTTATGATAATAGTGTTTTACATAACATGACACACAGTAATCAAACTGAATGACATGATATGACATACCCGTCATCAGACCGAATGACATATTATATACCTTTCTTAAACTGAACCCACCCATGCCATTGATCATCTTAACTTAAACTAAATGCAACTCCTTCATTAGTTATGTCAGATTTTACTCTCACCGGCATTCTGATGGTTGATTCTGCATTTCTGTCTTTTGTTCTGCGGTGATCTGTATAAATTCATTTCATTTCACAAAACTAAATACAATCTATGTTGCCATCTAGGCTTACAGTATATGTGAATGTGACTTACACACCCCTCAATGTGTGTTTGATTATGTATGCTGATATCATATTTTCAGTTCAGACAATTTCACCTGAGATTGCCTTGTATGAGACATGTTATGTGACAGCTCACAAGGGTCCTTGTAGGACTGCAGCATTCCATTCTTCAGGTAAACCAGTCTTTGTGTGTGTAGTTTTTATTATATCGGAGTGGACAATGTTGTTTTCTAGATGATAGTAATGCAGTCTTTGTATGTCTTTTTTTTAGTTATATTGGAGTGGGCAATGTTTTTTTGATGACTGTAAACAAGTCTTTGTATTTTTAAAAATTATATTGGAGTGTGCAACATTGTTTTCTTCATGACTGTAATCAAATCTTTGTATGTTTTTGATCATATCAGAGTGTGCAACATTGTTTTCTTGATGACTGTAATCAAGTCTTTGTATGTTTTTGATCATATCAGAGTGTGCAACATTGTTTTCTTGATGACTGTAATCAAGTCTTTGTATGTTTTTGATCATATCAGAGTGGACATTGTTTTCTTGATGACTGTAATCAAGTCTTTGTATGTTTTTGATCATATCAGAGTGTGCAACAATGTTTTCTTGATGACTGTAATCAAGTCTTTGTATGTTTTTGATCATATCAGAGTGTGCAACATTGTTTTCTTGATGACTGTAATCAAGTCTTTGTATGTTTTTGATCATATCAGAGTGGACATTGTTTTCTTGATGACTGTAATCAAGTCTTTGTATGTTTTTGATCATATCAGAGTGTGCAACAATGTTTTCTTGATGACTGTAATCAAGTCTTTGTATGTTTTTGATCATATCAGAGTGTGCAACATTGTTTTCTTGATGACTGTAATCAAGTCTTTGTATGTTTTTGATCATATCAGAGTGTGCAACATTGTTTTCTTGATGACTGTAATCAAGTCTTTGTATGTTTTTGATCATATCAGAGTGGGCAATGTTTTCTTGATGACTGTAATCAAATCTTTGTATGTTTTTGATCATATCAGAGTGTGCAATGTTTTCTTGATGACTGTAATCAAGTCTTTGTATGTTTTTGATCATATCAGAGTGGACATTGTTTTCTTGATGACTGTAATCAAATCTTTGTATGTTTTTGATCATATCAGAGTAGGCAATGTTTTCTTGATGACTGTAATCAAATCTTTGTATGTGTTTGATCATGTCAGAGTGGGCAGCAATATTCTCTTCTTCTTCCAGCCTCTATTCCCCATTTGGATATGACCTTTCAACCCATCCACACCAAGCTATTCCCCATTGGGATATGACCTTTCAACCCATCCACACCAAGCTATCCCCCATTGGGATATGACCTTTCAACCCATCCACACCAAGCTATCCCCCATTGGGATATGACCTTTCAACCCATCCACACCAAGCTATCCCCCATTGGGATATGACCTTTTAACCCATCCACACCAAGCCGTCCTGTCTGCTGCTATCTCCTGCTGCCCCCTCCATGTCCTCCCACTATAATTCATCTCTGCCTGTAATTCTCTTCTCCAAGTGTTTTAGCTCTCCTTCTTTTCCGTTCACCTTATGGGTTCCAGACAAGAGAGTGTCTAGTTATATTGTCCTCAGGTTTTCCCAGTGTATGTCCTATCTTGTGGGTTCCACACAAGAGAGTGTCTAGTTATATTGTCCGCAGGTATTCTCAGTGTATGTCCTATCTTGTGGGTTCCAGACAAGAGAGTGTCTAGTTATATTGTCCTCAGGTTTTCTCAGTGTGTGTCCTATCTTGTGGGTTCCAGACAAGAGAGTGTCTAGTTATATTGTCCTCAGGTTTTCTCAGTGTGTGTCCTATCTTGTGGGTTCCAGACAAGAGAGTGTCTAGTTATATTGTCCTCAGGTTTTCTCAGTGTGTGTCCTATCTTGTGGGTTCCAGACAAGAGAGTGTCTAGTTATATTGTCCTCAGGTTTTCTCAGTGTGTGTCCTATCTTGTGGGTTCCAGACAAGAGAGTGTCTAGTTATATTGTCCTCAGGTTTTCTCAGTGTGTGTCCTATCTTGTGGGTTCCAGACAAGAGAGTGTCTAGTTATATTGTCCTCAGGTTTTCTCAGTGTGTGTCCTATCTTGTGGGTTCCAGACAAGAGAGTGTCTAGTTATATTGTCCTCAGGTTTTCTCAGTGTGTGTCCTATCTTGTGGGTTCCAGACAAGAGAGTGTCTAGTTATATTGTCCTCAGGTTTTCTCAGTGTGTGTCCTATCTTGTGGGTTCCAGACAAGAGAGTGTCTAGTTATATTGTCCTCAGGCATTCTCAGTGTAGTGTCCTATCTTGTGGGTTCCAGACAAGAGAGTGTCTAGTTATATTGTCCTCAGGTTTTCTCAGTGTGTGTCCTATCTTGTGGGTTCCAGACAAGAGAGTGTCTAGTTATATTGTCCTCAGGTTTTCTCAGTGTATGTCCTATCTTGTGGGTTCCAGACAAGAGAGTGTCTAGTTATATTGTCCTCAGGTTTTCTCAGTGTATGTCCTATCTTGTGGGTTCCAGACAAGAGAGTGTCTAGTTATATTGTCCTCAGGTTTTCTCAGTGTGTGTCCTATCTTGTGGGTTCCAGACAAGAGAGTGTCTAGTTATATTGTCCTCAGGTGTTCTCAGTGTGTGTCCTATCTTGTGGGTTCCAGACAAGAGAGTGTCTAGTTATATTGTCCTCAGGTATTCTCAGTGTGTGTCCTATCCAGCGCCAATGACTTTCCCTCACGTCTTGGTTCATTGGAATGTTTAGTTCTCTCCATGAGCTCTACATTTGGGATTCTGTCACACCATTTTATTCCCACTATTCCACTCAGGCACCGATTAGTAAATGTTTGTATTTATTAGTAATTTCTGTTAGTTTTCTCCATGTTTCTGACCCAAGCAGTAATACTGATTTAACATTGAGCTTGACAATTTAAGTTGGTACATAGTTTTTGCCTTCCGCACATTTCCTAATGCTATGAAAGCTTCTCTTGCCTTTTCTATTCTTGGTTTAATAATCTATTGCCACATATTTGTCCATGTTGTTTCCTAAACAGGTGTATTCTTCTGCCTCTTGAAGTGGGGTTCCACCAAGGAAGATCAGGTTATTTGCTGGGTTTAATCTTAAAGTCACTTAATAGTTGACAGGGTCGACTTCATTGCACCGGGTTGTATCCCATATGGCTCAGTCTCTTTCCCCAGTGCAGAAAGCATCACACAAAGCACGAACTCCATAGCTCCAGCGACTATCCCCAGGAGTCTCTGAAATAAATGCACCTGTGAGCTGAAGGACACGGCCCGGAATCGAACTCACAATCTTCGGAGCCCAAGGCAGATGGCTTGACCACTTTACCTCATCTTTAGCCCTAATTGTTGTGACATCTCGTCAAGTGTGATTAGTTCATCCACAAATTGCAATCTCTGACGGCATGGATCAATTTGTGTGTTGACTCCCTTCCGTGCCATGACACAAGACTGTCAAGAATCTTCTCATGCTGCCTTCTTCTATCTCTCTTTCCATAAATCTTTCAGGTTGTCACAACAGGTTCCAGTTTTTGTCTTCACATAACGTGGCCAAAAATGATAACTGCTTCTTTCTGATGTTTGTGATAAGTTGTCTTTGTGACTTAACTCCCTCATAATGTCCAGATTGCTCATTTTAGATTGTTCAATTCATTTTCAACATTATTCTATAAACTCACATCTCTTCTAGGGATTGTTTTCGCCTGTTGACTAATTGTCCAGGATTCGCAGGCTATGACAGAATTGGTTCTATAATAAAGGTGACATCCCTGGGGTACTGCTATTTTTATTTCACATGTATCTGTCAGTTTTTCCTCACGAAAAGAGGCAGAGGAACACAGAAAAATGATGCTGGGTGAATTGAAATGGTGGCATGGAGGAATATCATCAGCAGAGTTGATCCAGAACACCAAAGACCGAGATCTGGGAAGGGACATGAACACCTACGCCGGCTGACAGGGCATGATAATGATAAGTGAAACCAGCCATTTTTCACAAGCATTTCATTTCACCTGTCGTGTGTTTCCTTTCTCACGATTTAGACAGTGTCCATGTTTGACACTAGTAGCAGAGTATAGGTAGAATTATTCTGTCACTTGTTACTTGTGTACTGATGTGTGGAGGTGTGAGTAATGACTACAGTTGGTAGGTCCTAGCGTTCACCTCATGACTTGTTGTTTCTGTGTCTCTGCTGAATCTTTCATCTACTCTGAAAACACTGCCTAGGTATCTGAAAACTGGGGCCTGTGTGACTTCTGTGCTGTGTACACGTGTGTTATGTGTATTTATGATGTGTACATGTGTGTATACTTGTTGTTGTGTACATGTGTGTTATATATATGTATGTTATATATATGTATGTTGTTGTGATACTCGTGTGTTATGTGTATGTATGTTATATGTTTGTGAGTTGTGTACATATGTGTTATGTGTATGTGTGTTATGTGTTTGTGTGTTGTGTACATGGGTGTTATGTGTATCTATGTTATGTGTATGTGTGTTGTTGTGTACATGTGTGTTATGTGTATATATGTTGTGTATGTGTGTTGTTGTGTACATGTGTGTTATGTGTATATATGTTGTGTATATGTGTTGTTGTGTACATGTGTATTATGTGTATGTATGTTGTGTGCATGTGAGTTATGTGTATGTGTGTTATGTGTATGCATGTTGTGTACATGTATAGTTATGTGTATGTGTCTTATGTGTATTATGTTGTTGTGTACATGTGTTATGTGTATGTGTGTTGTTGTGTACATGTGTGTTATGTGTATGTGTGTTGTTGTGTATGTGTGTTGTTGTGTACATGCATGTTATGTGTGTGTTATGAGTATGTGTATTGTTGTGTACATGTGTGTTGTGTGTGTATGTTGTGTACATGCATGTTATGAGTATGTATGTTGTTGTGTACATGTGTGTTATGTGTATGTATGTTGTTGTGTACATGTGTGTTATGTGTATGTATCTTATGTGTGTCTTATGTGTATGTATGTTGTGTATACATGTTATGTGTATGTATGTTGTTGTGTAGTTGTGTGTTATGTGTATGTTTGTTGTTGTGTACATGTGTGTTATGTGTATGCATGTTGTTGTGTACATGTGTATTATGGGTATGTGTGTTGTTTGCATGTGTGTTATGTGTATGTATGTTGTTGTGTACATGTGTGTTATGTGTATGTATGTTGTTGTGTACATGTGTGTTATGTGTATGTATGTTATGTGTGTCTTATGTGTATGTATGTTGTGTATACATGTTATGTGTATGTATGTTGTTGTGTAGTTGTGTGTTATGTGTATGTTTGTTGTTGTGTACATGTGTGTTATGTGTATGCATGTTGTTGTGTACATGTGTATTATGGGTATGTGTGTTGTTTGCATGTGTGTTATGTGTATGTATGTTGTTGTGTACATGTGTGTTATGTGTATGTATGTTGTTGTGTTAGTCAGTAGTCGAGGTTCCAACTTCACGCCAACGGGTCATCCCCATTATGCTCCATTCCTATGCCAGTGAATATCACACAAAATGCTCCCCACTGTCCAATGTGAAAAGTGGAAAAGAGAGGAGTCTCGGCAATCCAACAGCCTGCACAGGTACACTGTGCATAATGCCGCCGCCAGAATGCCAACACAAAATTCATCCAAGAAAACCACAGTTCATCGTCAATAGGCTCGGCAATCACCAGAAAGACCTCATTGACCCAGGTTTTATCACATGCTCGGTGTTTTACTGCAGGGCAACCCACCGAAAGTGTTGCACAAAGCACGAACTCCGCAGCTTCAGCGCCGACTCCCAGGAGTCTCCTGAAAAATGCACTCGTGAACCAAAAAGGCAAATCAGTCAATACAGCAACAGCCGGTAGCCATTGTTCCGAACATGCAGGTCACTGTACAGGACAGATGTAAAAGCATTCCACACAAATCTCACAGCTCACAGTGTCGCCCACACACTCACTCAGTAGCAGGGCGATGGAACCATGTCTACCAGTCCAACACGAGGAAAATGCGATTGCAAACCGTAGCTACAAGCATAAACACGCCACAGGCCTTAACAGTTCAACCCCTAACCGCCATGTTGGCGACCGGAAGTCTGTATGTTGTTGTGTACATGTGTGTTATGTGTATGTATGTTATGTGTATGTATATTATGTATATGTCTGTTATGGTTATGCATGTGTGTAATTGAATTGAAAATTGATGTCTCACCAAAGTCCACAACTCTTTGATGATTACTGACAATGATTTCCATACATCCACAGGTCAGTTGATTGCCACCGGCTCCCAGGACTCTTCTATCAAAGTAAGAATGTCTCAAACTCTGACACTAGCTATTATCTTAAAGGCATTGTGTTTAATCTCAGTCATTTGACTGGGGTTTAACTTAACTCAGGGGCTGCATTAGCTATCATTTCATAGGCATTGTGTTTAATCTCGTTCGTTTGACTGGGGCTTAACTCAGGGGCTGCGTTAGTTATCATCTCATAGACATTGTGTTTTATCTCATTCATTTGACTGGAGCTTAACTTAACTCAGGAGCTGTGTTAGCTATGATATCATAGGCATTGTGTTTAATCTCATTTATTTGACTGGGGCTTAACATAACCCAGGAGCTGTGTTAGCTATCATCTCATAGGCATTGTGTTAAATCTCATTCATTTGACTGGGACTTAATTTAGGAGCTGCGATATCGATGTGGCCAGATACTTGCCCACCATCCTGGTGGTCATGGTAACAGACTATGTTTGGAGCAGATTTTAAAAATTCACCCGGGCTGCCAGCTCGATTCAGCCTTACATAAGTACCAGGAACTGTAGGTGGGGAGTCAAGGGGGCTGACATGGTACCGCCCACATGACACTGCCACTTTCTCCGATTGGTCTACAAATATGTGTCTACAATCATATACCGCATGTACCTTTATGTGTTTAATAATCTGCTTTACGTTGATTGTGACTACTTTATGATTTGTTTTAGTCTGGTGTCTTTTATCTCATTAGTGAGCCACTTAATGATTTGTTTTAGTCTGGTGTCTTTTATCTCATTAATGGGCTACTTTATAATGTATTTTAACCTGGCGTCTTTTACCTCATTAATAATGTACTCTATAGTGTATGTTATCCTGGTGTATTCTATCCTATTTCTGCCAGATTCTGGACGTGGAAAGAATGTTGTCCAAGAGTGCCACCCCTGCCGATGTCATGGCCTTGGAAACTCCTCAACAGCAGATGGAGAACCACCCGGTCATCCGTACACTTTATGACCACAATGGGGTATGTTATCTGTACACTTTATGACCACAACACAATAGGGTATGTCATCTGTACACTTTATGACCACAAGTGGGGTATGTCATCCATACACTTTTTGCCCACAATGGAGTATGTCATCTGTACACTTTATGACCACAATGGGGTATGTTATCTGTACACTTTATGACCACAATAGGGTATGTCATCTGTACACTTTATGACCACAATGGGGTATGTCATCCATACACTTTTTGACCACAATGGAGTATGTCATCTGTACACTTTATAACTATAAAGAATATGTCATCTGTACACTTTATGACTACAATGGAGTATGCCATCCATATTCTTTATGACCACAATGGGGTATGTTGTGTACACTTTATGACCACAGTGGGGTATGTCATGTACACTTTATAAAATTAAAACCTACGACTTTCAGGGTGCGAGGCAGACGACTTCATCTGACACAGTACCAAAGTACCATCTCTGCAGGAACTGTTGCAGAGCTGCCCTCCCCTCCCCAAAACCTAGAAACCTATGGGGTGTGCAGGACCGGTACTGTAACTTCACATCTGTGATACTGAGTCATCATCATCACGTGTCCTGCCAGTGGGTGTAGATGTTCAAGCATCTACACAGATTTCTGTCCTTGGTATCATCATCATGTGTCCTACCAGCGGGTGTAGATGTTCATGCATCTACACAGATTTCTACCCTTTGTTTTCTGACAGAGTCTCCATGGCGAAAATGTTACGTGCCTGCCTCAAGCTCAGAAACTCATTGATTCAATTCTGAGCTGCGACATTTGGTTTGCAAGTGCAGTTTTCTCAGAGACTCCTGGCGGGTTGTTGCTAGAGCGTTTGTGCTTCGTGCAATGCTCTCGGCAGGCCACCCTGCAGAAAGAGTCCGATCTGTGCGGATAAAGCCCGGAGCAATGAAGTAAATTGTCTTGCCTTTGTTCATCATGTATTTTCTGGATCAGTTCTGTTGATAATATTCCTCCCTGTCACCATCTTGCCAGTTATACTTTTGTCCGTATTTTCTGGATCAGTTCTGTTGATAATATTCCCCTGTGCCACCGTCCTGCCAGTTATACTTTGTCCATATTTTCTGGATCAGTTCTGTTGATAATATTCCCCTGTGCCACCATCCTGCCAGTTATACTTTGTCCATGTTTTCTGGATCAGTTCTGTTGATAATATTCCCCTCTGCCACCATCCTGCCAGTTATACTTTGTCCATATTTTCTGGATCAGTTCTGTTGATAATATTCCCCTGTGCCACCATCCTGCCAGTTATACTTTGTCCATGTTTTCTGGATCAGTTCTGTTGATAATATTTCCCTGTGCCACCATCCTGCCAGTTATACTTTGTCCATGTTTTCTGGATCAGTTCTGTTGATAATATTCCCCTGTGCCACCATCCTGCCAGTTATACTTTGTCCATATTTTCTGGATCAGTTCTGTTGATAATATTCCCCTGTGCCACCATCCTGCCAGTTATACTTTGTCCATATTTTCTGGATCAGTTCTGTTGATAATATTCCCGTGTGCCACCGTCATGCCAGTTATACTTTGTCCATGTTTTCTGGATCAGTTCTGTTGATAATATTTCCCTGTGGCACCATCCTGCCAGTTATACTTTGTCCATGTTTTCTGGATCAGTTCTGTTGATAATATTTCCCTGTGCCACCATCCTGCCTGCCACATGACGGCATGCGCCACCAAATATAAAAAAGGAGAGAACAGGATTTTCCCATACGGTCACAAAAGTGGACGGCAATAAGAGAAACCAAGGTGAATGTGGACAACGTCAGAAGACGGCAGCGGGAGACGCTGTGAGTTTGTGATTCCGAAAGGACGTGTCTTCGGAAGGCTCTGTGTGAAGGTGACACCTGGATGCGGTGATTTCGGGATGAAGCAGCTGGGAGTCCGGAGAGGAAATTGTTGAGGACGATCCAACAGTGGAAAAGCCCGGGAATGGAAACCTAGATTGTAATCCAAGCGTCTGAACGGAGGAATGGATGATTAGGCTTCAAGATGAACGTGGCGGACTGGGAGCTCATAGGTGGATATTATTTAAGTAAGCGCCGACCCTGTCTATAGGGGTCAGCTTATTGTATCTGCGAGGGTTTATCCTTTTGTGTCTGCGGCAGATTAAACTTCTGAGAAACGTTCGCACGACTTGAATATGCCATTTTTCATGTTCTGGTTCAGGTGAGGAAGAACATGTTTGTTGTTCCTATATTCTTGTTGACGAGTTCTCTTTAGAATACTTCGACGTGTCCAGTCGCATTTGATTTGGCCGACAAGGCACCTCGAGGCACTGCCAGTTATACTTTGTCCATATTTTCTGGATTAGTTCTGTTGATAATATTTCCCTGTGCCACCATCCTGCCAGTTAAACTTTGTTCATGTTTTCTGGATCAGTTCTGTTGATAATATTCCCCTGTGCCACCATCCTGCCAGTTATACTTTGTCCATATTTTCTGGATCAGTTCTGTTGAAGGTATTCCTCCATGTCACCATCCTGCCAGTTAAACTTTGTCCATTTTTTCCCCAGGAGGTGACCTGTCTGGACTTTCATCCATTTGAATCCATTCTGGTGTCGGGCAGTGACGACTTCAGCATTCGTTTCTTCGAGTACTCAAAGCCATCCGTCAAGAAAGCCTTTAAGAGTGTCCAGGTCTGTATTTTGGTTGTTGTATTTATTGTTGCAATGAGCATTGTCTGTTTATTGTTGCAATCAGCATTGTCTATTTATTGTTACTATGAGCTGTGTCTGTTTATTGTTATAATGAGCATTGTCTCTTTATTGTTACAATGAGCATTGTCTCTTTATTGTTACAATGAGCACTGTCTATTTATTGTTACAATGAGCACTGTCTATTTATTGTTACAATGAGCATTGCATGTCTATTGTTACAATGAGAATTGTCTATTTTTGTTACAATGAGAATTGTCTATTTATTGTTACAGAGAGCACTGTCTATTTATTGTTACAATGAGCCATTGTCTATTTATTGTTACAGAGAGCACTGTCTATTTATTGTTACAATGAGCACTGCCAATTGATTGTTACAATGAGCCATAGTCTATAGATTGTCACAATGAGCCATTGTCTGTTGATTGTTACAATGAGCCATTGTCTGTTGAATGTTACAATGAGCCATTGTCTATTGATTGTTACAATGAGTCATTGTCTGTTGATTGTTACAATGAGCCTTTATCTATTGATTGTTACAATGAACCATTGTCTATTGATTGTTACAATAATGGGAGCTTCATTAGTGCAGAGGCTGGCCCAATGGTCATGGTCGAAGTAGTGCATGGGCTGGCCCAATGGTCATGGTCGAAGTAGTGCATGGACTGGCCCAATGGTCATGGTCGAAGTAGTGCAGGGACTGGCCCAATGGTCATGGTCGAAGTAATGCAGGGACTGGCCCAATGGTCATGGTCGAAGTAGTGCAGGGGCTGGCCCAATGGTCATGGCTGTAGTAGTGCAGGGGCTGGCCCAATGGTCATGGCTATAGTAGTGCAGGGGCTGGCCCAATGGTCATGGTCGAAGTAGTGCAGGGGCTGGCCCAATGGTCATGGCTGTAGCAGTGCAGGGGCTGGCCCAATGGTCATGGCTATAGTAGTGCAGGGGCTGGCCCAATGGTCATGGCTGTAGTAGTGCAGGGGGCTGGCCCAATGGTCATGGTCGAAGTAGTGCAGGGGCTGGCCCAATGGTCATGGCTGTAGTAATGCAGGGGCTGGCCTAATGGTCATGGCTGTAGTAGTGCAGGGACTGGCCCAATGGTCATGGCTGTAGTAATGCAGGGGCTGGCCCAATGGTCATGGCTGTAGTAGTGCAGGGGCTGGCCCAATGGTCATGGTCGAAGTAGTGCAGGGGCTGGCCCAATGGTCATGGCTGTAGTAGTGCAGGGACTGGCCCAATGGTCATGGCTGTAGTAGTGCAGGGGCTGGCCCAATGGTCATGGCTGTAGTAGTGCAGGGGCTGGCCCAATGGTCATGGTCGAAGTAGTGCAGGGGCTGGCCCAATGGTCATGGCTGTAGTAGTGCAGGGACTGGCCCAATGGTCATGGCTGTAGTAGTGCAGGGACTGGCCCAATGGTCATGGCTGTTGTAGTGCAGGGACTGGCCGAATGGTCATGGCTGTAGTAGTGCAGGGGCTGGCCCAATGGTCATGGCTGTAGTAGTGCAGGGACTGGCCCAATGGTCATGGCTGTAGTAGTGCAGGGACTGGCCCAATGGTCATGGCTGTAGTAGTGCAGGGACTGGCCCAATGGTCATGGTCGAAGTAGTGCAGGGGCTGGCCCAATGGTCATGGTCGAAGTAGTGCATGGGCTGGCCCAATGGTCATGGTCGATGTAGTGCAGGGGCTGGCCCAATGGTTATGGTCGAAGTAGTGCAGGGGCAGCCCCAGTGGTCATGGTCGTACTATTGCAGGGGCTGATTTTTGCATGTGGATTAGCTTTTCCCTATTACCAGTGTCCATCGCCATTAGGTGAACCCACTCTGACTTCAGAGGTGCTTGTAATTTACGTCCCCAATTCATAACAAGAAGTCAACATTTTAGTCCAACTGTCCGGTGTAGGGGTTGAATCCCCTACCCCAGCGTCAGCGCACCGGAAGTTTAAGATCAAGCACTCTTATCCATTTGGCCAGGCTGACCTCATCACATTGAACCCATGACAACCAGGTTGGAAGGCTGGCTGGCCACTACGCCGCTGTAGAAAGAGCAGATATTCAGGCAATGGAGATGATGATGTTATTAAAGAATTCTCCAGTGACCACATTATATGACATTATCTGATGAGATTGGCTTGTGTGTGTGTGTGTGTCCTACAGGAAGCGTCTGAGCTGACCCAAGTATCCTTCCACCCCAGCGGAGACTATCTCCTGGCCGGAACCAGACACCCAACAAGTAAGGGTGTCATGTTTATCTGTTGTCCCAGTTTGTCTTGTAAAACATGTGTCTTGTGGGTTTGATACGGGACATGGGGAAATTAAGGGTTCATCATTTAGCGACATGGCATGCGTCAGATGTTTCATCTTGTTTTACAAGACATTGTAAATATATTTTGTGTTAGTTCATTCCTTAGTTAGTTAGTTTGTTAGTTAGTTCACTCGCTAGCAAGCAGAGGCTGCAGATGATAAAGATGTCTGTCTGTCTGCCTACCTACTGTTTGTCTGTCTGTCTGTTAGCTAACTAGCTAGTTGGTCAACAGGTCATCTTCGCTGCACATCGAACTATTAGTCCATACATGCTTAGAACCTCCAAGTATTTATCTCTTTTGGCTTAGTATCTCCCTCAGCGAGTAGCAACTGACGACACCAGTTCTGTTGTGTTGGTTGACAATTCTTTGAAATATTCCCCCCCCCCCCCCCCCCCCCCCCCCCCCCCAACCTTGCTCTCTAGCCTAGCTTGACCCTGTTAGACTCGATGTTCTTGCAGTCTGTACACAGTCACAGAATCTCATCCATCTCTTGTAATTTCCTTGTCCTGCCTCGCTGAGGTTGTTAAGGCAGTCAGCCTCATCCACCACTGGCCTCCTCCCTACGGCAGTCCAGCCCGCAAGCCTACCTGCTAGTTTCCTCTCACACCAGCGTGCCCTGTCACAAACATGAAGCAGATAGGAATCAACCTTGACCTCCTCGGGGACCCCACCCTTGTGTGTGTGAAATGAGATGCCAGACAAGTAAGCCCTTCATCTGATGTGTCCTCCATCATCTGCTGTAGTTTTATAGCTATCTGTACAGAAGGTCGTCATCACTGCCTACCTTCCTGGCAGTGACCATATAGTTTGGTGATTGTAACCATTGTCTCTATAAAGAGATCTGCCTATTGTCCATGACAACTGTCTGTCATAGTATAGCTGTGTGTCATGTATAGTGTACTATTTACTTGTCTGTCTGTCACATATAGTGTACTATTTACTTCTGTCAGTCACTTACAGTGTCCTGCTTATGTCTTTCAGTCCGCTTGTACGATGTGAACACGTTTCAGTGTTTTGTTGGCAGCAATCCCCAAGACCAGCACAGCGGAGGAATAACAGGGGTAAGTGTTTGGGGAATAACATAGGGTAAGCATTTGTTTGGGGAATAATTGGGGTAAACATTTGTTTGGGGAATAATTTGGGGTAAGCATTATTTTGGGGAATAACATGGGGTAAGAATTTGTTTGGGGAATAACATTGGATAAGGATTTGTTTGGGGAATAACGGGATAAGGATTTGTTTGGGGGATAACATGGGGTAAAAATTTGTTTGGGGAATAACATGGGATAAGAATTTGATTGGCGAATAACATGGGATAACAATGTGATTGGGGAATAATATGGGATAAGGATTTGTTTGGGGAATAACTCATACATGGGGTAAGAATTTATTTGGGGAATAACATGGGGTAAGAATTTGTTTGGGGAATAACATGGGATAAGAATTTGTTTGGGGAATAACATGAGATAAGGATTTGTTTGGGGAATAACATGGGATAAGGATTGTTTGGGTGAATAACATGGGATAAGGATTTGTTTGGGGAATAATTTGGGGTAAACATTAGTTTGAGGAATAACATGAGGTAAGGATTTGTTTGGGTGAATAACATGGGATAAGGATTTGTTTGGGGAATAACATGGGATAAGGATTTAACAATGCTCGGGTTGATTGCTACATCCTGTAAAGGAGATGCAGCTAACTTTTTTAACATTATTTTTCTCTATAGCTCAAGGCTCAAGTGGAGTCGTAAGTGCCATCACATTCACATCATGCACTATTGTTTGTCTCCCACTAAAGCTCAAGTGGAGCAGTAACTCCAACACATTCACATCATGTTCTGTTGTTTGCCTCCCACTTTAGCTAAAGCGGAGCCCTAACTCCAACGTATTCAGATCATGTTCTGTTGTTTTTCTCGCACTATAGCTAAAGTGGAGCCCTAATGCCAACACATTCGCATCATGCTCCATTGACGGGTCTATCAAGATTTGGGATGGGGTCAGCCACAAGTGTATCAACACCTTCCACAAGGCCCACGATGGCAAGGAAGTCTGCTCTGTGGTGTACTCGCGCAACTCCAAGGTAAGCAGCAGCGTACACCTGGCTTGTCTCATATGTGGTATCAAAGGATGGGGGTTGACTGTTGCCAGGTCGGGTCTAGAATAATCTTCTTATAGCCCTTGTCATGGGTGACATTGTCTATCCACAGCCTTCTGTCTCGTGTACTGCCAATCTTCTTATAGTCCATGCCGTGTGGTGTTGGTGATCATGTCTGTCCACAGCCTTCTGTCTCGTGTACTGCCAATCTTCTTATAGTCCATGCTGTGTGGCGTTGGTGATCATGTCTGTCCACAGCCTTCTGTCTCGTGTACTGCCAATCTTCTTATAGTCCATGCCGTGTGGCGTTGGTGATCATGTCTGTCCACAGCCTTCTGTCTCGTGTACTGCCAATCTTCTTATAGTCCATGCTGTGTGGCGTTGGTGATCATGTCTGTCCACAGCCTTCTGTCTCGTGTACTGCCAATCTTCTTATAGTCCATGCCGTGTGGCGTTGGGTGATCATGTCTGTCCACAGCCTTCTGTCTTGTGTACTACCAATCTTCTTATAGTCCATGCCGTGTGGCGTTGGTGATCATGTCTGTCCACAGCCTTCTGTCTCGTGTACTGCCAATCTTCTTATAGTCCATGCCGTGTGGCGTTGGTGATCATGTCTGTCCACAGCCTTCTGTCTCGTGTACTGCCAATCTTCTTATAGTCCACGCTGTGTGGCGTTGGTGATCATGTCCGTCCACTACCTTCTTTCTCGTGTACTGCCAATCTTCTTATAGTCCATGCCATACTTGATGTTTGTATTTCTGATGTTGTGTGGGACATAGTTGATGTTTGTATTTCTGATGTTGTGTGGGATATAGTTGATGTTTGTATTTCTGATGTTGTGTGGGATATAGTTGATGTTTGTATTTCTGATGTTGTGTTGGATATATTTGAGGTTTGTATTTCTGATGTGTGGGATATAGTTGATGTTTGTATTTCTGATATTGTGTGGGATATAGTTGATGTTTGGATTTCTGATGTTGTTTGGGATATAGTTGATGTTTGGATTTCTGATGTTGTGTGGGATATATTTGAGGTTTGTATTTCTGATGTTGTGTGGGATATAGTTGATGTTTGTAGTTCTGATATGTGGGATATAGTTGATGTTTAGATTTCTAATGTGTGGGATATAGTTGATGCCTGTACAGTTTTGTGGGATATATTGTGATTGTTTGGCAGTATGTCTTCTGTCATAGTTTGATCATGCATGAACTGTCCTGCTCTGTCCGACAGTATCTGCTGTCGTGTGGGAAGGACTCGCTGGTCAAGCTGTGGGAGCTGACAACCAACAGATGCCTGATTGTGTTCACTGGAGCGGGAGTAACGGGAGGCATGGATCACCGGACTGTTGCTTGCTTCAACCACACTGAGGACTACGGTCAGTTCTGAGTGAGAGATGAGTGTTGTGTGTGTGAGAGATGGGTGGTGTATGTGAGAGATGCCTGATTGTGTTCACCTGGTGCAGGAGTAACGGGCGGCATGGATCACCGGACTATTGCTTGCTTCAACCACACCGAGGATTACAGGTGAGTTCTGAGTGAGAGATGGATGTGGTGTGTAAGAGATGGATATGACATGTAATGAGTGAGGGATGTATAAGGTGTGTAAAGAGATAGATGGATATGGTGTGTGGTATGTGTGAGATGGATGTGGTGTGTGTGAGATGGATATGGTGTGTGTGTGAGATGGATGTGGTGTGTGGTGTGTGTGAGATGGATATGGTGTGTGAGTGGTGACAGAGCCAGAGATGTAACATCCCCAGTGACCTAACCCCAGAAGACGTAGAAATGTTTGTGGTTGCCAGTTTGAGGGGCTGATGGTCTGGCTGCCTGGCCATGCATTGCTGGTAGCTTGGTCATCATCACATAGCAGAATGTCTCTCTCTCTTCACTGCCCACTGAAGTCTTGTCCAAGGCACTTGTGGTGTCTCATGTCAATTTTCATATTGTCTCTCTTATCACTGCCCACTGAAGACTTGTCCAAGGTACTTGTGGTGTCTCATGTCAATTTTCATATTGTCTCTCTTACCACTGCCCACTGAAAAGTCTTGTCCAAGGTACTTGTGGTGTCTCATGTCAATCTTCATGTTGGATGACCCCTGCCTGTTCTTCTCAGAACAATGCCTTCCATTACTGGACTTTCCAAGCCACTAAGGCTAGCCTGTTGCTCTCATCACGGCCTGCCCTTCTCATCACAGCCTGCCCCTCTCATCGCAGCCTGCCCCTCTCATCACAGCCTGCCCCTCTCATAACGGCCTGCCCTTCTCATCATGGCCTGCCCTTCTCATCACGGCGTGCCTCTCTCATAACGGCCTGCCCCTCTCATAACGGCCTGCCCTTTTCATCTCGACCTGCCCCTCTCATCACAGCCTGCCCCTCTCATCACGGCATGTTGCTCTCATCACGGCCTGCCCTTCTCATCATGGCCTGCCCCTCTCATCACAACCTGCCCGAAAAGTCTATCAATGTCTTGCCATGTCCCTTGCCTCATGCCCTACCTGTCTACAGTGTCCTGTATCCATCTTTGTGTTGGTCGTCCCTTGCCTTCTTCTTCCGGGAACCATGTCTTCCATCACTGTCTGTTCCAAGCCACTGTGACATTTATGATGGCATGCTGCTCTCATCCCAAGCGACCGATAGTCTTTCAGTCTGTTGCCCTTTCTCTTGTCTAATGCCCAAGGTGTGTCCACCATCATCCTGGTTGTCCCCCGCCTCTTCCTCCGGGAACCATGCCTTCCATCACTGTCCTTTCCTTCCAAGCCACTGTCACACCTAATTACGGTATGTCACTTTGGTCACTGACAGCCAGAAAGTCTTTCAATCTGTTGCCCTTTCTCTTGTCTAATGCCCAAGGTGTGTCCACCATCATCCTGGTTGTCCCCCGCCTCTTCCTCCGGGAACCATGCCTTCCATCACTGTCCTTTCCTTCCAAGCCACTGTCACACCTAATTTCGGTATGTCACTTTGGTCACTGATAGCCAGAAAGTCTTTCAATCTGTTGCCCTTTCTCTTGTCTAATGCTTAAAATGCCTATTGTCCCATGTCCATCTTCATACTGGTTGTTTCCTACCGCGTCTCCCCAGAACTATCATTATTTCCAAGCCACTGCGGCATTGAATATTGCCCAAGTATCTCAGCTTCGAAGTGTTAAAAAATCACCTGACGTAGTTGTGTGTTGTTTGTTCATTCAGTTCTGTTTCCGGACGAGAAGACGAACCAGTCTGTGTTGCTGGGACTCCAGGAATGCCGAGAGGCAGAGACTCTTATCCCTGGGTGAGTGTGCCTCAGGTGTCCTCATTTGTTGCTGTGTTATCTGTCAGTTGTATACATCCTGTTTTGTTTTCTATTTTTCTGTTTGCATTTTTTTTATTGTCTTCTTTCTTTCTTTCTTTCTTTCTTTCTGTCTTTCTTTCTTTCTTTCTTTCTTTCTTTCTTTCTTTCTTTCTTTCTTTCTTTTTCTTTTTTGTCTTTCTTTCTTTGTCTTTCTTTCTTTCTTTCTGTTTTTATTTCTGTCTTTCTTCTTATAAGTTTGTGCATGACCATGAGTAATTTTTCTTTCTTTCTTTTGTTCTTTCTTTCTTTCTACATGTTTTATTTTCTTTGCTTCGTTCTTCTTATCACTTTGTGCATGACCATGAGTCCTCTTTTTTTCTTTCTTTCTTTTTTCATTCTTTCTGGTGTTTTGCATTTTTCTGTGTATTCGTGTTTACCTGGTATTTTGTTAGAACAGTTTTTAAGAGAGAATAGTTCCGCAGAATTGGCCAACACTCAAAACTCAGAGGAAAGGCCAGACTGACACATAATCAGACTGCTATTTGTACCATTAATATTGGGACTCTTCACTGGCTGTTGAAAATGAGGACAGAGCACGTATGGAAATTCCCCCAGTGCTGTGATGTAGGTTCTTGACTTAACTCCACTCCTGCTTGTAGTGTTGATATCATCATCATCATCATCATCATCACATGGCATGTCTTGTAGACCTTGACCCCTGTACCAGTTTGTCCAAATGTGTTCCCGTCACAAGCCAGATATCTTGCCTCTGGTGCTGTCATGTAAGGACGATCTGTCACACCAGGAATCATCTATGAGGGGGCATCACATGAAAACCTGACAAGTGGGATAGAAATGACAATAACCATGCCATTGTCTTGTAACCCGTCAGTATTGTTGTTCAGAATGTGATAGAAATGACAATAACCATGCCATTGTCTTGTAACCCGTCAGTATTGTTGTTCAGGATGTGATAGAAATGACAATAACCATGCCATTGTCTTGTAACCCGTCAATATTGTTGTTCAGGATGTGATAGAAATGACAATAACCATGCCATTGTCTTGTAACCCGTCAATATTGTTGTTCAGGATGTCAAGGTGTAGATGAACACGGTGACATCATTAGGACAGTTTTTGGCCTCCCCACTTTTGACATACACCAAAGAGAGGCAGCGTTCTGTTATCTGTTTTTTGATCAGCGAAGGGGTGAAACCTATAGAAATTCATCGGTGAAAGAAGGTCCAGTATAATGATGCATTCCTGCCAGTCCAACAAGTGTATGAGTGGAGTAGGAAGTTTCAAAACTTTTCGGTCTAATGAAGAGGTACAGCAGGTGGTGCATGAGTGATTACACACACGATGAAGAGAATTTTTACAAAGCAATGACATGGTTATTGTAATTTCTATTCACACTTTTAAGATGTTCATTTTAATCCCCCATCGTACTTTTCCATAACACTTGCATTCATGTGCTGTTGAGCTGATTTGTGCAGTGTTTGTTTGATGACAGCATGTTGCTGCAGAACATATTCATGTAGTGGTGTTATATGTGACACAATGTAGCATGCCCTTTGAAGGACGGTGCCATCAATCCCTAACCCCAGTGTGATTGTCTAAGCAGTTATACGCTGAGTGGTTTGCCATTGCCTTCTGAACAAGAAGATAACCTTGAAGTCCACCTGACAGTCAGTGGATGTAGGAGTTGAACCCCCATACCCCACCATCTGTGAACCTCCATACCGCACCATCTGTGCACCTGAAGTTTAAGAGCAAGCGCATGCATGAAGCATGAAGCCCCATGGCTACATAGCCTCTCATTATGTAGTTAGTTAGATGCATATCCTTTACAGGATGTCACAGTCAACCCCAGAATTTTGTGCTGTTTGTGGTTTCTTGGCAAGTTTACGTTCAGTAGTTTGCCTTTGCTTTCTGTATGGCTTTTATAAAAATGAATGCAAGGCGATATGCTGATTAAATCACCTGCAGCTGTGTTTCAAACACGGTATGCAGGATTACAAACTATGTTCATAACCACTTTGCCATAGAGCCGGCCAGGCCGGCCATTATGATGTAATAGTGTTGTAAGATAATGTAATTTATACGTAGTTGTTGTTTGTATATGAGGTGTTGTTGTTGTTTTCTTCCACTGATGCCATTAAGTGTTATGGGGAGGAGCAGTTGAGGTTCTAGCGCCAGTGACTAGAGCCTTTCCTCCAATTTCCTTCGTGATTTGTGAGCTGTATTGTCTAGGATCTAGTAAATCCCCTACCGGTGTATTGATATTGATATTTCCATACATTCTAGTGTTTACTGTCTCAGCCTTGTGTACGTCTCTCACCACAGGTCACAACGGTGTGGTCAGATATCTTGCACACTCACCAACTGGCCCAGCATTCGTATCCTGCAGCGACGACTTCAGAGCCAGGTTTTGGTACCGGAAAGCCACCACAGATTAACTGTTCACATGCATGCTGTTTTAAGTTCTCAATACATTATGGTTTTCAGATTTTCAAACAAGCAAATTTGTGGAGATCGAATTAAAGGGAGTGTTAGCACAAGGTGTGTGGGTACAAGGTGTTTGAGTGTACAAGATGTATGGATACAAGATGTGTGAGTACTAAGTGTATGGGTACAAAATGTGTGAGTACAAGGTATGTGGGTACAAGGTGTGTGGATACAAGATGTGTAGGTACAAGATGTGTGAGTACAAGGTGTGTAGGTACAAGATGTGTGGATACAAGGTGTGTGAGTACAAGGTGTGTGGGTACAAGATGTGTGAGTACAAGGTGTCTGGGTACTTCTTCTTCTTCTCTTCTTCTGCGTTCATCCGGAGTTTTTTTTTCCGGACGTGATTGCATTGTGCCTGTTTACAACAGAACTGCGTTCTGTTAGGCAGACACATCCGACTTCTGCGGGCATTTGGTGACCGGGTTAACTTTCCCGGGGTGTCTGGGTACAAAGTGTAAAATATTTTCCTATTGTATTTGTATGTGAAATATGAAAGATTTCATTTTAAAAAAGTAATGAGATCAATAACTGCAAAATAAACTCTTTGAGTAACCCCTGAAAATGAACTCACAGATTCATCTATGGAGTTGTGGTGTGGTGACTTTGGTCACGGGCGTGTGGCAGAGTGGAGGCAGCTGTGATGTATATATTGGGATAGCCTGTACCACACCCTGGGTGTCAGCCCTATCTGTGCTGGGTGGGACGGAACCCCAGGCCAGGCTTCTGCCATACATCCACTTCGTACACCAGGGATAGATGGCCATCACTGGCCTAGACCTAACTGGCAGGCGATCTCGTAGTTTGTGGCCTCTAGAGATGCAGTTTTTCTTCTTCTTCTTCTTCTTCTTCTTCTTCTTCTTCTTCTTCTTCTTCTTCTTCTTCTTCTTCTTCTTCTTCTTCTTCTTCTTCTTCTTCATTTGCTTGAAATTTGTCTATAACTGCAATGTTGTCTCTTGTATAAATGTAACTGTCTTGTTTAGTTCACTCAGTGGTCCATATAGTTTATCTTCCACTGTTTTTTCTCTAGGCTAGAAGGTTTGCCTTGATTTGGACAGTCTTGGAGTATGTGCTCTGCTGTCTGCGGCGCCATTCCCCATGTGCACATGGCTGATTTGTCAATCTTGAATTGTATACATGTGGTTGCATAAACTGTGTCCTGTTCTGAGCGCAGAATAATGATTTGTTCTGGTCTGTCCATTAAGTGGTATTCGTCTTGAGCAGGTATTGGTGGCTTTCTGACTGATTTGATAATTCTTTTCGTTTAGTGGTATGAAATGGGTACATCAGGTTGTTCTTCTGTTGCTCAGAGATGCCATGATCAGAATCGCTTCTGACACTTATCAGCACTCCACCAAGTCATGGGTAGGCGGATGTCCAAGAACGTGCACCCTACTAAATTGACGAAGTGGTTCTAATGTCTGTCAAATTCACTTCCTACCAGATGACAGGTTCAAATGTTCATTGAAGGAAAATTCTGCTAAATGACAGCTCAGTCCACACCTCTATGCGTGCATTAAATAAAATAACAGTAAAGTGAGGAAACAAAACTTGGAGTGCATGTCTATAATTAGTTAGTCGCGGCTCCAACTTCACGGGAAAGGGTCACCCCATTATGCTCCGTTCTTCTTCTTCTGCGTTCATCCGGAGTTGTTTTTTTTTTCCGGACGTGATTGCGTTGTGCCTGTTTACAGCAGAGCTGCGTTCTTGCGCCGTAAAGCCGATACATCCGACTTCTGCGGGCATTTGTTGACCGGGTTAACCTTCCCTGGGTGATGCTCCATTTCACGCCAGTGAATATCACACAAAATGTTCCTCACTGCCCCATGTGAAAAGTGGAACAGACAGGAGTCTCAACAAACCAACAGTCCGCACAGTGCATAACACCGTTGCCAGCATGCCAACACAAAAGTCCGCCACAAAAAATACAATTCATCGCCGTTGGAAGCAATCAATCACTAGAAAACCAGCAGCCACACATTACTGCATAAGGAAACCCAGTTAGTTCAGCGACAGTCCGGCCGGCCGGCCGCCATTTTTCTGAACATGTAGTTCACGCTATAAATAACCGTGGCCAGATGTAAAAGCACTCCACACGAAATTAACAACTCACATATCTCTTAAAACTAAGAAAGATACTGGATGTGCAACATTGCAGCCCCAGTAAAAACATTCCCCTAAGCATCCAAGTGGGACATGTCTCAGTGGCTGCCCAATGGAAAGTTGCTTGGCTAGAACATTCATTTGGTGGAAAGTCTCACTCGAGCGCATTGCGTGTGGGCATCATCAAAGTTCAGAATCTGCGAACTGCTACCATGTTGCTCTCGAAGGTGCAGCATGGGGTGCACGGGAAGTGAGGTCAAGCAGCCATGTGCAGGACGTGACAATTCCTTGGGTTAGCCCAGTACCAGAATGCCATGTATCGGCTCTGATGGAAGACTCCTTGGATAGCGGGGAATGCCCATGGTCTGCCCCTTCCTTCCCTTTAGGGCCGACCGGCACACATGTGGCTTGTTCCAATGGATCAGTGATGCGTCAACAGTGGGTAGAGGGACAACGATGATACTGACATCTTTTGACGGCGACAATTCCTATAACAAACCTGGGAAGGTTAACCTGGTTAACAAACTCCCACAGATATCGCAGCTCTGCTGTAAGCTAGCACAACGCAATTACGCCCCAAAACAAAACAAAAAAAAAATAATATAGGACGAACGACGAAGAAAAAGAATGTATGGAAATCAACACGCAATCAATCCATGAACAGTTGCAAGACTTTGATAATGAAATGATTTATTCACGTTATCAATAGTAACTATCTAGAATTTGGTGACAACTAGCCTGTTTGCAAGCCTCCCTAAACTGAAAGCTCATGAAGGAATACAACAAGAAAGTGATTCCATAATTTATCAAAGCTAAAGTCGCCAACACATGCCCTATATCGAGGTACAAGGCCAGAAACAGTCGACTGCTATACGCCAACAGCATGAAGACTCCGTTGGAGAACTCTGTTGCCATAAAGATGATTAACACTGTCAATAGAATTCTCGTAATGATCAGCGTGTGAATACGATTGGACTTCCATCTGGTGGCTTCTGTTGCATCTACAATCGGAAGTTCTCGGCTCACCTTCACCGCCCGCCGCATATCCTTTACAACCGTAAATACGACTATAGTCAAAATCACACTGGGTATCAACCTCATTATAACAGAATTAACCACAATACCAAAATCATTCAGTAGAGATTTTTCACCTGTTTTGTATCCTATCCCCAAATACCAAACAGTTACGTTAGCAGACACAGTACGTGGGCCTGAAAACACATCGTAGAAGTTGGGAAAACACATGAAGGTGACCACAGAATAAACAAAGTAGTTGATGTGTTTAGCTCGAAAAGCTGTGATGCTCTTGAACGGATCACAGACACGCTGCAGCACTGCTAACATATAGACTGCTATTGTAACTATTAACCAGTTAGGAGATAGCACTGGTGGTCATAATAATATGCGAGATCACCGACATTACCGCGTAGGCATACGCAGACTGCGGGCTGTCCTTGCTATTTATATTTAAGAGCATCAGCGCAAACGGTATATACACAATCAGCGTCAAAGCATTGGATACGGCCAGGCCGGTCATCAAGATGGTTATTGGAGCTCTCATCTCCATGTCAACCAGGACGATGGAGCCTAAAACGTTGCCGAGAAACCCAGCAATGCAGATGATGGGTGCGGAATATGCATGGGTCATCCTTAACCATTCTTCTTGGTCTCCCGTCACGCCTGTGCTGTTCATTCTCATGGCGACACTGTCCAGGCAGTTCCTGGTTGGTCAGTTGGTGAGTTTGGTTAGGTCATTATGAAGTCACCACTGCGTAACCGTTGATGGACAGCTGGGTGTTTTGGCAGTTCTCGTGACTGGAAAAGTGAAGTATGTGTTGATTAATCGTGTGAAGACATGCTGTCAGTACCATGATCCAATAAGCACAATCGTCATCATCACTAGCTCTATCACAATCACCATCATCATCAAGCACCTGCAATATCTCCAGAATCACCATCATCAAGCACCAGCAATATCACCAGAATTACCATCATCAAGCACCAACAATATCACCATAATCAAGCACCAGCAATACCACCATAATCAAGCACCAGCAATATCACCATAATCAAGCACCAGCAATACCATCAGAATCACCATCATCAAGCACCAGCAATATCACCAGAATCACCATCATCAAGCACCTGCAATATCTCCAGAATCACCATCATCAAGCACCAGCAATATCTCCAGAATCACCATCATCAAGCACCTGCAATATCTCCAGAATCACCATCATCAAGCACCAGCAATACCATCAGAATCATCATCAAGCACCAGCAATATCACCATCACCAAGCACCTGCAATATCACCATCATCAAATACCAGCAATATCACCAGAATCACCATCATCAAGCACCAGCAATATCACCATCATCAAGCACCAGCAATATCTCCAGAATCACCATCATCAAATACCAGCAATATCACCATCATCAAGCACCAGCAATATCTCCAGAATCACCATCATCAAGCACCTGCAATATCTCCAGAATCACCATCATCAAGCACCAGCAATACCATCAGAATCACCATCATCAAGCACCAGCAATATCACCAGAATCACCATCATCAAGCACCTGCAATATCTCCAGAATCACCATCATCAAGCACCAGCAATATCACCAGAATCACCATCATCAAGCACCAGCAATATCACCATAATCAAGCACCAGCAATACCATCAGAATCACCATCATCAAGCACCAGCAATATCACCAGAATCACCATCATCAAGCACCTGCAATATCTCCAGAATCACCATCATCAAGCACCAGCAATATCTCCAGAATCACCATCATCAAGCACCTGCAATATCTCCAGAATCACCATCATCAAGCACCAGCAATACCATCAGAATCATCATCAAGCACCTGCAATATCACCATCACCAAGCACCTGCAATATCACCATCATCAAATACCAGCAATATCACCAGAATCACCATCATCAAGCACCAGCAATATCTCCAGAATCACCATCATCAAGCACCAGCAATATCACCATAATCAAGCACCAGCAATATCACCATAATCACCATCATCAAGCACCAGCAATATCACCATAATCACCATCATCAAGCACCAGCAATATCACCATAATCACCATCATCAAGCACCAGCAATATCACCAGAATCACCATCATCTAACACCAGCAATATCACCATCATCAAATACCAGCAATGTCACCATAATCAAACACCAGCAATATCACCATAATCAAACACCAGCAATATCACTATCATCAAGCACCAGCATTATCACCATCATCAAACACCAGCAATGTCACCATAATCACCATCATCAGACACCAGCAATATCACCATAATCACCATCATCTAACACCAGCAATATCACCAGAATCACCATCATCAAGCACCTGCAATATCACCATAATTACCATCAAAATCACCACCACCATCATCAAACACCAGCAATATCACCATAATCACCATCATCAGACACCAGCAATATCACCATAATCACCATCATCTAACACCAGCAATATCGCCAGAACCACCATCATCAAACACCAGCAATATCACCAGAATCACCATCATCAAGCACCTGCAATATCACCATCATCAAACACCAGCAATGTCACCATCATCAAGCACCAGCAATATCACCATCATCAACCACCAGCAATATCACCATCAAAATCACCATCATCAAGCACCTGCAATATCACCATCATCAAGCACCTGCAATATCACCATCACCAAGCACCTGCAATATCACCATCATCAAATACCAGCAATGTCACCATAATCACCATCATGAAACACCAGCAATATCACCATAATCACCATCATCAAACACCAGCAATATCACCATAATCAAACACCAGCAATATCACTATCATCAAGCACCAGCATTATCACCATCATCAAACACCAGCAATGTCACCATAATCACCAACATGAAACACCAGCAATATCACCATAATCACCATCATCAGACACCAGCAATATCACCATAATCACCATCATCTAACACCAGCAATATCGCCAGAACCACCATCATCAAACACCAGCAATATCACCAGAATCACCATCATCAAGCACCTGCAATATCACCATAATACCATCAAAATCACCACCACCATCATCAAACACCAGCAATATCACTATCATCAAGCACCAGCATTATCACCATAATCACCACCATCAAACACCAGCAATATCACCAGAATCACCATCATCAAGCACGAGCAATATCACCAGAATCACCATCATCAAGCACCTGCAATATCACCAGAATCACCATCAAAATCACCACCACCATAATCAAACACCAGTAATATCACTATCATCAAGCACCAGCATTATCACCATCATCAAACACAATATCACCATAATCACTTCCACAGTCACCAGCATCACCATCATCATCACCAAGCACTTGCAATATAACCAGAATCACCATCATCGAGCACCAGCAATATCACCAGAATCACCATCAGAATCACCACCGTCAACAGCAACCCTAGAAGCACCAGGTCTCTGTCCACTTATGGAGGGTTATTTTTAGCATAATAAGAAATCAGGAACCCATAGGATCTCTCTCCCCCTCTCTTCCTCTCCTCTCTCCCTCTCTCCTTCTCTCTCCCCTCTCACTCCTCCTGCCTCTCTCCCCGTCTCCCTCCCTATCTCACTGTCTCTTCCTACCACTCTCTCTCTCCCCCTTTCTTTCTTTCTGTCTTTCTGTCTGTCTTTCTTTCTTTCTTTCTTTCTTTCTGTCTGTCTGTCTGTCTGTCTGTCTGTCTGTCTGTCTGTCTGTCTGTCTGTCTGTCTATATGTCTGTCTGTCTGTTTGTCTTTCTTTCTTTCCCTTTCTTTCTCTCTCTATTTCTCTCTTTCTCTCTCTACATCTTTCCCTCTCTCTTTCTCCCCCTCTCTTTCTCCCACCTCTCCCCCTCTCTCGCTGTCTCTCCCTACCACTCTCACTCTCTCCCTCCCTTTTTCTTTCTTTCTTTCTTTCTTTCTTTCTTTCTTTCTTTCTTTCTTTCTTTCTTTCTTTCTTTCTTTCTTTCTTTCTTTCTTCTTGCTTCTTCTCTCTCTCTCTCTCTCTCTCTCTCTCTCTCTCTCTCTCTCTCTCTCTCTCTCTCTCTCTCTCTCTCTCTCCCTTTCTTTCTTTCTTTCTTTTTTTCTTTCTTTCTTTCTTTCTTTCTTTCTTTCTTTCTTTCTTTCTTTCTTTCTTTCTTTCTGTCTCTTTCTCCTCTCTCTCTCTCTCTCTCTCTCTCTCTCTCTCTATATATATATATATATATATATATATATATATATATATATATATATATATATATATATATATATACTAGCTTTACTCGGGGGGGGGGGGGGAAGAACAGCAAAGAGGTGTAGCCATTATATTAGATAAGCAAACATCAAATTCTGTCAAAGGATATTGGGCTGTGTCAGACAGAGTTCTATTAGTAAAATTAAACGGAAGACCTTTTAAAATAAATGTACTTCAAGTATATGTCCCAACAAGTGAAAGCAGTGAAGAAAGTATGGAGGAATTTTATAATGACATGGAGTCTGCTTTGAAGAACTGTAAAAAATCAGAAATAAATATCATAATGGGTGATTTCAACGCAAAAATAGGAAAGCAAAGCGATGGATGCAGTGTAGGCAACCATGGTTTGGGAGAGAGAAATGAAAGAGGTTACAGACTTGTAGAATGGGCAAAAGAACAAGAAATGGTTGTAGGAAACACCTGGTTTAAACAACATCCTAGAAGATTATGGACATGGAGGAGTCCAGACAGCAGGATTAAAAACCAGATAGATTACATCCTGATAAGCAAAAGGTTTCGAAATGCATTAACAGTTGTAAAAACAGTTCCAAATGCAGACTGTTACAGTGATCACAGATTAATTACTGGCACATTGAGGGTAAAGTTAAAGAAAGTCAAGTATACAGCAGGAAACCCTAAATATGACTTGTGCAAATTGAAAACTGACAAAGAAATACAAGATAATTTTAACATAGAAGTAAAGAACAAATTTGATTTATTGTCTGATCTAGAGATCCTATTTCAAGATGTAGATGATCAATGGGAAATGCTGAAGAATTCAATCAGTTGTGCAGCAGAAAAAACTATTCCAAAAGTAAAGAAAGTGGGCCGTAAGACATGGATGACTGAAGAAATTTTACAACTAATGGAAACAAGAAGACAGAACAAAAATAATCCTGCCAAATATGAAGAAATTCACAGAAAAGTCAGAACCTTATGTAAGGAGGCTAAAGAAACATGGCTTGAGAAAAATTGCAGAGAAATTGAAAAACAACACAACAGTAAAAATGCGAAACTAATGCACAAAAGAATTCAGGAGATTACTAATCAAAGAACACGTACATCAGCAGGCTGCCTAAAGACAAAAGATGGAAGAGTCATAATAGAAAAAGATCAGATTTTACATGTATGGTCAGATTACGTGAAAAACCTTTATGACGATAACAGAGACGAACAATATATTGTTCAAAATAACAATGAAGGGCCAGCAATTTTGAAGATGGAGGTTCAGAATGCTCTTAATCATATGAAATCTGGCAAGACCCCCTGGTCCAGACAGCGTCACAACAGAAATGATTAATGCTTTAGAAGAATATGGAATAGATAAAGTTACCAGTCTGCTTAATACAATATATGATACTGGAAATATACCTCATGAGTTATGTAATTCTGTATTTATTGCAATCCCAAAGAAATCAGGAGCCTTGGAATGTGATCAACATCGAACAATTAGTATAATGAGTCACATCACGAAGATTTTGCTAAGAATTATCATGCAAAGAGTTAGGAGGAAAATACAACCTGAAATAGGAGAAGAACAATGTGGGTTTGTAGTAGGCAAGGGTACAGTAAATGCTGTGTATATACTGAGAACCGTAATCGAACGTTCTATAGAAGTAAACAAAGATCTACACCTTTGCTTTATTGACTACACAAAGGCTTTTGATAAAGTGAGACATGTCAACATGATAAGGATGCTTGAAGATCTACAAATTGATGGGAAAGACCTTAGACTTGTAAAAAACATATATTGGAAACAACAAGCTGCCATAAGAGTTGATAATGAAGTAAGCCAATATCAGCCTATTAAGAGAGGTGTGAGACAGGGATGTGTAATGTCTCCAGATCTGTTTTCCCTGTACAGTGAAAATATTTTCAGAAATATTGAAAATATGGAAGGAATCAACATTGGGGGACGATGCATCAATAACATTAGATATGCAGATGATACAGTCTTGATTGCAGACAATGAACAGGACCTGCAAAATTTAGTAGATGCGGTTGTTACACACAGTGAACAACAAGGGTTAGAATTAAATTGTAAAAAGACACAGATTATGGTCGTCACTAGGAAGAACGAAATACCACAGTGTAATATACAAGTAAATGGGAATATTCTTCAACAAGTGAATAGGTACAATTATCTCGGAACAGTAATAACATCTGATGGGAGATGCCTTGAAGAGATTAGAACAAGAATCGCCATGGCAAAAGTAGCCTTTAGCAAGATGAAAAACATACTGACCAATAAAAAGATGTCAATTGAAACGAGAAAAAGAGTGTTGAGATGCTACATAGAACCTGTACTTTTATATGGATGTGAAGCTTGGACAATGAGCAGCCAGGCTGAAAAACATCTGATGGCTGTAGAAATGTGGTTTCTGAGGAAAATACAAAGAATACCATGGACAGCCAGAAAGACCAATGAAGAAGTCCTTCAAGAAACAAATGAAGATCGTAAACTGATCAGAGACATTAGACGTAGACAGTCACAATTTTTTGGGCATGTTATTAGAAGAAATGATTTGGAGAACTTGGTGACAACTGGTAAGATCGAGGGGAACAGACCAAGGGGAAGACCTAGAAACAAGTATCTGGATGGCTTGGCCTTGTGGCATGGTCGAGACAGAAACACGGAACTGATCCACGACTCTGTTGATCGAGTGAGATGGCAGAACATGACCGCCCACGCTTACCGGCATGGCACATGATGGATGGATGGATATACTAGCTGACCCGGCCCGGCTTGTCTGTCTGTCTGTCTGCCTGTCTGTCTGACCCGGCCCGGCTTCGCCCAGCTCCTGGTGGGGAGCATCTAATTTAATTTATATAAGTAGTCATATAAGCTCCCGTTCCCGACTATCTGTCTGTCTGTCTATCTGTTTGTCTGACCCGGCCCGGCTTCACCCAGTCCCTGGTGGGGAGCATCTCATTTAATTCATATAAGTAGTCATATAAGCTCCCGTTCCCGTTCCCGACTATCTGTCTGTCTGTCTGTCTGTCTGTCTGTCTGTCTGTCTGACCCGGCCCTGCTTCGCCCAGCCCCTGATGGGGAGCATCTAATTTAATTCATATAAGTAGTCATATAAGTTCCCGTTCCAGACTGTCTGTCTGTCTGTCTGACGACCCGGCCCGGCTGTCTGTCTGTCTGTCTGCCTGCCTGCCTGCCTGTCCGTCCGTCCGTCTCTCCCTCCGTCTATCCCACCCTCTCTATCTATCGGGTCAGATCTATCTATCTATCTATCTATCTATCTATCTATCTATCTATCTATCTATCTATCTATCTATCTATCCATCCATCCATCCATCCATCCATCCATCCATCCATCCATCCATCCATCCATCCATCCATCCATCCATCCATCTATCTATCTATCTATCTATCTATCTATCTATCTATCTATCTATCTATCTATCTATCTATAGCCAGGGGACTTAACCTAAAATATAGCAATGCTACTAAAAGTTATGTCCCTTTATATATTATTTCTTATGTTAAGTCATGTAATTTAATTATTAAATTTTAGTAAGTTAATAGCTGATTCAACAATAAAAAAAAAACTATGACAGTTGGTTGCATGGGAATGAAAAGAAGACGTGTAGAAAATTTCATCTAAATCGGATGGACCGTTATCGAACGCATCAAATACATCCCTACCCACATACATACATACATTGTGTTTTATAGATATAGATATATGTGATGAATTCCAAAATGAGATCTTCAGAATATCTTTATAGCATTTCCTCTGGCCGCCTTGGGAGCGTTTACCACGGCGCAGCTGGCCGTAAACAATCCCTTTAAGGAGCCTGTGATCTGGCATGCGAGTTAAGTGACCAGCCCAGCGAATCTGTTTTAATAGTAGGGCAGTGGTTCTCAACCTTTTTTGGCCTCGCCCCCCCCCCCCCCCCCTTTTTCACCATATTTTTAGAACGTCATTCACCCATTCGTATTTCCTCCCTTAAAAATTTCCCCCTGCCCCTACACCGTATACGTAATTAATAATTGAAGCTAAATTTAATAGCACATACTAAAACAAGTCTAGACATCTACATAAAATGTGATTTGCAGATCTACTTACGTTATAAAATGAATTTCAGAGGGGTGATACGTACAGAACCGTAAAGTATGAAGGGAAAAACAATATCAAGTAATCGGTTCTTGTATTAACACAATCTAGAAATAATCTTAATCTCTCCCCCCCCTCCCCCCCCCCCCCCCCCCCCCCCCCCCACTGGAAACCCTAAAATTCCCACCTGGGGGGAATTCCCCACCGGTTGAGAACCACTATACTAGAGTATGGTAACATACCTATACAAGCTATTAATTACAGTGAGGAGAAAGTGTTAACATGCTCTATAGAATTTACACCGTTGTATGCGTGTGGATCATGGACTATAAACAGACAAGCTGTGAGATATGTAATGCAGGCAAAATGTACCTTCTGGGGAAAATGAAAAGAATACAATAGACGGACAGAAAAACGAATGTGACCGCTCTACAAGAAACCAAAGAAAACTCAATTGATAAGAGAGATTAGACGCAGACAGACAAGACTTGTTGGGGCAGATTATGAAGAGAAATACATTTGGAAACTTGATGACTAAGATTCCTAATATGTTCTAATGTTCTAACCAATCATGAGCAGACGTACAACCATCTTGGCGTGAGATGGTTAGGGGATTTTGTTCTACTGAAAGATGAAATCAGCAGCAGCAGCTTCAGCAGCAGAAGAAAAAGAAGACGAAGAAGAGAATGATGAGAAGAAGAAGAGGAAGAAAATTATAATGAATACGAGGAGGAGGAGAAGAAGAAGAACACAAAAAAGAAAAGAATAATAATAATAATAAGAGAATGGTGATGAGAAGAAGAAGAAGAACACTGATAAGAAGAAACAGTGGAAGGAAAAGAGTAAGGAGAAGAGAATTATGAGAAGAAGATTAATAATAACTATAATACTGTAATAATAATGATAATAATAAATATACACTCGAAGATAGAATAGGAAAAGCCTGGAACAAGTAACATTGACTACCGTCCACTGTGGCAAGAAAATACCTGCTGATTTCTGTGAACGGCCAACCATTCATTGCTTCTCTTAAATCTATTAACATAAATATTGGAATATCGAGTCAACCAGGTCCACAGATGTCTTACGGTTCTGTTGTTTTATAATAAATACATCAGCAACAAAAATAGACTAGTGACAGCTGAGAAATAATGTCCGGAAAATCCGAGGAAGCCAGTCGACTTGTTTATTTCGTACTGTCACATATTTGTCCGGGTATTCCTGGCTTCAGTGCAACTTAGTGCTGTGTGGGTAAAATGTCTTCTTGTGATTTATGTGTTGTCTGAGATGTGTAATCTCGGGTTGTTTGTTGTTGTTGTGGCTATAAACTGTCTTCTTGTGATTTATGTGTTGTCTGGGATGTGTAATCTCGTGTTGTTTGATTCTGATGTTGTTGTTGTTGTTGCTGCTGCTGCTGCCCCTACTACTACTACTACTACTACTACTACTACTACTACTACTACTACTACTACTACTACTACTACTACTACTACTACTACTACTACTACTACTACTACTACTACTACTACTACTGCTCCTGCTGCTGCTGCTGCTTATTCTACTACTACTTCTGTCGCTATTACTACTACTTCTGCTATTAATATTATTACTGCTACTGCCGCTGTTTGTCAGGTCTTAGTCAGACATGACTGAGCTACCATTGGATAGTAGACGGTACTACTTGCTTTCTGCTAGCGCCGAATGTTGGGCGGCGCTTACCAAACTCGACACCCCATTTTGTGCCAACGGTTTTGGGCGGAAGAGCGCAATTGAGAGTGTACAAGCCTTATCCTAGTGCGAGGAAATGCAACCTAAAGACAAAATGTCATGGCAGGGCAGACCAGGCCCTAAGCCTTAGTTGGCAGCTGGTCTAGGATCGAAGCTCCGACAGGCGGACAATTAGATCATTGCTTTACTGATCCGGCAGCTTCTGCAGCTTGTCTTGTTCCAGATGTATAGGTGTTACCTTTCCTCTGGAGTGAACTAGGCATGTCGAGAGAGGGATCATGCTGCATGGGCAACACATGGTCTCTACATTTTATCCCAGGCTTTGTGCTATGGAGAAGCAATAACTCCATTACTGGTCGTAACCGATCTCGGAATCAAAGCGAGAGGTAACTGTTACTGGTTATAAGTCTTTGTCAATTGGCGTAGACATGGGGCGCCACGCGTTACCTCTGACGGTGGGAGACACCTATAGGTGTCTGATCATTTACCGCCTGCCTGAAGCTGGGCAGCCCTCGGCCAATTGGGTGCTGATCCGCCACAGCCTGCCTGCTTTAATGGGTGCTTGGGGCTAGGACAAAATCCGAATCGCAGGCTGTAAAACCAATGCCCCAGGTATTAATAAAAAGAAAAATAGAAACCTCAAGCTACTGCTTGCGACATGGAACGTAAGAACAACGTGTCCAGGATTTTCCACTGGCTTGACCAATATTGACGATGTGAGAAAAACGGCTGTGATTGATGCCAAACCCAATCGTCTTAACATTGCTATTGCTCGCCTGCAGGAGACTCGCTTCGCCGAGGAAAGGTCACTCAGGGAAAACAATTACACCGGTTTTTGGAAGGGTAGAGGGCAGGCAGAAAAAAAGGCAACATGGTGTGGGCTTTGCAGTGGAGAATTCGCTACTGGGAATGATTGAAATTACAGCAGGGGGTAATGACAGACTATTATCCCTACGCTTGGCAACCTCTTGTGGTTTTTGCCACCATTATTACTGTATATGCACCGACACTCGATTCCTCTGATGATGTGAAGGATTCGTTCTATGAGGCGTTAGACTCTGTGATCAAGGCAGTTCCAAAATCCGATTACATTTCAATGCTCGTGTGTGCAAGGACTCGAGTTCATGGCCAGTGTGTCTTGGAAAATACAACATCGGTTGCATGAATGGAAATGGGCAAAGGCTGCTGCAGCATTGCACCAGAAATGACCTATGTATTACAAACTCCTTTTTTAAAACAAAAGAGATGCATAAGGTCACATGGAAACATCCAAGATCCGGCCATTGGCATCAGCTGGACTTCATCATCACACGGAGACAACATCTGAACCATACATCATTGACTCGAAGTTACCACAGTGCTGACTGTGATACGGATCATTCTTTGGTTGTTGCAAGGGTTACACTGAGACCAAAGAGAAGCTACACAGACAAACATAAATTTAGCCCTAGGATTACTATTAATAACACGGCACTGAGGATCATAAGAAGCAAGACTGGATTGCGGCAAACAGCCAGCCACTGCAGCCCTTAATTGATAAGAAGAAGATAGCTCTCTTAAGAAACAAGGACAGAAACACAGGGACTCACTCTGAGTGAGCTGAAGCAAGCTAGGAAGGATGTGCAAAAGGCTGCCAGGCAGTGTGCAAATGACTATTGGATCAAGTTATGTGAGTCCATTCAAAATGCAAGTGATAAGAGAAACATCAGAAGCATGTATGAAGGGATAAAGAAAGCATGTGGTCCAATGATCAAAAGAAGTGCACCATTGAAAACCTTGATTGGAGAAATCATCACTGATAAAAACAGCAGATGGATAGATGGGTAGAGTACTATTTGGAACTTTACTCAAGTGAGACCAAACTAACGGATTATGCCCTCAACGCCATATAGGCCCTACCAACTCTTGACCACATGGACACACTTCCCACCATAACAGAAGTGTGCTATAAACGAACTTGCATCTGGTAAGGCTCCAGGTAAGGATGGGATTCCAATAGAGGCTATCAGGAATGGGCAAGACACACTCACTCTACAGATCCACCAGCTAATAGAGCTATGCTGGCGAGAAGGACAAGTCCCACAGGATTACAAGAACAAGGGCGAACGGAGCAACTGCAACAACTATAAGGGTATCTCACTTCTGTGTATTGTTGGAAAAGTATTTGCCAGAATTGTTCTGTGCAGACTTCAAGTCCTAGGTGATCAAGTCTACCCCGAATCACAGTGTGGCTTTCGACAGAACCGGTCTACCATTGATATGATATTCTCATTGCGACAAATGCAAGAAAAATGCCGTGAACAGAATCAACCACTGTTTATTGCCTTCATCGACCTCACAAAGGCATTTGATTTGGTCAGTCGTGAGGGTCTATTCAAGGCACTAGAGAAGATTGGTGTGGCTGCCCACCAACTCTCCTGTCCATTGTGGAATCGTTCCACACAGGCATGAAGGGTATAATCAAGTTTGATGGTGCAACTTCAGAAGAGTTTGAAATCAAGAGTGGAGTTAAGCAAGGTTGTGTACTAGCTCCCATCCTCTTTGGAATATACTTTTCACTTCTACTGAAACATGCATTTCGTGATCAGGATGGTGGTATATACATTCACTCACGCTCAGATGGCAACCTCTACAATGCTCAGAGATTGAAGGCCAAGATCAAAATTAGGAGGGTACTGATCAGAGAGTTGCTTTTTGCAGATGATGCTGTAGTTACGACACACTCTGAGGAAGAATTACAATGTCTACTATCTGCATTCTCCAATGCTTGTTCTGAATTTGGTTTAACAGTTAGCACAAAGAAGACACAGATTATGTCACAAGGTGCACATGGGGTACCATCAATCTTTATTGACGACGCCGAACTAGAGATAGTAGACCATTTTACATATCTAGGATCAGAGGTAAATAGCAAATTATCCCTAGATCAGGAAATCAACATCCCGGATTGGCAAGGCAGCACCAACAATAAACAGGTTAAGAAAAAGAGTCTGGGAGAACAGGAAGCTTACTGCCAAAACAAAAGTCCTTGTCTATCAAGCCCCTGTTTTAGTACTCTTATTTGTTGCAGTGAAACCTGGACAACTTACTCACACCAAGAGAAACGTTTAAACAGCTTTCATATGCGGTGTCTGCGAAGAATAATTGGTATTAAGTGGCAAGACAAAAATCACAAATTCAAATACTGAAGTACTGGAAAGATCAGATTGTGTGACGGTTTATTTCATGCTCAGTTTTCGTAGACTTAGATGGATAGGACATCTTAGGCGGATGGGTGATGGTAGAATACCAAAGGACATCTTTTTTGGTGAATTACAGATGAGTAAGAGATCTCAGGGTCGGCCTCTACTACGATACAAAAATGTGTGTAGGCGGGACATGACTGATACAGGCATTGATAATGCACATTGGGAGCAAGTCGCCGCTGAACGTGTTGCATGGAGGGCAAACATCAGAAATGGAATAAAGACAAAGGAGAAAATTATTTAAGATAAGTCACACATCGAGCGTGTGAGACGTCAGATGGTGCATGATGGTGGAAATGACCATGTGTTCACATGCACCCACTGTGGACGAACATTTACAGCGCGAATTGGCCTTATCAGTCACATTCGCTACCGCCATAGGTAAAAGTTGCCTTTTTAATGCACAAACTATCGTCTGTCAAGACGGCAAGGAGCCAATATCACAGTGTCCCTTTATTTCTCAACATACTTTCCACCAACACTGATGCACTTATTCCATCGTTTAATAAGTCCCTCCAAACCGACTGCGTAGACCTGCGTGCTCTGCTTTCTAAACCACGTTTTCACTTCACATTCAACTTCGGCGTCATTCGCGTCCTTGAGAAAATTTTTCTCTTGCAAGTTCATTTATAGCACACTTAACTTCTGTTATGGTGGAAGTGTGTCCAGGTGGTTAAGAGTTGGTAGAGCCTCTATGGCGTTGAGGGCATCATCCGCTAGCTTGGTCTCACTTGAGTAAAGCTCTAAATAGTGCTCGACCCATTTATCCATCTGCTGTTTCTTATCAGTGATGATTTCTCCAGTGAAGGTTTTCAATGGTGCACTTCTTTTGATCACTGGACCACAGGCTTTCTTTATTCCTTCATACATGCTTCTTATGTTTCCCTTATCACTTGCGATTTGAATGGACTCACGTAACTTGATCCAATAATCATTTGCATACTGCCTGGCAGCCTTTTGCACATCCTTCCTAGCTTGCCTTAGCTCACTCAGAGTGTTACGCGTTGGTCTTTCCTTGTTTCTTAAGAGAGCTATCTTCTTCTTATCAATCAAGGGCTGCAGAGTCACGCTGTTTGCCGCAAACCAGTCCTGCCTCTTATCCACAGTGCCGTAAACCCCTACGGCAGTTTTATAAAGAGTTTCCTTAAGTTGACCCCACTTTTCATTTACATTTCAGGCTTGATTTGAACACCTCCCATTCTTCTTCCACTGTTTTTCTTTCTATAGGTAATTTTACAAAGAGTTCAGTTAGTTCTTTCTCATAATTTTCCCTTACTGCCTCGTCTTTAAGGTTTTTTTAAAGTTTACTGATTCGCATGGCATGTATATTCCTGCTCTTTGTTTTCATTTTTTTTTCTTGTCGTTGTTAAGTTGTTTAATTAAACACACCCTAGATATTAAATAATTAGCCGACAGAGCAGAGGCAAGGAACCACCAAAAGAATATTGTTATTCAGGGAAACTGTTCCTTGTTTTCCTGGAGGAATTCCTTGGTTCTCCAAGACTCTAGTTATAGACTCAAACATTTGAGTCATTGAAAGTTAAGATAATTAGAACGTGCAGGATCACATTGGGAAAGAGGAACTTTAGTATCCTTATCTCTTTGGGGTTGTCCCAACGTTATACGACAGCTTCCTTGCTGTCTTAGTGGCAGGGGCAGCCGAGTTACCTGGCGCCATGGTTGCCGAGGCAGTTGGCGCACTTTCTGTTGGTGTTAGGCCTCCTGAAGTCCGTATCGGTCTTTGAATGCTGGCACTGACTGTATGGATGGGGTCCAGAGCAGTATCTACATACCTCTACCGCGCACTTGCAGGTGGCACAGGTGTGCCAGAACTTTTGACACTTAGAACACTGCAGCATTCTAGGTATGTAGTGCTCTGGAATTTTGTCTTTCCTGTCCATTCTAATGACATGAGGGATCACTCGGTCCTCCGATGTTACGATGACGGCTGTGGAGGAGATGTTGTTCTTGCCGATGATCCTCTCAGCACTGGTGATATTGAGTTTTCGGTTCTCTCTCGTCAGCATCTCTCTGATCTGGTCGCTGGTGAGATGGGTCTTAACTCGTTTCATGACCCATCGTTTCATCATGGGTGTCCGGTGGCTTCTACTGTGATGCCGTTGGGTAGCTTGATGTCGGCTTTCTCGATTTGTGACATCTTCTGCATTAGTGTGGTGTTCTTTGGGTCTTTGTTGATGGAGACCACTACTCCATCAGGTGTCTTAACGCAGCTGGTAGATGCTGTTTCTTCCAAGCTCATATTCCAACAGACTCAGTATCGTATCTGTTGGTAGCGCCGACAGTTTGGCCTTCCCCACGCTGATGTGCTTTAGCAGGATTGTGCCGGTGAAGTCCTCTGTTGTGGTTTCCTTCCGATGAGGATGTCTTTGGTGAGCTGTTCGGTTGCTTCTCAATAGTGTTGTTGTGGACTTCTCCGCCGCTGCTGGCTTCAGTTGTGATCATAATCTCCGGCGTCGGAGCAACGACAGGAGCGGCTTCATCTGGTGTAGGAGTGGTAGCTTCATTTAATGTTGCTTCAGGTTCTGGTGTTTTGCTGCAGTTCGCAGGCAGGTCCTCTTCTTCCATCTTTTTTAATAGTCTTGGCGGCTTCTACGCTCCTCATTTTGAGTGTCGGGTGTCCTGTGGATTTTTCTTGCAACGTGACATTTTCGCCCACTTGTCAGGCTTCCGATTAGGATACGTGTTCTCGATAGAGCGTCGAGTCGATGTGATGAAAAAAGACTACTTCTGTTACCACTACCCATAATATTACTACTACTACTACTACTACTACTACTACTACTACTACTACTACTACTACTACTACTACTACTACTACTACTACTCTACTACTACTACTACTACTACTACTACTACTACTACTACTACTACTACTACTACCACTACCACCACCACTACTACTACTACTACTACTACTACTACTACTGCTACTACTGCTGCTACTACTACTACTACTACTACTACTACTACTACTACTACTACTACTACTACTCCTCCTCCTACTACTACTATTACTACTCCTCCTCCTCCTCCTCCTACGACTACTACTACTACTACTACTACTACTACTACTACTACTACTACTACTAATGCTACTACTACTACTGCTACTACTACTACTACTACTACTACTACTACTACTACTACTACTACTACTACTACTACTACTACTACTACTACTACTACTCCTCCTCCTACTACTACTATTACTACTCCTCCTCCTCCTCCTCCTACGACTACTACTACTACTACTACTACTACTACTACTACTACTACTAATGCTACTACTACTACTGCTACTACTACTACTACTACTACTACTACTACTACTACTACTACTACTACTACTACTACTACTGCTGCTGCTACTACTACTATTCCTACTGCTCCTGCTACTGCTGCTGCTACTACAGGTTACTGCTACTACTACAGCTACTGCTGCTACTACTACTATTACTACTACTACTACTACTACTACTACTACTACTACTACTGCTGCTGCTACTACTACTATTCCTACTGCTCCTGCTGCTGCTGCTACTGCTGCTGCTACTTTTACTGCTACTACTACTACTACTACTACTTTTACTACTACCAATAATGTTACAACCCCTACTACTACTACTACTACTACTACTACTACTACTACTACTACTACTATACTACTACTACTACTACTACTACTACTACTACTACTACTACTACTACTACTACTACTACTACTACCACCACCACCACTACTACTACTACCACTACTACTACTACCACCACTACTACTACTACTACTACTACTACTACTACTACTACTACTACTACTACTACTACTACTAGTAGTAGTAGGCCTCTTTCAGTCCTGAAGGACTATAGAGTTGTGCCTCTTGGGAGGTGCCTGGCAACACCGCTGGTGACTGTATAGTCCAATGCGAAAGTGACAATCCCTGTCACAGTTTCTGCATCTGTAAGACGAGGCAAGTCCCGCAGTAAGTGACTGCGCTTTGAGCCTGTGCCGCCTATCCTCAGTTTGTTGGATCAAACTGCGCTCAAAGAGCACCAGTCCGTTTCGTACATCTCTTCTCCAGGAGCATCTGTTGCAACTCTCTCCCACGTGTCTGGATCTATTCCAGTAGTTTTCATATCTTGTTTACACACATCCCTATATCGCATTTGGGGTCTTCCGGTTGGCCTCTTTCCTGTGGCTAGTTCTCCGTAAAGGAGATCTTTGGGAATACGTTCATCCTCCATTCGAGATACATGGCCCAGCCACCGGAGGCGTCTCTGCTTGAGGAGGGTGTGCACTGTGGTAATATCTGCTCGTTCAAGCACCTGTTTGTTTGTTATGTGGTCTTTCCATGTTATGCCCAGGATACGTCTCAGACATCTCATGTGGAAGGAATTCAACTTCCTTTCCTGTCTTGAGTACAAGGACCAGGATTCAGACCCATAGAGTAGTGTGCTAACAACACAAGCTTTATATACTTGAGCTTTTGTACGCTCTGTTAGTCTATTATTCTCCCAAACTCTTTTAGCTAGCCTGGAAAATGTTGTGGCTGCCTTTCCAATGCGTCTGTCGATTTCTGTCTCTAATGAAATATTATCTGATATTCTGATATTGTCGACCCCAAATACACAAAATCGTGGACGACCTTCAATTCGTAATTAGCAATTTTGATTGACGGGGGTGCACCAGCGTCTTGTTCCATCACCTGTGTTTTATTTAGGCTAATGGTGAGCCCAAAGTCTTTGCAGGCGGCTGCAAAACGATCTATGAGCCTTTGGAGATCTTCTGCTGTATGAGTAGTCAGTGCTGCATCATCTGCAAAAAGTAGTTCTCTTACACATCTTGATCTTATTTTGGTCTTTGCCTTGAGTCTTGATGGGTTAAAAAGTTTGCCATCAGATCTTGTGTGGAGGTATATGCCTTCAATGGCAGTCCCAAATGCTTGCCTTAAGAGAACAGCGAAGAAGATACCAAAGAGTGTAGGAGCAAGCACGCAGCCCTGCTTTACTCCGCTGCTGATGCTGAATGACTGGGATGTTGAGCCGTCAAATAAAATGGTCCCCTGCATGTTTTCGTGGAATGATTTCACGAGACTAAGAAGGGTGGGTGGACATCCAACCTTTTCAAGGACCTTAAAAAGGCCGCTTCTGCTCACGAGGTCAAATGCCTTTGTGAGGTCGATGAAGGCAATATATAATGGCTTCCTCTGTTCTCTGCACTTCTCTTGGAGCTGCCGGAGTGAGAAAATCATATCGATGGTGGACCTGTTGAGTCTAAATCCGCACTGCGATTCGGGGTAGATTCTTTCAGCAAGAATGTGTAATCTTTTAATGATTACTCTGGCAAATATCTTGCCTGTAATGCTGAGTAGGGAAATGCCGCGATAGTTGTTGCAGTCGCTTCTGTCGCCTTTGTTTTTATAAAGGGTAACGATGTTTGCGTATTTCATATCTTGTGGTATTGATTTTTCTCTCCAGCAGAGCTGTAATATTGCATACAGTTCTGGGATGATTGTTTCTTTGCTACATTTTAAAATTTCTGGTGGAATACTATCTTTTCCAGGTGCCTTGCCGGATTTGAGAGAGTCTAGTGCTTCGCTGATTTCTGTGAAGCAAGGTTCGTTATCCAAGGCATGCATGGCAGACTGTTGATTGATGGCTTCCAGAGCTTCTTCGCTGACAGTGTTATCCACTGAGTATAGCTCTGAGTAGTGTTCTACCCAGCGATCCATTTGTTTCGCTCGATCTTTTATGACTACCCCCTCAGTTGATCGTAAAGGGGCCATCTTATTTTTTGATGGACCGACAGCTTGCTTGATGCCCTCGTACATTCCTCTTATATTTCCAGTGTCTGCACAAGTTTGAATTTGAGCAGAGAGCTGTAGCCAGTACCTGTTCGCACATCTTCTTGCCATCTGTTGTACTCTATTTCTGGCCGTTCGCAATGCCTGCAGTGTTTTCTCTGAAGGTGATGTTTTATACATTGAGAATGCATGTCTCTTTATTTCCAGGACTGGGTGCATCTCTTCAGAGTGTGCTTCAAACCAGTCTGTTGACTTAGTTTGCTTCTTGCCAAATGTTGATAGTGCTGTATTGTAGATGGTGTCGCGAAAATGACTCCATCTCTCGGTGGAATTTCCGTTTGTGGGGCCAGGCAGAGTATCCGCTAGAGCCTGCATGAATTTGTTGACCTTCTCTTTATTTTGGGTGCCGCTGGTGTCAATGCGTGGTCTTCCTTCTGTTCGGCTTCTGTAGATTCTCTTGGGCTTTATCTTCACCTTGCTGGAGACGAGTGAATGGTCGGTGTCGCAGTCAGCACTATGATAGCTGCGAGTCATCCGTACATTGCGGAGGTTGCTGCGTTTAGTGAGCACCAGGTCGAGTTGGTGCCAGTTCTTTGATCTGGGGTGCCTCCATGACACCTTGTGTTGAGGTTTCGTGTCAAAGAAGGTGTTGGTCACGCACAGATTATGGTGGCTGCAGAATTCCAAGAGACGTTCCATTGTCATTGATCTTCCCAACGCCAAACTGTCCTAGACATGAAGGCCAAGATTTCGTGGTCGGAGCCAACCCTGGCATTGAAATCCCCCAGGATAAAAAGATGTTGTTTCTCTGGTGTTTCACTGACTTCTTTGCTAAGGTCGTCATAGAACTTGTCTTTAGATTCTGATGCTGCAGTTAGTGTTTGGGCGTAAACGCTTATAATACTAACTGGGCCTGCCTCTGTCTGGAGTTGGAGCTTCAGTATTCTTTCAGTGCCATCACATTGGTGGTATGATGGAATTAAGCAGCTTGTTTCTGATAGCGAAGCCAACTCCATGCTCCCTGGTCTCTCCGCACGGCTTGCCATGCCAGTAGAAAGTGAAGTCCCTCTCCTTGATGCTTCCAAATTCTTGGAGTCTGGTCTCTTGCAGGGCGACAATGTCTATCCCCAGTCTTAGTAGTTCGTTGTTTATCACTGCAGTTTTGCGGGCATCCACAATCTCATTTAGATCGTCTGAGATGCCAGGGGTCATGGTTCTTACGTTCCATGTTCCCAGCCTTAGGGCCGGTTGTTTTGTTTTTTTTCTTGTTGCTAGGTGTATAGATTGCGGTCCATGTGTCAGGATTTTTCCCTAAGCTCCACACACCCTCAGAAGCAGATGAACCGTGGCGAGACAACACCTTATTGACTGGGGGCTGCCCAGCTTAGGCGGGCGGTAGCTGTCTAGTGAGATACGATGATCTCTCCCACCGTCGGAAGTAGCCCCTGGCGCCTTGCTCTACGCCAATCGAGCATTAAGACTTATAACCAGCAAATGCTGCTTCCCGTGTTGTGTCACCGCTTTACACGGTGCTGAAGTGACCTCTTCAGGGCACAAGCCTGGACAATGGAAATCGGAGAACCAGCTGTTGCCCAGTAGCAGGTTCCCCCTCTCCACGTCGCCGATGTTGACCAAGGGAAAGGCAGTAGCCAATGCAACTTGGCATCGGTGCCGTCGCAGGAGTTGCCAGAACTATGTTGTTTACAACATGGAAATGCCTTAGGGACTCCATCTCCGGATTTGTCCTCGGGGTGTACTCCCGAAGCCTTTCCCATATGGGTATACCCGCAAGGCAGCGGAGGTTTGAGATTTAGAGTTCCTTCTCTTAGAAGAGATACCAACCAAGGCTGACGAGCCTCCTCTGCCCGGGAATCAATAAGGAGGGAAGTCTACCATTCTTCCTTCCTGGCAGTGACCATTCTGATCGGATGACCGTAGCCATTGTCTCTACTGAGAGATCCTCTGCCCACCGTCACCGACTTGAAACCATAACCAACAACTATCTGTCAGCTGCTCCCAAGTCCAATCCACCACCTGCTCACATGACTACTACTACTACTACTACTACTACTACTACTACTACTACTACTACTACTACTACTACTACTACTACTACTACTACTACTACTACTACTGCTGCTGCTACTGCTACTGCTGCTACTACTACTACTACTACTGCTCCTGCTGCTGCTGCTACTGCTACTGTTACTGCTACTACTACTACTTTTACCACTACCAATAATATTACAACCGCTACTACTACTACTACTACTACTACTACTACTACTACTACTACTACTACTACTACTGCTGCTGCTACTACTACTACTACTACTACTACTACTACTACTACTACTACTACTACTACCACCACCACCACCACCACCACCACTACTACTACTACTACTACTACTACTACTATTACTACTACTGCTACTGCTGCTGCTGCTGCTACTACTACTGCTACTACTACTACTACTACTACTACTACTACTACTACTACTACTACTACTACTACTACTACTACTACTACTACTACTACTACTAAGACTACGACTACCACTACCACTATTACTACTACTATTACAACTACTACTACTACTACTGCTGTTGCATAAATATTTAAAACTGTAATCTGACAACTCCGGGATGTGAAACTGCCTCTTGAAAATACCGAGCGCCTCGGTGAAAGCGGAACTGCGGTAGCGTGGTGTCTAAGCGATCGTCTGCCTGCTTGGTGGCCAAGGGTTCGACTGTCAAGCTTCACGGCAATGTGTCATCCCATAATGCTCTGATCACGTGCCAGCGAAAATTGCACAAAAAAGCTCCTTACTGCCCCATGCGAAAAGCGAAACAGACAGCAATCCTGACAAACCAGCAGCAAGCACACGCACGCGTGTATAAGGCCGTCTCCATAATGCCAACACAACAGCCCACGACTAGAGTTAAAATTCATTGTAGATAGAAGCAGTAGCTGCTAGAATAAAGAAAGTTAAAAAAAAACAGCATCTGCTCCCACGTAACTGCATAAGACAAACTATTTTCTTTAGCAACCGGCCACCTGTAATTTTTCTGAACATGCAGTTCACAATTCAAACTAAAAAGGGCATACGAAAAAGCATTCTACATGAAATCCACAGCTCACAGTGTCGCACCAAGCACAAAGCTCAGTAGCTGGGCGATGAAACCATGTACTGCAAGTGGAAAATGCGTAATTAAAGCCCTACGTTTTGGTTGACAACTGGTCTAGGATCGATGCTCCGATAGGCAGACAGTTAGAGCATAGCTTTGCTGATCCGGCAGCTTCTACAGCTTGTCTTGTTAAAGACGTATTTGTATTATCATTTCCACAAAGTGAAGAATATTCCAGACGTTGTTCCGGACGTATAGATGTTATCATTTCCAGAAGGTGAAGAATATTCTCTGAGATTTATATTTTTCAACCGAGGTAGGGAAAACAAGTTCTTAAGAGCTAGATTGAGCCAATCCTGGTGTACGAGAGCGAATCGTGGACAATTACCAGACAAGACAGGAATTATGTGGAAGCTGCAGAACATCGTGGAGGGATAGAAAGAACAATGAAGATATCTTGAACGAAATTACTCACATAGAGAACTGGTTACTCACATCAGTGGAAGACAGTCCACGTTCTTTGGGCATGTCATGAGAAGGGCACAGCTGGAGTATGTCATAAAAATGGGGACGTTGGAAGGAAAGAAAGACAGGAGAAGACCAGAGAAAAGTTTCTGAACAGTTTGGCATCATGGCATGGAGGGACATCGTTTTCAGAAATTATTGGCAGTTCACGACAGAAGGCTGTGGACAGACATGATCACCAATGCCACATGACATGGACTATAAAAAGAAAACGGAGGCGTTGGAGGAAAAGATAGTCAGGAGAAGATCAGAGAGAAGTTTCGGTACTTCATTTTTAATTCGCCACAAACAAAGGAATTCCAGGAGTTCCCGGGAAGTCACATAACATCAGAGTAACTCCATTGTGGGTGTAGGGGTGTGTTGATATACTGTGAAACTTGTGTTATAATTGCTTTCGCAAGTAGAAGGCAGGCAAGTGCTATTGTGTAATGTATTTACTGAAATAAAGCATCATATAAATTTAATGTGTTGTCGATCACTTTCGGTTGAGTGTGTGGTGAACTGCTAGACCGATTGTTGGATGCAATAAATGTTTCTGGGTCCGGAGGGCCCTCACTGTCGTTGGAGTGTATGTCCATATCCTGTGCTACTGTCTTATCTTGTGTATGAACCATCTGTCTGCGCTCATCTTTGATGTATCTGGGGGTCAGTTTGCGGTTTTGGGTAAATCTTGCTGCAAACACACTTGTCGACCGACCACGGAGTGAATCCCGATACCCCTATTCTGAAAATCGACTATCCCACCAGATCTAGGTCAGTGATAAAAATAAGTAAGCGGTTTGTTTGCGATGAATTAAAAATGAAGTACCGAAATTTCGAAACAGCTCGGCGTCATGGAATGAAGAAACTTTTTTTTTTTTTTTTAGAAATTATTGGCAGTACACGAAACAGAAGGCTGTGGACATACATGATCACCTGCGTCACACTGCAGGGACCATAAGAAAATTGACAGTACACGAGACAGAAGGCTGTGGACAGACATAATCACCAACGCCACATGGAAAGGTTTTTT
>JACEFZ010008126.1:0-192500 GCA_014155875.1 Cepaea nemoralis
TAATGAAAGATTATTATCACTGCGCTTGGCAACCTCTTGTCGGATTTGCCACCATTCTCACTGCATATGCACCGACACTCACTTCCTCTGATGATGTGAAAGATACGTTCTATGAGCAGCTAGGCTCGGCGATCAAGGCAGTTCCAAAATCCGACTACATTTATATGCTCTGTGATTTCAATGCTCGTGTGGGCAAGGACTCGAGTTCATGGCCAGTGTGCCTTGGAAAATACAACATCGGTCGCATGAATGATAATGGGCAAAGGATGCTGGAGCATTGCACTAGAAATGACCTATGTATTACAAACTCCTTTTTTAAAACAAAAGAGATGCATAAGGTCACATGGAAACATCCAAGATCCGGCCATTGGCATCAGCTGGACTTCATTATCACACGGAGACAACATCTGAACCATACATCATTAACTCGAAGTTACCACAGTGCTGACTGTGATACAGATCATTCTTTGGTTGTTGCAAAGGTTAGACTGAGACCAAAGAGAATCTACGCAGCTAATCACAAGTCTAGCCCCAGGATTAATATTATTAACACTCACGATCCTGGAAAGTGCTTTGAATTTCAATAGCAACTTGAGGACGCTTTCAATGATACATCAGAAAATTGTATAGTAAATGATAAATGGAGTAAACTTAAGGAAACTATTTATAAAACAGCGGTAGGTGTTTACGGCACTGTGGATCATAAGAGGCAGGACTGGTTTGCAGGCAAACAAGCCAGATACTGCAGCCCTTGATTGATACAAAGAAGATAGCTCTCTTAAGAAACAAGGAAAGACCAACACGTAACACTCTGAGTGAGCTGAGCAAGCGAGGAAGGATGTACAAAAGGCTGCCAGGCAGTGTGCGAATGACTATTGGATCAAGTATGTGAGTCCATTCAAATCACAAGTGATAAGGGAAACATCAGAAGCATGTATGAAGGGATAAAGAAAGCCTGTGGTCCAATGATCAAAAGAAGTGCACCGCTGAAAACCTTGACTGGAGAAATCATCACTGATAAGAAACAGCAGATGGATAGATGGGTCGAGCACTATTTAGAGCTTTACTCAAGTGATACCAAGCTGGCGGATGATGCCCTCAACGCCATAGAGGCCCTGCCAACTCTTGACCACCTGGACACACTTCCCACTATAACAGAAGTTAAGTGTGCTATAAATGAGCTTGCATCTGGCAAGGCTCCAGGTAAGGATGGGATTCCAATAGAGGTGATCAGGAGTGGGCAAGACACCCTCGCTCTACAGATCCACCAGCTAATAGAGCTATGCTGGCGAGAAGGACAAGTCCCACAGGATTTCAAAGATTCAAACATCATAACGCTGTACAAGAACAAGGGAGATCGGAGCGACTGCAACAACTATAGGGGTATCTCACTTCTGTGTATTGTTGGGAAAGTATTTGCCAGAATTGTCCTGCGCAGACTTCAAGTCCTGGGAGATCAAGTCTACCCCGAATCACAGTGCGGCTTCCGTCAGAACCAGTCTACCATTGATATGATATTCTCATTGCGACAGATGCAAGAAAAATGCCGGGAACAAAATCAGCCACTGTTTATTGCCTTCATCGACCTCACAAATGCATTCGATTTGGTCAGTCGTGAGGGTCTGTTCAAAGCACTAAAGAAGATTGGCTGTCCACCAACTCTTCTGTCCATTGTGGAATCGTTCCACACAGGCATGAAGGGTATAATCAAGTTTGATGACTCAACTTCAGAAGAGTTTGAAATCAAGAATGGAGTTAAGCAAGGTTGTGTACTAGCCCCCACCCTCTTTGGGATATACTTTTCACTTCTACTGAAATATGCCTTTCGTGATCAGGATGACGGTATATTCATTCACTCACGCTCAGATGGTGGCCTCTATAATGCTCAGAGATTGAAGGCCAAGACCAAAATTAGCAGGGTACTAATCAGTGAGTTGCTTTTTGCGGATGATGCTGCGATTACGACCCACTCTGAGGAAGAATTACAACATCTACTATCTGCATTCTCCAATGCTTGTTCTGAATTTGGTTTAACAATTAACAAAAAGAAGACACAGATTATGTCACAAGGTGCACATGGTGTACCATCAATCTTTATTGGCGACGCCGAACTGGAGATAGTAGACCATTTTACATATCTTGGATCAGAGGTAAATAGCAAATTATCCCTCGATCAGGAAATCAACATCAGGATTGGCAAGGCAGCAACAACATAATGAACATGTTAGCAAAAAGAGTCTGGGAGAACAGGAAGCTTACTGCCAAAACAAAAGTCCTCGTCTACCAAGCCTTGTGTCCTTAGTACTCTTCTTTATGGCAGTGAAACCTGGACAACTTACTCACGCCAAGAGAAACGTTTAAACAGCTTTCATATGCGGTGTCTGCGAAGAATACTTGGTATTAAGTGGCAAGACAAAATCACAAATACTGAAGTATTGGAAAGATCAGGTTGTGTGACGGTGTATTCCATGCTCAGTCTTCGTAGACTTAGATGGATAGGACACGTTAGGAGGATGGATGATGGTAGAATACCAAAGGACATCTTTTTTGGTGAATTACAGACGGGTAAGAGATCTCAGGGTCGGCCTCTACTACGATACAAAGATGTGTGTAAGCGGGACATGATTGATACAGGCATTGATAATGCACAATGGGAGCACGTCGCCGCTGAACGTGTTGCATGGAGGGCAACTATCAGAAATGGAATAAAGACAAAGGAGAAAATGATTGCAGATAAAGCACACACAGAGCGTGAGAGACGTAAGATGGTGCAAAATGGTGGAAATGACCATGTTTTCACATGCACCTACTGTGGGCAAACATTTGCAGCAAGAATTGGCCTTACCAGCCACACTCGCCACCGCCATGGATCGTAGTTATTGCCATATGACAGTTATTAAGCCTTTTTGAAGCACAATGTACCAAACTATCGTCTGTCAAGACGGAAAGGTGCCAATGCACAAAAGCTAAACGTGATTTCTTTAAATGTGTCTCTATCAGTGTTTATTGGGAACAATATTTCTTTTTCTAATAATTTTCTACCTATCTGACTGCTTCTACTAACTTTAATTATCATAATCAAAACAAAATATTATGCACATGATAAGAAATCATAAAATGGTCCTTCGCTTGTTTAGTCCCTTATTTTTGTTTTCATTTAGAGCATGCCCAGTTTATCATAACATCAGGCTAGCACAATTGTTGAGTGGTGACCGAATTTATAAATAATTTTGTTCAAACAACTTCCGGAGATACCCCATGAAAAAAATGGAACACAACAAATAAATTAAGACATGTGACATAACACTTTATAATCTTGAAGGACGTTATTCAATCTAAAAATATGTCTAATCTTTACAGTGTTGTCATTATCTTTCTTAATTTTTCATTAATTATATTTTCAAGTCAACATTTTCTGTCACTCTCCAATTTTTTTTCCAGTTATATATGTTAAAGAAAACTAATCAGCGTATTAGCACGCGTAACTTTATTATTTAGTTGTTTGCAAAATATATTTTTATAATCTGCTTTCCTGGCTTTCCTAGAATAATATATACAAATTTAATATCCCGCCAAATATGCCAGCAGTCCTTACAATTGTTGTTAAATTTTTAGCAGGCATTTTAAAGGCCATTCAATGATCACCTTTAAATAGCTTCTCAGCCGTTTGGTTAAAATGACACACAGTTACGTGGAGACCTAATGCGGTAACTTTCTCGCGAGCCCTTATTTTTACTAAAACCATTATCAATTATCGACCCTTTGGCTAAGATCAAAGTGTTAGTCATCTGCACTTGATCTGACCAGAGTCACCAGCAGGAGTGGTCATTCGAATGACTACAAAGGAAAATGTTACCTCATGGGGCGGCTTTGACCACTGGGGAACCGCTCGCTCTTATAAATACACACAAAATAAGTTTTGATACACGGACATATGTAATCCATGTTCACTGCTAGAACATCCACCGCTAAGCGAGCTCACAGAAAGGGAACACTGCAGAAAATGGAGAACACTGCAGTATGTCGTCACAGTGGGAAAGTTAGAGCGGAGGAGAGGCAGGGGGAGACCAAGATAGAAAATGCAGTGCAGTTTGAGATCACCACCTGGAGAAACATCCACATCAGAAATGAGTGGCAGCACACGAGACCGAAGTCTGTGCACAGACATGATTACCTTCGCCACACGGCGAGGACTATAAGAAGAAGTGAGTTTTTTTTTTTTTTTAATAACGAGCCCAATTAATCTTGACTGTCTTAAGTTTAATTTCGCACATCAGTTTATGGTTTTAATTTCTTACTTGCAGGACTTGCTGGTTGTTTTCCCCTGTTTCTCCGTGGCATTCTTTGCATGTTCCTCAGAAGCTACATCTCCCCTGCCATCAGATGTTTGCCATGTTTTCTGCTGACTGTACACAATGTACACCCATATAATTGTACACGATCTATGTAGCAGTTCAACAATAATTTTCTCTTTGCAATTGTCATCTTTTTATTGGTCAGTGTGTTTCCCATCATGCAAAATATAAAAGGCTGCTACTACTAACACTTATTGTGATCAAAACCAAATACTATGCACATGATGAAAAATATAAAATGGTACTTCGCTTGTTTATCTTCTTATTTTTTTTTTATTAATTGCATGTCCAAATTATCATAACAACAGGCTAGCATAATTGTTGAGTGGTGACTGAATTTACAAATAATTATGTTCAAATAATTTCGGGGAGGCCACATACACAAAAACAACAAAGAAAATTAACATAAGAAGTGGGACATAACTTCATAAGTTATTAAGGGACATTACCCAATCTAAATATGTTTCTAACATTTACAGTTCTGAGAATTACTTTCTTAATTTCTCATTAATTTCATTTGTAAATCAACTTTTACTGCTATTCCGCAATATTTTGAGTTAGAATCTTAATTAAAAATGAACAGACTTTTAACACAGCTGATATATTACTTATGGATATTGTTTTTTAAACAACACATTTTTATAATACGCTTTGATTGCTTTTCATTAAATATACATATCTTTTATTTATGCCACTGCACCACCGACGCTCAAATATACATATAATGTGAGAGTTGTTTGGCCAAAACTTTTGTCGATATTTTTGTCTGGCCTTTGAAAGGCTAAATAAATTGTGGGTCGCTTCTCGGCGTTATGGCTAAGATCAAGTGTAGATTTATCTGCGCTTGGTCTGGCTAAAGTAAAGAGACGGTCCACTGGCAGTGGGCCTCTAATGGCACATGGTGGGACGACTAAATGGCCCACAACAAAAACAGGGGGAAGTGGGAACCTTAAGGGGCTGCTCTTGCCACTGGGGAACCACCAGACCTTACCCCCCCCCCACACACACACACAAAAACTGGATATTTTGGCTAGATCAACGTGTGGTATCTGTACTTGATCTCCCCAGGGCCACATGCAGAGGCGTCATCCGAATGACACACAGGGACGTGAGGCCCTGATGGGGAGGCTCTGACCCCTGTGGGAACCCCAGAGCCTTTATTAAAAATAAAACAACAGTCGCCGTCAAATTACCGAGCTTTGGGCTAAGATCAAAGTCTAGTATCTGCACTTGATCTGCCCAGGGTCAGCAGCAGGGGTGGTCATCTGAACGACGACTCAGGCCCCTGTGGAACATTGGGCCCTAATTTATTTATTTTTTTATAATTTTTTTTTTTTTTACACGGACATATGTCATCCACGTTCACTGCTAGAAACCCCACTACTGGGCGAGCTCACAGCAGGGCTGCAGTCGTCAGAAGGAGCCACATCCCCACCCCACTCCCACACCCACTCGACGAGTACCTCTCGTCGATTACGTTCCTCACACTTCCCGGGGGAGAGTCTTCCCGTTTGGCCTTCTCCAGTGGTGCGCTCTCATCCTGATGTTCAGCTTAAAGATGCTTTAGTCGCTGGTGGCCATTATTCCACAAACAGTTGTTGGACGTGTCATGAGAAAGGGAACACTGCAGTATGTCGTCACAGCGGTAAAGTTGTTGGAAGTGTCATGAGAAAGGGAACACTGCAGTATGACGTCACAGCGATACAGTTGTTGGACGTGTCATGAGAAAGGGAACACTGCAGTATGACGTCACAGCGGTACAGTTGTTGGACGTGTCATGAGAAAGGGAACACTGCAGTATGTCGTCACAGCGGTAAAGTTGTTGGACGTGTCATGAGAAATGGAACACTACAGTATGACGTCACAGCAGTAAAGTTGTTGGACGTGTCATGAGAAAGGGAACACTGCAGTATGTCGTCACAGCGGTAAAGTTGTTGGACGTGTCATGAGAAAGGGAACACTGCAGTATGTCGTCACAGCGGTAAAGTTGTTGGACGTGTCATGAGAAAGGGAACACTGCAGTATGTCGTCACAGCGGTAAAGTTGTTGGACGTGTCATGAGAAAGGGAACACTGCAGTATGTCGTCACATCGGTAAAGTTGTTGGACGTGTCATGAGAAAGGGAACACTGCAGCATGTCGTCACAGCGGTAAAGTTGTTGGACGTGTCATGAGAAAGAGAACACTGCAGTATGTCGTCACAGCGGTACAGTTGATGGACGTGTCATGAGAAAGGGACCACTGCAGTATATCGTCACAGCGGTAAAGTTGTTGGACGTGTCATGAGAAAGGGAACACTGCAGTATGTCGTCACAGCGGTAAAGTTGTTGGACGTGTCATGAGAAAGGAAACACTGCAGTATGACGTCACAGCAGTAAAGTTCTTGGACGTGTCATGAGAAAGGGAACACTGCAGTATGTCGTCACAGCGGTAAAGTTGTTGGACGTGTCATGAGAAAGGGAACACTGCAGTATGTCTTCACAGCGGTAAAGTTGTTGGACGTGTCATGAGAAAGGGAACACAGCAGTATGTCGTCACAGCGGTAAAGTTGTTGGACGTGTCCTGAGAAAGGGAACACTGCAGTATGTCGTCATAGCGCTAAACATGGAGCGGAGGCGAGTCAGGCGGACACGAACGAATGAACTTTATTTTCAAAAGGTTAATAATTGGGCACGCAGGCTCGTCTAACATTCTATAAAACGAGATATGCTGGACGGTTTGTCATCATGGCATGGAGGAATATCAGCATCAACTCGTATACCACCTAAGAGTGTTGATTATCACTCGTATGGGATTTTGCTGATAGAAAAATGGCAGTTGAGCACTTAGGGACTACCTATCCTGGTATATCATCTAAGGGTGTTGATTGACACTGGTGTTCGGGGTAATATCTGAGCATCACCAAGTCTTAATTCACCCTTTGGTCTGATTCCTCATGATGTTAATCCAACAGTACACTGTATGACAGACGATAAGATGTTAGGCTGCTGTATGGTCAAGTGAGTGACCAAGAGGTGGGGGGTCATTATTCAGAATCATCATTCCTCTTGTGTCCTGAGAGAAATTAAGACCCTCCTGCCAATCAGGTTTCAGGCTCCCAATTCTTCATTAGCTCAATGTTGATAAGACAATAAGGCTAGGCATCATGGGCTTCAAGCAACTCCACCATCCAGCCCCCTGCTGACATAAAAATGCACAATCCCTTCTTTACACATTTGTATAAAATCAAATGTCATTACAAAACCAAACATCAACACCTGCTCCCCCTTGATGTTATCATGTTACAATGAAATAAACTCCTGCCAGATCAGGGTAGCCGAACAAGATAAGGTCATAGAGATGAGAGCAAGTTGTCCTGTTTTGACAGAGTTTCATTGTGATAAAGACAGGTTGTGATAGAGGTATCCGGTTGTGATATGGTCCAGTGGCAGCACACGAGACACAAGGCTGTGCACAGACATGATCACATTCCCAACAAATTTGATATATCGGATCGAAAATCCTTACCAAAATACAAGTTAAACTATGAGGTGCTTCTTTCCCTTTTGATATGAGAAAGGTGGGTCGTATGACTAGGGGTTGTCCGGATGGGTTATCCATATTAATCATCCTTCCTTAGGAAATCTATGTATGGCTCCGAAACACCCAACGTGAAAGATAGATCCTAATGTATTCAAGTCCTACACGATTTTTGTAAAGACAGGGCCTCCTTTGGAATGCGAAATGATCAGGGAAGTTTACCAAAGACACTAGAGGACAAATACTCTCACTCCATTTCAAAATGTGTCCTTGTGTATGGATCCCTCCCTCACTATTATCAAATTCTAAGGTAACGTAGTGTTACATAACAAATTGTGAACACCACTTTTGAACAAAACTTTTACAAGTTATAAACACAAACTCCAGGTTTCAACCCAACTATTTATATAGAATACTTGCTGGGTTTTGGGGAAATTCTATGTCTGGCTTGTAAATATTAAATCCCCTCCATCAATTACAAACACATGAATGACAAAATCAGTGTATACCATCTGATGTTTTCCCAAAAATTAACAACCAACAAATGCATACATTATTAAATCAATAATTCTTCGAATCTATCTGCAACTTGATGATAACAAGCTCTCATCTACAAATACACGAAGAGAGTCCTATCTAACTGATATGTCCTCTCAACCTGCACTGGGAATCTTTTTCTTCTGTGACCTATCCCATTACATCAATGATTTGGTTTAGGGAAAGTCAACAGCGTTGTCAAATATCATGGCTCAACCCTGTTACATGCTTTCATAGTGAGATCCCGAGAGGACATAACCATAACCTGAGATCTAAATATGCTGTATGGCCGAGTGAAGCTGAGGTTTGAGTCAGTCAAACAATTCAGGAGGTCCTTTTCAGATTGGGCAGACGGTAATTCTCTACATCATCGAATGCAATAAAAAATAGATGACGACCGTCCAGCAGCTCTGGTTAATAATATCAGAATCTCAGCTTTAGTCAACAAGGCATTTCAGCAATACCAGTCTTATGTCAAAAAGGCCATCCCACAATCGGTGATATCAGTGCAGCTTTCTCTACATAATTAGCTGTAACTTATGAATAGGGCTGGCACCACTTTCTGGGTACTGGTGGACATAAATCCTTCAGTAAGGCATACACATGTCTCAGTAGTGCAAACACATCCATCGGTAATGCAGACAAATCCTTCATTAAGGCATACACATCCCTCAGTAGTGCAAACACATCCATCGGTAATGCAGACAAATCCTTCAGAAAACACTGAAAATAACTCTCCTCTCTATCAGTTCAATAACCAATAAACAAGATGTTGTAATCAACCTCTTGGGGCTTTTATCAACTACTGTTCATCCTCTGGATCTTTGCTGATAAGAAATTAGCAGTTGAGCACTTAGGGGCTACCTATCCTGGTATACCACCTAAGAGTGTTGATTATCACTCTTATGGGATTTTGCTGATAGAAAAATGGCAGTTGAGCACTTAGGGGCTACCTATCCTGGTATACCACCTAAGAGTGTTGCTTATCACTCTTATGGGATTTTGCTGATAGAAAAATGGCAGTTGAGCACTTAGGGGCTACCTATCCTGGTATATCATCTAAGGGTGTTGATTGACACTGGTGTTCGGGGTAATATCTGAGCATCACCAAGTCTTAATTCACCCTTTGGTCTGATTCCTCATGATGTTAATCCAACAGTACACTGTATGACAGACGATAAGATGTTAGGCTGCTGCATGGTCAAGTGAGTGACCAAGAGGTGGGGGGGGGGTCATTATTCAGATAAGATGTTGGGCTGCTGTATGGCCAAGTGAGTGACCAAGAGGTGGGGGGTCATTATTCAGATAAGATGTTGGGCTGCTGTATGGCCAAGTGAGTGACCAAGAGGTGGGGGGTCATTATTCAGATAAGATGTTGGGCTGCTGTATGGCCAAGTGAGTGACCATGAGGTATGGGTCATTATTCAGATAAGATGTTGGGTTGCTGTATGGCCAAGTGAGTGACCATGAGGTGGGGGTCATTATTCAGATAAGATGTTGGGCTGCTGTATGGCCAAGTGAGTGACCATGAGGTGGGGGTCATTATTTAGATAAGATGTTGGGCTGCTGTATGGCCAAGTGAGTGACCAAGAGGTCGGGGGGTCATTATTCAAATAAGATGTTGGGCTGCTGTATGGCCAAGTGAGTGACCAAGAGGTGGGGGGGGGGGGGTCATTATTCAGATAAGATGTTGGGCTGCTATATGGCCAAGTGAGTGACCATGAGGTGGGGGGTCATTATTCAGATAAGATGTTGGGCTGCTGTATGGCCAAGTGAGTGACCAAGAGGTGGGGGGTCATTATTCAGATAAGATGTTGGGCTGCTGTATGGTCAAGTGAGTGACCATGAGGTGGGGGTCATTATTCAAATAAGATGTTGGGTTGCTGTATGGCCAAATGAGTGACCATGAGGTGGGGGTCATTATTCAGATAAGATGTTGGGCTGCTGTATGGTCAAGTGAGTGACCATGAGGTGGGGGTCACTATTCATAATCATCATTCCTCTTGTGTCCTGAGAGAAATTAAGACCCTCCTGCCAATCAGGTTTCAGACTCCCAATTCTTCATTAGCCCAATGTTGATAAGACAATAAGGCTAGGCATCATGGGCTTCAAGCAACTCCACCATCCAGCCCCCTGCTGACATAAAAATGCACAATCCCTTCTTTACACATTTGTATAAAATAAAATGTCATTACAAAACCAAACATCAACACCTGCTCCCTCTTGATGTTATCATGTTACAATGACATAAACTCCTGCCAGATCAGGGTAGCCGAACAAGATAAGGTCATAGCGATTAGAGCAAGTTGTCCTGTTTTGACAGAGTTTCATTGTGATAAAGACAGGTTGTGATAGAGGTATCCGGTTGTGATATGGTCCTCCTGTTGAGACAGGTGCTCAGTTGAGATGTTATCGTCCAATCAGGACACAGGCCTCTTGGTGTGACATAGGCATCACAACAAGACAAAGGTGTGGTGACATAAGCATATTGAAACACATTCATCATGATATATTTATATATATATATATGATCATCCCAAGTCTATAATGCAAAGCCCAGTCTTTATTCCCCTCAGGTTAGACTCGGTTCACAAAACCATCCCCATCACCATCATTATCAATTAACCTGCCTATTTCCACTGAACAAAATTCACTTGTTCCCCAGCCGTTAAATAAACAATCCTAAACCACATTTATAATGTAAGACACACACAAATGAAAACAATTATCATCATTGCATGAATTAACATGAAAGCTATCTAATAGATATGTATCAGGGCCTCAGCAAAGATTGCACTTAAAGTACATTATTCTTCCCTCACCTGACTCTTAGGAGCAGGGGGAGAGGGGTGTTTGAGAACGCTGTTTATAAAACTCATCCAATGCATCAATTGCTATGCTGTCGGTTAGGGCACTTCCTGCAGACAGATGGGCATATGGTGCTTCTAGCTGTCTCCCTTACTGAGCAATACATATCATGGGAACAGCATGCTCCTCCCTCACATACTTTCAATATATTCATGAGAAAGAGCACAGGTTAATCACACTATCCAAACACAGGAGTTAGTAAAACACAAGACTCTCAAGTACCTTCCACATTTGGAGGAAGATTGTGCAATAATGTGCTTCAATGCGCTCCTGCAGTCATAGCAAATTGTAAATATGCATTGTGAGTGAGATACCGTTCACATGCAAATAACAAAACCACTCACAGCAGGCGAAACATGGCAAAACTTTCCAGCGGGATAGGCGTGTCATTTCTGCAGAAAACGAGCAAGTCCGAATATCCTCTCAATGACGCACTGATCTTTTAATTTCACAATCTACATATACCATTAAAATACATGTCTTCAATAAGCATCTAGAGGCACATCATAATATTTACAGGTGAGTCCCGCTATACGTCGCCTCGGTATACGTCGTTTCGCTATAACATCGTTGTCGCATAGGGGACTAACTTCACTTTAGGTCGCTACTTTTCGCCATAACGTCGTTTTGAGGCTGGCTATCGGGCTGTTGATATCAGTAAAGTCTATAGTTTAGCTCCAACAACGGTAAGGACAATTCACGCAGGTGCTGACAAAATCAAAGAGGGTGCTAAAAACGTAACCCGTTTGAGTGCTTCCAAGATCACTCGTACCAGAAGTATTCTTATGGAGAACATGGGAGCACAATTGGCCGTCTGGATTGAAGACCAGAACCAACGGAATATGCCTGTGAGCAAGATAGTTATCCAAGAGAAAGCAAAGTCTCACTATGAAAATCTAGATAAGAAAGCGCGTGAGAGCAGAACTAGTAGTGCCGATGATAGTTTTGGAGCGATTCGTGGTTGGATTGAACGCTTTAAGAAGTGTTCACACCTGCACAACATTCAGACAACACATGAAGCGGCGAGTGCTGATACTGAGGAGGGTGGTTACTGTGCAGCAGACATTGGACACATGTTTGTGTGCAAGCAGAGAAGAGCCAGGAAATGAGGCAGGAAGACGTTACTGTTTCATCCTCAGATGAAGAGGCAGAATGTAATGCCTCTACGTCCCAATAACACTACCACTCGCCCTCCAACCCACCAAAATAAACATTACTGTGGTACACTATATACTGTATTTCATTTAATTCTATGGAAAATAGTGTTTCGCTATACGTTGTTTCACATAAAGTCGCCTTTTCCAAGAACATAACCCCGACGTTAACCGGGGCTACCTGTACAATGAATTCACCGGTGGTGCAGAGGGCGAGATTGGGCGCTAAAATAGACCTTCCACGGGATAGGAAAAGGGACTTGTTTCTCTGACAATTTTCTCACAAGAGACAACTACTTTTAGGCGGGTTTTCAGCTGGCCAGGCCGGGACTTCGCATCCAATCGTTATGCTCATTTCAACTTTACTCCCTGTCCTTATAAGGAGCGTCTGCCTAGACCCGTTTTTCTCCGTTTCCAGCAAAAATGGTGACGGCTGATGATATATGCTATTTAAATATTGAGCACAACCCACTACTGGCAACGCAGATCACATTCTGGTATGAACCTAAGGCCTATCCACGTCAATATGGAAGCACTATACTCGAGTTTCGCCCTCATTTGAGCTCTTCAGTAGTGCATATCCCTGACCGGATCCGGAAACAGTCCCGGATCACGCGTGTGAAGCGGGTGTGTAACCACGCGGCACACACTGGACACACCAAATTATCACAACAGAACATCACAACGCTACCCATCGTAGGCTATGCTCAAGATTGCCCAATCGCCGCGACCGACGTCCGTCAATCGATGGGACCCGAACGATCAGGACTTCTCACTGGCAAGGAACACCAGGCCTCCTAAATCCAGTGAGCAATAATCAATTGATTATGTGGTTGCTTCGGGATTTGAAATTTAAATATTGAGCACAACCCACTACTGGCAACGCCGATCACATTCTGGTATGAACCTAAGGCCTATCCACGTCAATATGGAAGCACTATACTCGAGTTTCGCCCTCATTTGAGCTCTTCAGTAGTGCATATCCCTGACCGGATCCGGAAACAGTCCCGGATCACGCGTGTGAAGCGGGTGTGTAACCACGCGGCACACACTGGACACACCAAATTATCACAACAGAACATCACAACGCTACCCATCGTAGGCTATGCTCAAGATTGCCCAATCGCCGCGACCGACGTCCGTCAATCGATGGGACCCGAACGATCAGGACTTCTCACTGGCAAGGAACACCAGGCCTCCTAAATCCAGTGAGCAATAATCAATTGATTATGTGGTTGCTTCGGGATTTGAAATTTAAATATTGAGCACAACCCACTACTGGCAACGCCGATCACATTCTGGTATGAACCTAAGGCCTATCCACGTCAATATGGAAGCACTATACTCGAGTTTCGCCCTCATTTGAGCTCTTCAGTAGTGCATATCCCTGACCGGATCCGGAAACAGTCCCGGATCACGCGTGTGAAGCGGGTGTGTAACCACGCGGCACACACTGGACACACCAAATTATCACAACAGAACATCACAACGCTACCCATCGTAGGCTATGCTCAAGATTGCCCAATCGCCGCGACCGACGTCCGTCAATCGATGGGACCCGAACGATCAGGACTTCTCACTGGCAAGGAACACCAGGCCTCCTAAATCCAGTGAGCAATAATCAATTGATTATGTGGTTGCTTCGGGATTTGAAATTTAAATATTGAGCACAACCCACTACTGGCAACGCCGATCACATTCTGGTATGAACCTAAGGCCTATCCACGTCAATATGGAAGCACTATACTCGAGTTTCGCCCTCATTTGAGCTCTTCAGTAGTGCATATCCCTGACCGGATCCGGAAACAGTCCCGGATCACGCGTGTGAAGCGGGTGTATAACCACGCGGCACACACTGGTGTCATATATTTTTGAAGGGAGTGGGAGATCACTGTAGTGCATGCCCCATCTCTAACAAAAGAAGTAGAGCCCCATCCTCTTCTATCTTCAATAACCCCAGAATATGAACCTTGAGTTATCTGCAGGTCTCGTTCTATTAAGTATTGTCTAGGAGATATAGATTATGGCCCTGGTGAGAATGGTAATTACTAACTGGGAATCTGCCCCTTCTCCAATGATTCTGATAGCTCTGGAGCCCCCTTTTAGTTTATCAAATCTGAGGAAAGTCTGGAGAATCTTCTCAGCCTGATTTAGATGAAGAAAACATGGATGTTGAGCAGTTGATAGATCTAGAGTCTTTTTATTTCCCCCTTCAGTAAGTCATTATGAGTTAATTTATCTGTAAACAATCAAACACATAATCAATCACATTAGATTCTGACAACATGATGTACAAAGAAGTTGTTGACACAGATAGGTTTGAACTGACAAATTAACAGAAGGTCAATTCATGTTAATCATTTATTGACTGGCCTGAGCCTTCTGGTCAGTACATACATCTCTATTGTGATTTACACAAAGTAATAGAACAGTTGCACATTGGACCATTGTCCCAGACAATCAATAACAAGCATCAATATATGAGATGTCAACAAGTGTGAAAACATAGTAAACATTTTGATGTTGTACATATTAAGTATGATGGCGATGTCTCAACCATTAAATATCAGTTTTCCTGAAATTGGGTGTGGTGTCTACCAATGAGAAAAGTAACCTGGTGACTGGAGGATTAGGTAAGCCAGGGTCCATTGACTGATGGATCCACTTCAGGTCTGCCCGTATAGCTCCTCTGAAGGCCTCCCCATGCTCTGCTCATAGCCAAGTCATCCTCCATCTCACTTGTGGTTCATCTCTTTCTCTCGGCTTCCCTCCCTCAGGTCTGATTTAGGTGGTTAATTTGCTGATGTGTTGGGTGGTTGTTGGTATGTAGCCACCAAGATCACTCGGATCCAGACTTCTGCCTTGCCCATTGAATTTTTGGTCACACAATCTTCTCACATCCGTCCATGGAGCGAGTTCAGACAAAAGTGCGGGCTTATTAACATTTCTGATGAAATAGTAATATATGTTAATTATGCCCTGGCGCGAAGGCGGGTCACGTGTTTCTCCCATCCAATGGGGTTCCGAGCTTGGTCTGATGAAATCTTTCTAAGAATCCACGTCATTTGTCACTTGTTCAGTTCCAGTTTCGATGTTAAGTTTTAAGTCCCAATCTCCATTTGCGGTTGTGAAGTCAATTTCTTTTAATGTTGTTTCCTCTTTTTGCGGCAGGTGTTGATAAATGAATAATGTTGGCTGCGTTATGCCACATGGCCCCACTCCAGATTGTTCTATGGTATGGAACTATGTTTCCAACATTTTCGGTTATCAAGTTGTTCCCATTTTTCCTCCCCTGTATTCTCTTCTGCATCTGATTGACCTGGTTCATCAGGCACTGGGTGTCGACTCAGGAAGTCCGCTCCCACATTCATTTTCCCAGGAACATACTCAACCTGGAACGAGTAAGGTTGAAGAAGCAGCGACCACCTCATAAGTCGGGCATTCAGAGTCTTAGATGCTGCGAGAAACATGAGTGGTTGATGGTCACATTGCACTGTGAAATGTTTGCCATATAGGTATGCTTGAAATTTCTGTACACTCCATACGAGCGCAAGACATTCTCTCTCGATAGTACTGTAATTTCTCTCTGCTGCATTCAATTTCCTGCTAGCATAAGCTACAGGGAATAGCTCTGATGGTACATCTCCCTTTCTCTGCAACAGCGTTGCCCCAATTCCTATGTTACTGGCATCGGTGCGCAGCACGAATGGTTGGTCGAGGTCTGGTAGATGTAAGACTGGATGAGCAGTTAATGCCTGCTTTAGTGCTGTGAAAGCTCTCTCACAGTCAGCTGACCAAGTGACTTTCTCTGGTTTCCCCTTTTTGGTAAGATCCGTTAAAGGTGCTGACAGAGTATTGAAGTCCTTGATGTATTTTTGATAGAATCCACATAAGGATACAAATGATCTTACATCCTTCTTTGTTTTTGGACGAGGTGCTCTCTGGAGTTTGTCCACATTTCCCTCTTGTGGAGTTATCAGTCCATGAGATATCTTATGACCTAGAAAGTCCAATTCTTGGAATCCTATCTGACACTTCTTTGGTCTAGCCGTCAATCCAGTTTCTCTGAGGCGCCTGAACAAAAGATGCAGGGTTTCTACATGCTCTTCAAATGTTTCAGTTGCGATCAGGATGTCATCCATGAAGTGACTGATGTCTGGATGCTGTAGTGGGTCAAGTAATTTTCTCATCATACGTGTAAAGACGCTGGGAGCATTACTTAATCCGAATGGAAGAACGTTGAACTCATAGTGTCCTCCAGGCGTGCTGAAAGCTAACCATGGTCTAACTTCCGGTTTTACAGGAATCTGGTAATATCCCTTACTGAGATCAATCCTAGTAAAGTACTTAGCTCGGTTGAGTGCTGTGAAGAGTTTATTCTGATCCGGCAGAGGTTCTGCTTGGAATTCAGTAATAGCATTGAGCTGTCGATAATCGATGCACAATCTATGTTCTCCGCTTGGCTTTCTCAATAAGACGACGCTAGCACTGTAAGGTGATTCAGATGGTGAGATTATTCCTGCGGTGAGCAGCTGTTGTATTTCTTCCTCTAAAGTCTTTTGCTTTGCATAAGGAACTGGGTAAGTCTTGACTCGCACAGGTACTGTGTCATTTATCTTCATGTCAAATTCCTCCAAATCAGTTCTTCCTGGCTTATCAGTAAGTACTTCTGCATATCTTGCCATAAGTTCCCTAATCTGCTTTTGCTGATCCTTTGTTAAGTTGGGATTAATTTCCACATCCTTAAAGGTCTCTTTGGCTTGCAGTTGGCACTCGACTCCCATTGTTGATCCTTCTTCGACTTCAGTAGCCACACTCATGGCCATCAGATGTGCAGGTTCGGTGGTTGAGGGTCTTTCATGATATTTCTTCAAGAGGTTTATGTGAAATACTTTCATCTTGCCTTTGACTGAAATTCTGTAGTTGGTACGTGAGATCTTCTCCGTCACTACATAAGGTCCTCTCCATCCTATTTGCAGCTTATTCTGACTGGTTGGAAGCAGCAACATCACCTTCTCTCCTACCTCTAACTCTCTATCCTTTGCCTTGCGGTTGAAGTTACGAGCAATTCTTCGTCTGGCTTGACGTAGATTGACATTCGCCTGTTTCCAACTGTGTTGTAAACGATTTTTCAACTCGGCAACATATGTAGATGCAGTCACGACTGTATCATCTGTAGTATTATCAGTCCACGTTCGAAGTAACGCCTCCAGTGGTCCCTTGATTGGTCGTCCAAACAACAGTGTGGCTGGAGCAAAACCTGTTGAGTGATGGGGTACTTCCCTGTAAGCGAATAAAGCTGCGGGTAAATACAAGTCCCAATCCTCTGTCTTCTCCTGGGCAATTTTGCGCAGGATACTAATCAATGTCCCGTTCCACCTTTCCACAAGTCCATTTGACTGAGGGTGATATGGTGAACTGAAGATATGGCGTGCATGAAAAAGTCTGAAGGTCTCTTCCATGAGCTTACCACGAAACTGTGAACCGTTGTCCGTCAAGATCCTTTGTGGGAATCCTAGACGTGTGAATATTCCTAATAATGCATCAGCGACGTGTTTGGAGTCACAGCTGGGCATAGGAACTGCTTCGGACCACATGGTTGTTGTGTCCACAAGCGTTAATATGAATCGGTTTCGCCTCTTCGTTGCTGAGAGAGGTCCGATTATGTCTACTGCCACTTTCTCAAATGGAATTCCAGTGATTGGCGATCCACCCAACATTGCCGGTGGTGTCCGGTGTTTTGGTGATACTTTCTGACACTGTGGGCATGATTTTACAAACCGTTGTATGTCTGAGTTCATCCCTGGCCAAAAGTAGTGAGTGGTAATCCGCTGTGTAGTAGCGTTGATACCCATGTGCCCACTGAATGGTAGACTGTGACCCATCTCTAATATTTGAGTCCTGTATTGAGTTGGTACAACAAGTTGATTAAACTCTTGTCCAGCTCGTCCTGCTTTTCTGTAAAGAAGTGTTGACTTCATGAACAGATCACCTTTACGTAGAGGTAAATGTGATTTTGGCAGTTTTCTGAAGCAGGGTTCCAAGGTGCTGTCGGCTTCTTGTGCCCTCTTCAGTTCCTCCGTTCGAGGGATTGGCGTAGTTGTTTCTGGAGTTTTTGTTGCCTGGGATCGAGTGGTCATGGTCGCCATCGCCACAGGTTGAACAGGTTCTCCTAGAACGATAAATCTACAGCCGAGGATTACAGGATATATCGGATCATCCAAGATTGCTGCCTTGATTGTCCCGGTGACATACCGCGAGGCTATGTTCACTTTTGCCACTGGAAGAGACATATTTGTTGAACTCTTCAGTGGTCCCTGTAATTCCACTATTTCCTCTGTCACCTGTTCAGGGTGAACTAAGGATGATGAAACAACACAGTCATACGATAATCCAGTATCATATAAACAGGTCGTTTGGAATCCATTTAGCAGGATGGATTCTACAACCGGAATACGAGATGATGTGTCTTGATGAGGTGTCTGCTTGGACGTTTCACCAGTGCTCACTTTTCTCTCTTTTCGGTTGGCCAAACATGCCGCTGTGTGTGGTGGTGGCTTCTTCCTGCAACTCTGAAATGTGTGACCTCTAATTTTGCAATGGGTACAGAATGGTTTGTCCTCCTTCGGCGCTGTTTGGACTGAGTTTTGAGTGTTTTTCTCGGATTTCCCCTTTTTCCCGGTGGCTACAGTGTTTTCACCCTCTTTTGGCTGTGGAGTTTTGTTTTGAGAGGGGGTGTTGTTCGAACGACCCTTTCCTCCCATCTCCCTCTGAGATTTCTCAAATCTCTCTGCCAGGATGATTATAGTTTCCAGGCGGTCAGCCCCGTTTTGGGTTAAGAATGCCTTCATTTCGTTCTGCATTTTCCCCTTGATCTGATCAATGATAATCATTTCACGGAGTCCTTCATAATTTTCCTCAAATCCTCCCAAGCAAGTCCATCTTTGTATGTATGACTTCAGTCTTTCGACTAGTTGTGCGTAGCTCTCACCCGGTTCCTTCCTTGCGGCTTTGAACCTGAGTTTATAAGATTCGGCGTCCACTTCGAATCGGCTCAAGAGTGCCGTCTTAAGTGTTGTGTAGTTCTGTTGTTCCTCTCTAGTGAGTCTTGAGAACACTTCATACGCCGTGGATCTTAAGGCCTGCGCCAACTTCGTCGCCCATCTACTTTCTTCAAGCCCACAGCTGACAGCCATTGCCTCGAAGCGTGATAAAAATCCTTCGATGTGGTCAGTCTGTTCATTAAAGGGGTCCAGAGGAAATGACATAGCTCCTGAATTAAGTTGAGAGACGTGAGGAGGTGGTTCTGTCACTGGCGATCCTGATGAGGTTGAGGGTGTAGAACCACTCCCTTTCTCTATTCTCCGGATCTCCACTTCAATCTCCATTCTCCTCAACTCCAGTTGGTGTTGACGCTCTCTCTCCTTATCTTCCATTTCAGCCTGTAGTCGTTTCTCTTTCTCCTCCAATTCTGCTTGAAATCGTTTCTCTTTCTCCTCCAATTCTGCCTGAAGCTGTTTTTCTTTGAGAGCCAATTCAGCCTGCAGTCTTTCTCTTTTGTCGAATGCCTCCGAAACATAGTTAGCTAGCTCAAGGCCATCTAACCCGCATTCCCTACCTGTTTCTGTTATTTGGGCTCTAAACTTTGCAGTTTCCGCCATGTCTATAATTTATTGCTTTGCTCTGCCTAACAATATAATTGCAGTTAGTCTGATCCGCGTAAGCTTGTCAGTCCCTGATCTGCAAAGATACAACAGAGCATGTGCAATATTAAAAACACCCTATGTTATGTCTGTCTGTCAATGCTGGAAAAGCCAAAGGCAGCAGGCACTGAAGTAACCACAATTAATTCCTAGTAAAGAGAAGAATCTGAAATTAGACAGAGTTTTCCCAACGGATAAGATTTTCCGGTGGTTGATGAAATGCTGTTAACCTCCGACTCCACAGTAAAGGAACACCTTCTCCGGAAGAGAAGTAGTGTTGGTAGAGTAGATACACACTATATATTTCTCCTGGAGCACCTCTTTCTGAAGTATAAGCCTAATTGAACATGGCCCCCTTCTCCAGGAGTAAAGATCAGTCACCTATCTTATTTATCTATAAATGTCATTCATATCATGTGGCTGTCAATCAATACCCCACATTGTATCTGTTAAACATTCTAGACAATGACAATGTTCAAAATCTAAAGATAACCGTGTTCATGTATTTTGTGTGATTGTTTAAAGGTTAATATATGGGAACCGTCCAGGACGTAGCCCACAATATGTCATACATTTTTGAAGGGAGTGGGAGATCACTGTAGTGCATGCCCCATCTCTAACAAAAGAAGTAGAGCCCCATCCTCTTCTATCTTCAATAACCCCAGAATATGAACCTTGAGTTATCTGCAGGTCTCGTTCTATTAAGTATTGTCTAGGAGATATAGATTATGGCCCTGGTGAGAATGGTAATTACTAACTGGGAATCTGCCCCTTCTCCAATGATTCTTTAGCTCTGGAGCCCCCTTTTAGTTTATCAAATCTGAGGAAAGTCTGGAGAATCTTCTCAGCCTGATTTAGATGAAGAAAACATGGATGTTGAGCAGTTGATAGATCTAGAGTCTTTTTATTTCCCCCTTCAGTAAGTCATTATGAGTTAATTTATCTCCAAGCAATCAAACACATAGTCAATCACATCAGATTCTGACAACATGATGTACAAAGAAGTTGTTGACACAGATAGGTTTGAACTGACAAATTAACAGAAGGTCAATTCATGTTAATCATTTATTGACTGGCCTGAGCCTTCTGGTCAGTACATACATCTCTATTGTGATTTACACAAAGTAATAGAACAGTTGCACATTGGACCATTGTCCCAGACAATCAATAACAAGCATCAATATATGAGATGTCAACAAGTGTGAAAACATAGTAAACATTTTGATGTTGTACATATTAAGTATGATGGCGATGTCTCAACCATTAAATATCAGTTTTCCTGAAATTGGGTGTGGTGTCTACCAATGAGAAAAGTAACCTGGTGACTGGAGGATTAGGTAAGCCAGGGTCCATTGACTGATGGATCCACTTCAGGTCTGCCCGTATAGCTCCTCTGAAGGCCTCCCCATGCTCTGCTCATAGCCCAGTCATCCTCCATCTCACTTGTGGTTCATCTCTTTCTCTCGGCTTCCCTCCCTCAGGTCTGATTTATGTGGTTAGTTTGCTGATGTGTTGGGTGGTTGTTGGTATGTAGCCACCAAGATCACTCGGATCCAGACTTCTGCCTTGCCCATTGAATTTTTGGTCACACAATCTTCCCCCATCCGTCCATGGAGCGAGTTCAGACAAAAGTGCGGGCTTATTAACATTTCTGATGAAATAGTAATATATGTTAATTATGCCCTGGCGCGGAGGCGGGTCACGTGTTTCTCCCATCCAATGGGGTTCCGAGCTTGGTCTGATGAAATCTTTCTAAGAATCCACGTCATTTGTCACTTGTTCAGTTCCAGTTTCGATGTTAAGTTTTAAGTCCCAATCTCCATTTGCGGTTGTGAAGTCAATTTCTTTTAATGTTGTTTCCTCTTTTTGCGGCAGGTGTTGATAAATGAATAATGTTGGCTGCGTTATGCCACAACTGGACACACCAAAATATCACAACAGAACATCACAACGCTACCCATCGTAGGCTATGCTCAAGATTGCCCAATCGCCGCGACCGACGTCCGTCAATCGATGGGACCCGAACGATCAGGACTTCTCACTGGCAAGGAACACCAGGCCTCCTAAATCCAGTGAGCAATAATCAATTGATTATGTGGTTTCTTCGGGATTTGAAATTTAAATATTGAGCACAACCCACTACTGGCAACGCCGATCACATTCTGGTATGAACCTAAGGCCTATCCACGTCAATATGGAAGCACTATACTCGAGTTTCGCCCTCATTTGAGCTCTTCAGTAGTGCATATCCCTGACCGGATCCGGAAACAGTCCCGGGTCACGCGTGTGAAGCGGGTGTGTAACCACGCGGCACACACTGGACACACCAAATTATCACAACAGAACATCACAACGCTACCCATCGTAGGCTATGCTCAAGATTGCCCAATCGCCGCGACCGACGTCCGTCAATCGATGGGACCCGAACGATCAGGACTTCTCACTGGCAAGGAACACCAGGCCTCCTAAATCCAGTGAGCAATAATCAATTGATTATGTGGTTGCTTCGGGATTTGAAATTTAAATATTGAGCACAACCCACTACTGGCAACGCCGATCACGCCAGTGAGAAGTCCTGATCGTTCGGGTCTCATCGATTGACGGACGTCGGTCGCGGCGATTGGGCAATCTTGAGCATAGCCTACGAAGGGTAGCGTTGTGATGTTCTGTTGTGATAATTTGGTGTGTCCAGTGTGTGCCGCGTGGTTACACACCCGCTTCACACGCGTGATCCGGACTGTTTCCGGATCCGGTCAGGGATATGCACTACTGAAGAGCTCAAATGAGGGCGAAACTCGAGTATAGTGCTTCCATATTGACGTGGATAGGCCTTAGGTTCATACCAGAATGTGATCGGCGTCCCTAACCCAACGCGTCCACAGGTGGCGGATCGTGGAACGGCCTCTAGATATAGAGGTTAGCTGCGAATATCCAATAAGCAGCTGCGGACCAACTGGCGGTGGGCACAGAGGGTGAGGCAGGATCTCAGGGTGGGTTCTGAGTTCCTTAGAAAATGACTCATGTGCTCGGAGATGTGCCTGCCAAGCGAGTCAAGGGTGCTCTAACCTCTCCCCAGAGTAGGTGGAACCTGTTAGCTTTGGACAGCAGTCCATCTAGGTGACGGAAAACTCCTAATACAAACCCCTATGTTCAAGGTGGACCAGCGTGCTGAGGAACTGGATGGCCATGGGTAAACTGATCGTGAACTTTGGGCGTCTGGCAGGCGTGTGGGGGAGGCACCAGGCGTATGGACTCCTGCGGGACATCCCCTGCCTCTTCCCTAGCATGCAGGCAATGCTAGGGCGACCGTTTATTTCCTGCAATATCCAAACTTTGCTTATGGAATTAATTTAACCGTAATGTATTTGTTCGCGTATATTTTTTGGGTCATATTGAGCAATTTCGATATTTGTCATCTATTCATAACTTAGGGGAAGAAAGCCTCACAAATGAATTGTCTATTTGGCTGAGGATCTTAGCCAAGACTTAACACATGTTTGTATTGATCAAAAGAGGCGATTATTCTCCTCTCCTTAAAGTCCATGCCGTCTGGCTTTGGCGACCATTCTTCCCTGAACCTTCTGACTTATGTGCTGCCAACCATTTATGATACTGATATTCCTGCACACAAAAATGTCAAACTGAGCAGAACTTTCTCGCCTGTTCTTCCCCTGCTTCTTCTTCCCTACAACTTTCCCGTTGTGACGACATACGCCAGCTTTCTCATTCACATGGCATTCTCAAAGAATATGACATGTGCACCTGTGGTTTGGCGTCGCAGACAGCAGAGCACATACTCCAGGACTGCCCAAACTACAACATATCCAGGCGAACCTTCTGGCCTAGAGAGACAACAGTGGAAGATAAACTCTATGGATCGCTGAGTGAACTAAAAAAGACTGTTAGATTCATACAAGAGACAACATTGCAGTTATAGACATATTTCAAGCGAACGAAAGAAGAAAAAAAATGAGCATATCTTAATTCAAATATTAGTATCATCATCAAGTGCCACATCTTTACAGAGGGTTGGATGTAGCGAATTTATAACACATTGTCCAGCTTCTTCACCGTGAATTCATACAGGACTCTTGCAGTCCATGTGTTGATATTGTCCACACACTTGTGGCGATGTCTTCCTTGGGCACGATTCACCTCCGCGCTTTCTTCTGTAAAATCATTTTTTTTTTATGTTGGGTTCTTCCGTACAGACCTGGAGTACTTTAATTATCTGACATTGTTATCATTCAGTGATGTTTTCTTCAATCACAGTTTTACTATAGTTTTATTTCTTCTCTTCTTCTGCCATCACATTCCTTCTATTCAAGAATATTTCCAAATTGTGAAATCTTCAGTTTTATCTTTGGAGTGTTTATTCGTTTTCCACATTTCTATACCGTACAATAGTCGATATTTGTGGTTGAAATTTCACCACAAAGGGTCACCCCATAATCCTCCGTTCCTGTGTAACTGAACATCACACATAATGCTTCTCACTGTGAAAAGTGGAAAAGAAAACAATACCGACAAACCAAAAGCACACACACACGTACATGCATAAGGCCACTGACAGAATGCCAACACAGCAGTCCGCCACTATAATTACAGTCAATCGTCGATGGAAACAACAGTCACTAGAGAACCAACACGCGTCTAGCGTTCGTTGTCTCGGATGGCTGTGTGAGGTGCACCAAAATGGGATCTTCCCAGTCAACGGAAGTTAGCGAGGCAGGCGTTTCGAGAATGTAACCGCATCGTGCAGCCAGGGTCGTGCTTTGAGCGAACAAAAGATCAAAATTTGTACGACCGTTCGACAAAGTCTCGATAAGCGCCCACTCTCTCTCTCTCTGTCGATGAGCAGTGGGCCTGTAGTCAGTAAGCTGGTATAGCGGTTTTTTTCGGTCAGTCCTGTCGGCATAGCTTGAAAGCTCTTCGGTAGGCGTCAAGTGGTTTTGCGTGTATCACCTTGTAACAGGAAGGCGCGCTTTAGCGATGCTACTCTTGGCTTGCGTGTGCGTGAATAGTCCGTCTGCCCGATAGATATCTGGTTGATTCTGCCAGTAGTCATATGCGTCTAACCTGTCTCGAAACCCGAGGAAGGCTAACCTCATCAAAAATGCCCGCTGAAGCCGGAAGTGCCAGCCTACGGGCGGCAAAATAAAAATGGCGCTACGCAATTACGTCCGAGTGAAATGTCTATCGTGACCGGAAAAGCTCTAACTAGTCTTCCCTCGTGCTAGGAACAGCTACCTAGTTTCCGAATTTCGCTTTTGTTCGGAACAGCTCTGACTAGGTAGTTTCCGAATGTCCGACGTGTCTGGAACAGCTCTGACGGACACAACGACAAGCACATGTCCGAAAAACTCGCTGAGTGGATATTAACTGCAGACCAGTCTGGTCTCTGCAGGAACTGCCTGGGGCGTACGAAATGCCCAATATATTGAAGTGAGGAATTAAAGCAGCCATGAGCAGGACGTGACGATTTCGGTGAGCCCAGAACCATGGCGCTATGTGCCGGCCCTGCAATTATGGAAGCCACCCTGGATGGCGGAAAATACCATGGGCTGTCCCTGCCTTCCTTTGAGGGACGACCGTCCTCTTCGACCGTTCCAACTTGGCCAGCTGGGTTGTGGATGGTACCCCAAAAAGTGAGAGTGTCCCAGGAATGCTACCTGGTTAAAAAAAAGCACGCTAACGCCGGTTGTGTTGGCCTACGGGTTTCGGCTCAAGGGCGCATAACAGACATACCGCAATCACATCTGGAAAAAAAAAACACTCCGGATGATCGCAAAGAAGAAGACGAAGAATTGAAGAAAAAAAACTTTGCTTGGATACAGGGGATATAGAGCAGAAGAATCTGAATCGTACTTGGAATCAGAATTGTCAGACTTCTCAAATTGTGACAGGAGTTTAAAAAGAACGAACAAGAACAGGAAGAATATAAAACATGCAGGCTCTGATTTGAGAGGAGTTAGTTCTTCATATGGCATAATAGATAGTAAGCAAGCTAGTAGGCTTTTATTTGGTGAATCTTCAGAGAAAGATACCTGCAAACAGAAGGAGGTGTGTTTGATAGAAGGTACAACGCAACAACACTGTGGGGCAGAGGCGGTGGATAGAGCAAGAAGTCTCATGAAATCGATAAGACCTTGATTATACTTAAATAAGAATTAACGAATGATAGAAATTGGTTTCCTGAAATAGACAGGATATCAGCAGTATGGCGGGAGATGAGTTGAAGGTTTTATGTTTCTTGTGCAAGAAGGTTGGAGGGTGGCAGCGGAATGAATGTGAGAGTTGAGTCTCGATACATGGTTGAGACAATACTCGGTGATGAAGGACACTTCACGTTAGGTGTGTGAAGTGAGGTTATAATATTATAGAAGATTGAAAGGCGTGACACTCAGGGGATTTTGCAATTGGTTTTTGTTTTGGCTTAGTTGTGCCGTTTGTTATGGCGTTAGGGTTATAAGTTTAATTGATGTTCGAGGCCTGGGTGTCCGTGTGAAATACTTGAGGGGTGAAGTTTTGCGGTGTTGGATGAATAGTCTGAAAGAGATGTATTGGAACGTGTGTGGTGTGGTTAGCATTGAGAGTGCGCGGGCTGGATGACCTGGTGTACATTTTGTGTTGAATTTTGATTCAATAATTTAGAGTTGATGTGTGGTTCTGTTTAGAATGGATGGATTGAGCTGTCAACTAGTCTCAGTAGGTGTGTATGGTGGCTGTTACAGCGTAGAGTTGGCACAGAGGGATGTGAGATATTATAAGTAAGTATCACTGGAGTATATGCCTTGTTGAGTTGGATGCATTGTTGAATGATGCAACTCTTTGGAAAAGATAGGATGGATGTTGTAGGAATAAGAAGTTATTGATACATTGAGTGGGCTGATATAGCTCATAGTTGGATGGGAGAGTGAAAAGTTAGAATAATAAGTATAATAACAGGAAGTGATATATTGTGTGAGAAGTTATAGTTTCGAATTGTTGTTCATAAGAGAGAGAAAGAGAAGGTTAATTGTATGAGTTGGTCACTGATTTAGTGATATAACGGGTGACATGTTTGCGGAGTTGGAGGACGTCTGAAAGATACATGATTGAAGACAGTGGTGTGGTTCGCATTGGGAGCATACGTGGTAGATGATCCTGTGTCAATAAAGTGGAGAGTGATTGTAGGCTGTCTAACATAGACGGGTAGATTTATTAATCACAGCAAGTGATACATGTGTGGGAGCTGGTATAGCTCAGGTTTTTATTTTGTTTTGTATAGAAAAGAGCGAGAGAGATAGTAGCATTCGTTGGTCACTGATTTAGTATTATTGTGAGTAATCGAGCTGTTCTAGCTCGGGGATTCCCGCGAAAGGAGACTGGATAGAAGTGGTGGAGTATGTGAGTTGCTGAGAGGTAGAGGAAAATGAGACGACCTAAGAGTAATATTATTGAATGGGTGTGTGTGGCGAAAATTGAGTATCAGGGAACCCATTGGTAGAATTTCGGGGATAAAGGTTGAAAAATGAAACGCAATTTTCAATTCTTTCTCGTACATTTTTCAGATTGCTTAGGGTAAGGGGGTGTAATTAATTTGATGAAGTTCCAAGGGGTTCGATGGCACTCAGAGTAAATGGGGAGTCTAAAAGGAATGGTTTGTGAGGGAAAAGACCAACGGATTGAAAGTGCATGAAAATTTTATTTGTTGTTGGTGGCCACCAAAATTATTTATTGTGTGTGTTTCGGTGAACTATTAATTACCGTTATGTCCCGTCTCATATTACATTAAGAACCAAACATTGGAGAAGAGACGATGAAAACAACGTAGAAAACATTCATTCGGAAGGGCAATTTAATAGGCGAACTAAGTATGTGATTCCTCCGGAATCACAAAAGATCACTGAACCAGAACGAACAACATCAGAGATATATGATGACCCGTATGAACAGTTAGTGATGAAACCGCCCACCACTCTTATGGAAGATAGAAATGAGGTACATTACATGTCCAGTACTGATAGTAGTGAAGGATAGAATAGAACACAAATGAGAAAATAGATGGGCTGGGTTGCGATAAGGATTAGTTAGTAGAAGTGGTATTCGAACTTCCAGAGAATGCGATAAGAATGGTCATTTTTATTAGTAACTTTTGTTGGTAGTATATATTATTTTGCATAATTGTGGGGTACTGTCCGTAAAAGCGACAGAATTGGGGAGAAAAAGGTGTGTTAGCATCCATGATTCATGTTTGGAAGGCGTTAGCATTACAGTGTTGTCATTATTTCCTTAGTTGGTAGTTGTATATATTATTTTGCATAATGGTGGGTGGGATACACTATCCGTAAAAGCGACAGTGATGGTATTGGGTAATTGTTAGTCATTTGGTTGCGAATATGTTTTTAACTATTGTTATATTAGTTTTTGGTTTTGGTGTGGACTGTTATAATTATCATTTCTGGTGAATTGAATTAGTGAAAGTGTATAGAAATAAAATGGGCTGAAGTTCAGAGCCATGATATGGGATGATATTCGATGTTTTAAGGGGTGATGTCCATAATGAATGGACATGTTAATAATATCTTCAGGTTATTGTGGATAACATTACAACCTGAAGTAACCATGGTTTAAGTGACGTTCAGAGCCTTGATATTCGATGTTTTAAGGTTTAATGTCCATAATGAATGGACATGTTAATAATATCATCGGGTTATTGTGAATAACATTACAACCTGAAGTAACCATGGTTTAAGTGACGTTCAGAACCATGATATTGGATGTTTGGAGATGTCCATAATGAATGGACATGTTAATAGTGTCCTCGGGTTATTGTGGATAACATTACAACCTGAGATGACTATAGGTTACGTGACGTCCAGAGCCATGATATCTTGAGTTTTTTTTTTTTTGGGGGGGGGGGGGGGGGGGGTGGGGGGGGAGGGTGGGACATGTGGATGGTATCTTAGGGTTATTGTAGTTAATATTACAAATATGAAGTGACCAGGGTATAACAGGATCTCAAATATTAGAGTCAGTAGGAATGAGTATAGTTGTGGTGTTGGGGAGTCTTGGTGGCGAAGTGGTCAAGCCGTTTAACTCAGACTCCGAAGGTTGTGAGTTCGATTCCGAGCCGCGTCCTTCGGTTCACGAGTTAAATTTTTCGGAGACTCCTGTGGGTCGTCGATAGAGCTACGGAGTTCGTGCTTTGTGCGACGCTTTCCGCGCTGCGGAAAGAGACCGAGCCATATGGGATAAAACCCGGGGCAATGAAGTCGACCCTGTGACTTTTAAGCGACTTTTTATAGTTGTGGTGATGTTTTGGTTGGATCTTTTTAAAGACTTTATTACATAAACTCTCAACATAACAATGGAGGGTAAAATGGAACAAGAGGGAGTGAATGTTTGGATCTTTATGATATGAGGAATTGTTCTTCTCGCTTTCTATGGTTGCCACCAATTCTCTTTCTTTCTATCCGTGTGTATTTTTTTGTTTGTGTCACTTCAAGAATGTCATGATGTATTTTGACACATACTGATGACGATGTAAGTGTAATGATTTTAATGATTGAATATGGTGATTGTGGTGCATACATGTTAATGATAATGCAGGTAGTAAGGTAAAATACTTGAATATTCATGAGGTCATAAGCGGATCGCTGGCAGGTGACCATAGAGAAATGTTGACGAAGAAGAAGCATTAATGGGTAATGAGAGATTGTGTCAACAGCAAATGAATGGTGCTCACTGTGAACGATAGAGGACGTTTCTGAATAATGTTGTGGGTCGTAGCGGATAGCTAGTATAACCCATAAGTAGTTGGAGCACTGTTGGTAGTAGTGGATAGCTGGTGTATCCCATAAGTAGTTTGAGTAAAGTTGTGGGTGGTAGCGGATAGCTAGTATAACCCATAAGTAGTTTGAGTAAAGTTGTGGGTGGTAGCGGATAGCTAGTATAACCCATAAGTAGTTTGAGTATTGTTGTGGGTGGTAGCGGATAGCTAGTATAACCCATAAGTAGTTTGAGTAAAGTTGTGGGTGGTAGCGGATAGCTAGTATAACCCATAAGTAGTTTGAGTATTGTTGTGGGTGGTAGCGGATAGCTAGTATAACCCATAAGTAGTTTGAGTATTGTTGTGGGTGGTAGCGGATAGCTAGTATAACCCATAAGTAGTTTGAGTAAAGTTGTGGGTGGTAGCGGATAGCTAGTATAACCCATAAGTAGTTGGAGCACTGTTGGTAGTAGTGGATAGCTAGTGTATCCCATAAGTAGTTTGAGTATTGTTGAAGCTAGTAGCAGATGGCTAGTGTACCTTCTATAACTAATGAAGAAAGTAATAAGAGTCAGGTAGACTCCAAGGAATGGGCAAACCTCCAATGAATGGGCAAACCTCCAATGACTGGTTTAATTATGAGAAATTATAATGTAGACTTATAAAAAGTCCAATGATGTAATGCTCGTATAGAATAGATTAGTTAAATTGTTGTGTTATAATTCAAGTATTATGTTAGGGTTGAGTATGTTATAGTTAGGAAAAATATAGGTTTTGTTCCAAGACTTTTCTGAGAAAAGTCTTATCATTAAGAAGGGTAGGAATCTATAACAGTGTAGCTGTTATAGTGATTATATGGCATTTTATGGCTAGTAGAATTAAAAATAGGTGCTGCGCAATGTAAAGATTAGTAAGCAGTGCACGGGTGAGCACCGTTGCTTGAGGTGGCAATGAGCGTGTCGTAGGGTGACGACAAGTTAGTTACGGGACAGAAACCGTTTTACCATCGTCTAGACAAGAAGCTTATGTGGTTCCATCTGGCATGATTGAATCTGATAATGCTTAAGTTTTTGAAATAAGCGACTATTGCCTTTTGTACCAATACTGATGGCTTGGATATTTGTATGCCAACTTGTTATACCATCTTGAACTAGCCTTTTGTATTGAGGAACAATGAACGAGGAAACCTAGATGCTGCAGCCTTTTGTACACGTCATTTGAATTGAGAGTTAACCTTGTTGCCGTTTGATGGATTGAGAGTTATCCTTGTTGCCGTTTGATGGATTGAGAGTTAACCTTGTTGCCGTTTGATGGATTCAGAGTTAACCTTGTTGCCGTTTGATGAATTGAGAGTTAACCTTGTTGCCGTTTGATGGATTGAGAGTTAACATTGTTGCCGTTTGATGGATTGAGAGTTAACCTTGTTGCCGTTTGATGGATTGAGAAATGCACCTCCACACCCTATACGACACAGCTGCCTTTGACCCCCCTGAGGCGGTTGGCCATAATGGTTGGCGACTCTGCTAAACAAGCATCGCCTAGATCTTTTCTCCGGAGCATGCCGGTGTACTGGGGAATGAACTGGCGGACAGATTGGCTGGCTCTGCAAAACTTGGTGGAGTATTGATGCATGACGTGGTTGTGGCCTTATGGGAGCACGTGTACACCTCGGAGGAGCAAATGGATTACCATTGTCTGGCAAGAATGAGACAGCGAGGAGTGACGTGGGATCTGGCCGACGCTCGACGCTCAGAGGAAAGGCGATACGGACATATAATCAGATTGCTACTGGTACTATTGGTGTTGGAACTCTTCGCTGGCTGCTGAGGATGAGGACGGAACGCTTATGGGAATGCCCCAAATGCTGTGATGTCGGTTCCTAAATCAATCAATCAATCAATCAATCAATCAATTAATCATATAAAACTTTAAGTATTCTGCTTTGAACGGAATTCTTATATTTTTGGCAGGCCGTTGAGAGGCCAATGATCACCTTTTTCAGCCTACGTCACTTCCCGACCTTTTGTCTAAGATTAAAGTGTGGATTTATCTGATCAGGGTGCAGAGATGGCCATTCAAACTCAAACCCATATCACTAAAGCATTGTCCACTTACACTGGCAGACGGGCCTTAGTGGACCACAATAGATTGAAATAAAATGGCAAAGTCAAAGAATCATATCAATCATAACCTAAAGGGCAAACGCCATCGTAATGTTTTGTCGGTCATAGAAGTAGGGGTAAGAATTAGAGGCTAGCAGACGCACTAGTCAACATAAAACATTGAAACCTGTAGTTACCGACCGGGATTCGAACCTGTCACCTCCAAATGACGTCAGCGTCTCGCTGCTTCTCTGGTCTCTAATTCTTACCCCTACTTCTATGAGCGCCAAAACAATACGTCTTTATTTATTAATTGTCTTAATGGCCGCAAAGGGTTCCCCAGTTGATACTTATTTGTAATACGTGTACAAAATTGGAACCGACCAATTATTTCTCTTCTTTAAATGTTCGTTACTATACTAGACACAGCATTAAGGTCAGATTTGTTTGTTATTTGATCTATGCTAGTTTAATATGGCGGTCTTCCTGGCCTAGGTGTTAAACGACTTTCTCCGTAATCCTGTATATCCACGTTGGCTAACCAGCGCGCAAGAATCGGTAGCGGTTCTCGCCGCGTTGGTGACTTAAGGGGTATGAGCCGGTCGCTCAGAAAGCAATGGCAAACTACTGAGCGTAATCTTGCCAAGAAATCAACAATAGCGGTAAAATGCTGGTGTTGACAGCGATGTCCTGTAAAGCAGTGCTTCCCAAACTTTTCTCTCTCGCGGACCGACATGAAATTTTCCTTTTGCCCAGGGACCGGTGCCGTTTAAAAAAAAAAAAAAAAATTTTCTCCTTGCATCTGGAATGTTTTATGTCATTAATATACATTTTAATATAAATATAAGATTTAATGTAATTGTGCGTGCTGTCCCGGTGCGCTAAATACTATTCCATAATATTATTGGATGACGGTGATTTATTTAATGGTGGTCCCTTTTTCATGAGTAAACATTTTATTGTAGAGATTTACAAATCACAAAAATTTTCAAATGTCAACATTACATTTAGGTCTTCCTGCAAAAGTGTATAAACTCGTATACACCGACAGTAATGAACACCAATATAAAATAAAAATAAAATATATCTTGGAAAACGATACCAAATCAGATTTTAAACAAGCTGACTAAATTACAGTATGTTGTAATAAAAATGATTTAATGATCAGCTGATAACAGTTACTATTTAATGTGAGGGTTGGGCCTGTTTATTACTTACAAGCTTATCAAATTGTGGCTTGAATGTACACAGCGCTACCCGCAAAGGAGAACAAATTCCCTTACTGTTTCTGTATTTTGTCTTAATAATGCTCATTAACGAAAAAGAAATACTCTTCTTTCAAGTTGTCTTTGTATCGATATCTCACATACACCATCAGAATCGTTAAGTTGGCAACGTCCGTGCTTTCGTCCATCTGTAATGGAAAATACTTTGCAGATTTATCTAACACATTCACTCGCTCAGACGATGGCAAGACGTATTATAACCGTACAACGAAAATCACGTACCTTCTGCATCTTATGACAATCAGCAAATTATAATGTACATCTTTCTCACTTTTCGTCACATTGGAAACAAATGAAACGCACGTCGTCAACAAACAAATGTCACCGACCGGGTCTGCTGTTAGTATCGGTCTCAGCTGGTTACTATTTCTAACTTCCCCATTGAACCAATGATTCGTCTCTCCTTAAAAATAAATACTCCATGGGCTATGCGGCTGCAGGCTCAATTTATTTTACAATTAAATCACCATAAAAACGGTGCGGATATGTTGCTTTGAGACGCGTGCGTGTGTGTTCGTCGTGCGCGTGTCGTGTGTCATTCGAGTGTGGTTCACGGTTGGAGATAGACGTGTTTATTCTGCTTCACAATATTTGATTATCGCATTTGTGACACGTGTGATATTATTTCCAAGGTAAAAACAATAAAACTCGTGTGTATTTCTTCGCGGGAGTCGCACATTATTTCTCCATACCATACACAAACAGAAGCGGTGAGCGACTACACTGCCGGAGAGAGGCGTCTACAACCCGAGACAGCAGTCCAGTGGCCAAAGTAGAAAGCGAGAAGACTCGACTAGTAGTAACAAAAGTCAATAAAGGACAGGCGTCCATCACATCGCTGAATAACCCCCACATAAGAACGATACTTGATAACGTACTAGGAAAAAGAAACATCGAGAAAGCATATAAAACAAAGCAAGGGAAGGTATTCGTACACCCCAACAAAACAGAAGAAATGGATGACTTCATTAAAAAAATCAAAGATACACAGAAACCCCACAATACCAACTGAATCATGAGATCAATGTAGAAATCGATATCTGGAAACCAACCTGCGACATTGTGGTCAAAGGCATCAGCCCTCATCTAGACAGGCCTAAGATCCTAAACAACCTTAGGAAAGAAAACAATCATGCACAGATAATAGACGGAGAAAGAATAACGAATGGGCAAGGAAAACCCACCTCGATCATAAAAATCAAATGTGAAGGACAAGACCCACAATGTCAGATATCCCTAAACAAGGAACCAAGGCACATCGAAACATATGTTCCCCCATTAGCACAGTGCACACTATGCCAGAAATGTTGCCACTTCCGGCAAAGTTGCAGACAGAAAGTGCCAACGTGCAAGTTCTGTGGAGGACCGCACTGGAGGAGCGACTGTCAGCTGGCAAAAAACGAAACAAAATACGCAGAACACAATCCCAAAAGAACATGCACCAACTGCCGGGGCAACCACGGTGCAAGATACAAGGGGTGTCCTGCATACAAAAGGGAACTGGCTGCCTGGAGGGAATCAGTGCTAACCAAGACACCACTCAGGATAGTTAAATTAAAGCAGAACTTCCCCAAAAGCGGCCCCGAATCGCAACCCAAGAGGCGGATAATGCAAAAGACATAACTAACCAGAGAGCACAAGTAGCCGACAAACCGCCAGAAAAAAGACAAAAGACACAAAAAGAAGCAGAATCAGACACAAGACCAGAGGACGACAACCTAAGACAGGCTCTTAAAAGAGCGCAGGAAGCAGAAGAAAAATTAGCAAAGGCCATCAAACGCATGGAAGAAGCCACAGCAAGGATGGGAAAAAAATATCCAAAACATGGAAGAACAGATAAAAGACATCAACAAGAAGATGGAACAATAGGTAACCAAACTAAGACAAGTGGAAGAAGGACACACAGAAATATGGAATATATTCCCCTCCGACGCGAGAAAGAAACATCCATTGTGGCTGAACAGTCAGTTGAGTGCAATGAACAACAAAATAGAAACACTGTGGAAGGAAAGGACATCGAAGAGTAATTCCAAGATTTGTTGCGAACGCGGAATACACAAGGACAGCACCGCGTCAAACTGGAAGAGTGAACGACTACTAACAATAGAGGAAGGAAACAGCTATGAAGACAACGGAACCAGCTCGGAGTATGTAGGATAAAGGGCGGATGAACAGAGACTGGAGCAGACAGCAATAACAGTAGAACCAAAAATTGATACTAGAAACGTGAGAGTAATACAGTGTAACTGCAGGGGCATTAAATCCCACCCCCAAGACATCATGAAACAAATGGGGAGCCAGAACTGTATTTATGCCCTGCAGGAAACCCACCTGAAACCAAATCAACAATATAGGTGCCGTGTGTTCACGGTAATTAGACAGGACAGGACAGAAGTTAAAGGGGGTGGGGTTGCCCTGTTAGTGTACGAACAGTTCCAGATTGTGACACAGGAAACATTCCGCACCAAGAAGTGTGTCAGTTCAACTATCACAGGAAACCCTAAACACCTAACTATAATTAATGTATACTGTCCCAGATGGTATATTGAGGACGAAGACACCCAAGCCCTCCAAACCAGACTTACATCAGAAGCCCCAATAGTGGGAGACTTCAACTGTCACCACAACACATGGGGAGCTATACAGAACTTCAGGGCTGGTACAAAACTCATGGAGTTTATCGAAGACAATCAGATAGCAGTGCTCAACGATGGGACGATAACCAGGATAGATCCCAGACCAAACTGCCAAGACAGAGCCATCGACCTGACAATAGCCACCATAGGTCTAGCAAGCAGCCAGAGGGAAGTGACAGAGGACACGAACACAGACCACCTACCCATAATAAACACCAGAACAAAACCCCAGCTAAGCGCCAACAACAACAGGCCAACCTTTCACTTCAAGAAAGCAAAATGGGAGCAGTTCAGAGAAGAGATTACCAACACAGACCTGGAACAGCAGGAACGGGAAGACATAGACAAATATACAGAGAGACTGACCAGACACATACTGAGGATAGCCATCAAAGATATCTTCTTCTTCTTCAGCGTTTCGAGCCATTGAGGTTTTTTGCTGCAGATACAATCCGTCTCCATTCGTCTCTCTGGTTGACCTTCTCTTGCCAGTCGTTGATTCCAAGTGCTTGTAGATCATCAAACATATCCCTAACAAACATATGCCAGAGTATCTCAGACCGGGTAAGAAAGAGAAAAAAACCAAAAACCAAAAGCCAAAAACGATGGCACAACCCAATGGGCTGGTGGAACGACAAGTGCACAGCGGCACAACAAAATAGGAAAAGAGCGTTGCAGAAATACCAAAAGGCAAGGACAGAAGAGAAGTTTGAAGAATTCAAGAAATTCAGAAACTAAGCAAACAGAGCAGTAAAACATGCAAAAGAAAAGGAGTGAAAAAGATTCTGTCAAACACTCAGTCCAGATACCACAACCACAATAAAAGCTATTCAAGGAAATAAAAAGACCAGCAAAATCCCAACCATCAAAAGCACGAAACTAGCAGTAACAGACCAGGACAAAGCCAAAGTGTTCAGAGATTACTTCCACGAAGTCTGCTCTAAAACAAGAATAGGAAGCAACGAAAGACATAGAAGGGAGGAAATGACACAAGAGCTAAAAGACACAGAAGACGAGAACATCGAAGAACATTTTATGGACGCAGACATCACAACAGATGAGGTGATGACAGCGCTAAACGAAAAATCCGAAACTGCGGAAGGGGCGGACATTCTAAATTATACCATCCTCAAAAAGCTCCCGAATAACACCATAAAAACGATTACTAAGCTGTATAATGTAATATGGCAGACGGGAAAGATTACCAGACAATGGTTAAACTGCCACGGTGATCCCAGTCAAGAAACTAGAGAAAGAGCCAACAAGGGTAGAATCATACCGCCCCATCTCGCTGACATCGCACCTTGGCAAAGTTATGAAGACTGTGATAAATAAAAGAATAACATTCTATCTGGAGAAGAATGAACTGTACAGCCATACACAATCCGGGTTTAGAGCCAACAGGTGCACGATGGATCAGATCATCAAATTGGAAAACCATGTAAAGAAAGGATTCAAGAGAGGGGAAAAGACGTTGACTGTATTCCTGGACCTAGCCCAGGCGTACGATCAATGCTGGCGTGAAGCCGCACTAATCAAACTAAGGAAAGTAGGCATAACTGGTAGAACCTACAAATACATAGAAAACTTCCTCAAAGATAGAAGCTTCTCAGTGAGGATAGGGAATGAGGTATCCGACACATATGTGCAGGAGAACGGCATTCCCCAGGGCTCGGTCATCTCACCAACAATCTTTTCAATACTGGTGAACGACCTGACAGAGGAGATTAAAGACCAGAAAACAGGACTATCTCAATTCGCGGACGACTGCGCCATATGGAGGAGTGGCAAGGCGGCAAAGATTACAAGAGGACCCCTCCAAAAACAAATAAACAAGCTAACAGCATGGATGGACAAATGGGGTTTCAAAATCAATACCAACACAACGGTCAGCATGGTATTTAGCAGCAAGAAGAATATAAATCATAACAAGGACTGGAAAATAGAAATAAAAGGGGAAACCATTAACAGAACAAAGAGCAAAGTCTTCCTAGGAATGACCCTGGACGAACAGATGAACTGATCAAAACATATAAGCCAGACATTGGAAAAATGCAAGAAAGCAAGCAACCTACTGCGGGTGATAAAAGGTAACGGCTGGGGTGCCCACACCCAAACAATGCTGATGTTCTATAAAGCATTTATCAGGAGCAAGCTAGAATATGGCAGCATTGTGAACGACTCAGCATCAGAAGCCAACAAGAGGAAGCTAGACACCATACAGACCCAAGCGCTAAACACCATCTTGGGTGCTGGAAAATGTACATCCAGAGAAGCCATGGTGGTAGCGCTGGGGGTACTTCCACTGAGTCTGAGGCGTAAACAGCTGACGTATAACTACTGGCTAAAGGTAGCTCAAGACAAAAGCCACCCTGGATACCAAACGTTCAGTGACAACAACAGCAAGAGAGGGGAGGAGGGGGGCATCCTAATAGTAAAACTGAAAAGACCGGCAGGATGGGAAGCAGCAGAGAAGTTGAAGGAAGAAATGGAGCTTGCAGAGACCCTGAAACAGACAAGACGGTTCAAGCCAACAATCCCACCATGGGAACTAACAGTCCCATTCACTGACTGTAGTCTAGCAAAGTCCATCACCAAGAACACGGAGGACACAGATGCAAGAGACGCGGCCGAGGAATAATACAAGAAATCAGTAAGGACAACCTCATAATATACACAGACGGGTCCAAAAAACGAACAGGGAGAGGTAGAAGCATAAGTAGTGGTCTCAGACTGGAAGTTGAAGAGACAGTTCAAACTAACAGACCAGACAGCAGTATGCACGGCCGAAATGGTAGCCGTAATGAAAGGCCTAGAGATCGCAGCCAAAAAATCCACCACTGAGACTGTGTATATTAGCAGACTCCCTGTCATCAGTACAAACGCTCGGGAACTTCAATAGAGGCAACAGACCTGACATAAAAGAGGAGATACTAGCGACAGCCACAAACCTCAGGTACATGGGATGCCAAGTCACCATCGGATGGATACCAGCACACAGGGGTATCCCGGGAAACGAACAGGCAGACAGAGCGGCGAAACGGGGAATAATCAGCACTAATCAAATCTGCACTGGCTTAGGTAAAGTAGAAGGGGAGAATATAGTAAAAAACTACATTCTCAAGGAATGGAGGCAACAGTGGCGAGAATGCGCTAAAGGCCGTCATGCCTACCAAGTATTGGGTGAACCCTGATACAAGCCACAAGTCAAGACCAACATGAAAGCACCGGCAAACAGACAGCTGTGGAGAATCAGACTAGGCAATTGGAAAGACACAAGAGAAAACACATACTGCAGAGAGTGCCGAGAAAACAACACCATCGAACACTACTTACTAGTATGCGACAAGTACAATAGAGAGCGAAGGGACCTGAGAGAGCACTTCGTCAAAACTGGCAAACCAATGACAATGACGGAGTGCCTGCACATAAACAGCAACCCAGAAACACAGCGACTGGTCAGACAGTTCCTATGCAGAACAGGGAAGACCGTATAACCTACCTACACTGTATATATGTATATGTGTGATTATTTGTATTTGTGCTTGATCTTATATGTTATATGTCAAAAAAAAAAAAAAAAAAAACCATGTATGTAATTTTTTTTAAAAAGTCGGTGTGAATGGCAGGAAGGTGGGTTGGCTCTTCCGGTAAAGCGCCTGAACTAGGAGGACAGGGAGACCTGGTCATCTTGTTGCTACACCACACCCACACTCGATGAAGAAAAACGCCAAAACTCAAACGTAAAGGAGCTCGGGCCGCTGACCAGGGGGACAATTTGAGACTGGACATGACCGGGACTAGCCCCGATGAGAATAACACAAGAAGCGACAAGCACGTAGCAGTGCTAACAGAGAAAATAAGCCAACAAACGAGAGAATGCGGACCCCAGTTGGCCCAACCAAGGACCGGTCTTTACCAGGATCAGCTCAAAACAAATCTATCCGACGAACAGAGCGGAACCAACAAAACCAGTAGGAATTAGAACCAACAATCCACACAACTACGGCTCTCAACAATAACCACCGCTGACGAAGCAGGTTAGACGAGGTCGAGTTTGAAATATTTTTTTTTTTTTTTTTGAATTTGAATTTGAATTGGACGCAGACATGAAGAGCGCATTGCATTGAACTGATTTAGCTGTTTTAGAACATTGAAGAAACCAAGAAAAAAACAAAACATTAAAGTTGTATTACCAATTAAATAAACAGGGGGGGGGGGGTCAATAACATTAAGAAACAGATGTAAATGTTGCACAATTTATTGCCTGTCCTATTTTGCTGCATCTTGTCCGGTACAATCTGTAGAAGTCACTCAACACAAAATAAAGCGAAACAATTAATCTTTCAAGCTGATATATACACCATCCATATTCCCACAATCATGTATACCGATATATACACCATCCATATTCCCACAGTCATATATAGTGATATATACAACACGCATATTCACTCAGTCATGTATACTGATATATACAACATCCATATTCCCACAGTCATATATAGTGATATATACAACACGCATATTCACTCAGTCATGTATACTGATATATACAACATGCATATTCCCACAGTCATATATAGTGATATATACAACATGCATATTCCCTCAGTCATGTATACTGCTATATACAACACACATATTCCCCCAGTCATGTATACTGATATATACAACATGTATATTCCCACAGTCATGTATACTGATATATACAACACACATATTCCCTCAGTCATGTATACTGATATATACAACATGTATATTCCCACAGTCATGTATACTGATATATACAACACACATATTCCCTCAGTCATGTATACTGATATATACAACACACATATTCCCACAGTCATGTATACTGATATATACAACACACATATTCCCACAGTCATGTATACTGATATATACAACACACATATTCCCTCAGTCATGTATACTGATATATACAACACAGATATTCCCACAGTCATGTATACTGATATATACAACACACATATTCCCACAGTCATGTATACTGATATATACAACACACATATTCCCTCAGTCATGTATACTGATATATACAACACACATATTCCCACAGTCATGTATACTGATATATACAACACACATATTCCCTCAGTCATGTATACTGATATATACAACACAGATATTCCCACAGTCATGTATACTGATGTATACAACACACATATTCCCACAGTCATGTATACTGATATATACAACATGTATATTCCCACAGTCATGTATACTGATATATACAACACAGATATTCCCACAGTCATGTATACTGATATATACAACACAGATATTCCCACAGTCATGTATACTGATATATATATATATATATATATATATATATATATATATATATATATATATATATATATATATATATATATATATATATATATATATATATATATACAACACCCATATTCCCAGTCACGTATACTGATATATATATATATACAACAAACATATTCCCACAGTAATGTAAACTGATATATATATATATATATATATACAACACACATATTCCCACAGTCACGTAGACTGATCTTATATATATAAAAGTCTTTGTGTGTATGTATGTATGTATGTATGTATGTATGTATGTATGTATGTATGTATGCATATATGTATGTATGTATGTATGTATGTATGTATGTATGTATGTATGTATGTATGTATGTATGTATGTATGTATGTATGTATGTCCGTCCTTTATGCGTTCGCGAACGGTCCAACCAATTAAGATGAAATTTTCTACACGTTTTCCTTTCATTCCTGTCGAACCAACTGTGATAGTTTTATCTATCAGCTATCAGCTATTACCTTCCTAAAATTTAATTTTGTAATTACATGACTGAACATAAGAAAATATAAAAATATATGACAAAAAGGGATATAACTTTTAGTACCATTGTTATATCTTAAGTTACGTCCCCTGGCTATAGATTAAATGAGTTGATTGACGATGAATTAAATGAGATGCTCCACATAGATAGATAGATAGATAGATAGATAGATAGATAGATAGATAGATAGATGGATACATAGATAGATACATAGATACATAGATACATAGATACATCTGGGCGAAGCCGGGCCGTGCAGCTAATATTTATCAAGGGGACTTAACATAAGAAAAGTTATTTCAAGGGTCATAACTTTTAATAACATCACTATTACTTTATGTATAGATTGTTGCATTGTTTTCACAGATTTATAAACTCTTTTTTATAGTTTTTTACAGGCATATAAGTTATAATATATAGTGATATAATCTTTAAGGCATTTTCATAATGATTATCATAAAAGTAATGCATCTATTTAAATAGTGAAAATTTTCTAACACATCTTTTGTTCATTAAAAATAATGGATTTATTTTAGATACGTCAGAATTTTACGTTTTTTCGGAGTGGAACTTTTGAAGTAATCGAAGCATTTGTTTTTTTTTCACTTCTCACTTCTATAAAAAAAAAAACACAGCTGAGAAGGACCGGTAATGACAGTATACATCAACTAGACACACTACTAAACATCATTGACACACACAACCTCACAGACGCATTCAGGCAAACACACCCCGACAGCAGAGAAACGACATACACAAACAAAGCACACAACAGATCATCCAGATTAGACAGATTCTACACACCCGCAACACACCACATCATAAAAACCCAACACCTACGAGAAACACTAGACTTCACAGATCACAAAGGTACACTTGTACACATTAGCCCAAACAGCACAGACACACAGCCACACAAACGGTCACCACACTGGAAGTTCAATTGTACACTTCTGAAACACGCAGGATATGTACAATATATGGCACAGCTCATACACACTTACACAGACGATATACCGACTGAGAACATCACACAATACTGGGACTTGCTAAAAAGCACGATACGAAGCAGAACACAACATTTAGCAACCATTATTCACAAAGACAGAATAAGACAGGAGCGTATTATACAGACAGCCATACGACTAACAACACAGACAGACAGAGATGCACTTCATTTACACACACTTGAAGCACAGCTAGAAGAACACCAACAACACAGATATTTGGGTGCTCTTCTCAGAACAAAGCTCAACACTATTACACAAGAGTCAGCAAGTAGACAATACATGGCAATAGAGCAGAATATACAGCATAGGAGACAAATAAGCCAAATATCAGACATGCAGGGAAACATGCAGACAGAAACACTACACATAGGGACCGCTTTCCAGCAACACTACAAACATCTATTCACAGCAGAGGCAGTAGACACACAGATACAAGACAACTTCTTACAGTACACAAAGAAATTACCTGACACAGACAGAGAAACACTGGACACAGAGCTGACACTGGCAGACATAACACAGGCACTGAGCACACTAAACAAAGACAAAACTCCAGGACCAGACGGTTTTGACAGTAGAATTCTACCAACACTTCTTTCCTATCCTAGGCAATCTTCTCCTCAAAGTCTATCAGGAAGCCTTTGACAAACAACAATTACCTGAAAGCTGTAACATGTCCTACATCACACTCATACGCAAAGACAACACCGACAAAACACAACTGAAGAACTACAGACCAATTTCCTTACTCAACACAGACTACAAGATACTCGCCAAATCACTCACCAACAAACTCAAACCCTTCATGCCTACACTCATACACCCCGACCAACAGTGCAGTGTCAAAGACAGAAATATACACAACCACAACCACCTCATTGGAGATATAATTAACTACACACATATTAAAGATTGTCCATCCTCCATCTTGTCCTTGGACCAAGAGAAGGCTTTCGACAGAATCTCCCATACTTACCTGCATAGGACACTAGAACACTGTAACATAGGAGAGTACTACAGGCAGTGGATACAGATCTTGTACAAAAACCCTGAGAGCAAAGTGTTGGTGTACCACTCACTGACAGCCAGCTTCAGGCTCACTAGATCTGTAAGACAGGGATGTCCCTTATCACCACTACTGTATGTGCTCACCTTAGAGCCCTTACTAGAGAAGATAAGACAAGACACTAGTATTAAAGGAATCTTCCTACATGGGATAGGAGAGCAGAAGCTTGTCGCTTATGCAGATGACACTGCCTTCTTCCCCACTAGCAACATCTCAATACGGAACATACTCCACACCTTTACCCATTTTGGAAAAGGCAGTGGAGCCAAAGTAAATATACAGAAATCACAGATAATGGGACTAGGAAAGTGGAAACAAAAGTCTGATTTCCCTCCAGACCTGAGACACACAGACACTATGAAGCTGTATGGGATCACATTCCCATGTGATCCCACAAAAACACACAAACAGACATGGCACTCATTGACTGAACAGATCACAGACATGTTACACAGGTATAGGTACAAAACATCCACAATATTTGGTAGAAGCACAATAGTCAACACATACATAATACCCAAAATATTATACTTAGCGACAGTACTAAACCCTCCCAAACAGACCGTCACAGACATAAACATACAAATCAGACGCTTCATCTTCACCAATACAATATACAGCATACATCACAAAACACTCATACAGGACAAACTACAAGGGGGGATTGCACTTCAGGACATCCACACAAAAATACTGTCACTTAGATCAGTCACATAGGCAAAATCATCAGACATCCAGAACAACATAGATTAGCTTTATATTATATAGCACATAACATAAAACACTTCACACCTCTCAACAATGCAACTGCACACTACCAGGGAACACTGCCAACATTCTACCAGACATGCATACAGGCAATACAAGGACATGAACAGTTAATACAGCTAACAACACACAAAATATACAAACATTTAGTTAGAGAGCAAGCACCATCACTCAAACTTAGGATTAAAAGAGGACACAAATACTTCATGTCTGACTTCACATGCACCTTTTCAAACCTACACAACAAACACATAACACCAAAAGCTAGAGAGATCACATATAGACTGTTATACAATATGACACCGACAACACAGACAGAAGCATACAAATTCAAACAAATATCACAGTGTCAGCTATGTAGAAATAACACAAGAGAGACAGAGGAACACATTTATTATACATGTCCAACAATTACAGCCATACGCGAAACACTCAAACACCTCATACAAACGCACACAGGCAAACAAACCGACATATATAAAGCAATATTTTTCTCAACATTATACCAAAATCAGCAAAACACACACATACAAAACTACTGACAGCTCTTTCTTACTATAGACAGCTCATATGGACATGTAGAAACTCAGCCAGATACAAACACCGCACATATAACACACACTTAATATCATTTATGTACACGCACAAAATATCACAACTCTTTCCAGAGTTGGTATAAATGGTATACCAACTCTGGAAATTTTAGTAATTTTTGGTAAATTTGGTATACATGAGTGAGAGAAAGAAAGAAGAAACTGTCAGTGAATGGTTAGTGGAAAATTAAAAAGATCACATATGGCCAAAAGACCAATGGAAAATCCCTTATGTAAAGAATAGTGGAAGTAAAAATGCTTGTTTTATTTGTTTCAAAATGATGGTTTCACCCTTACAGATAAGGGGAAAAGAAAAAAGGAGAAAAGAAAATTTAACTCCTCCCATTCCAATGTACTATTTTATGGAATGTTTGCTTTAAATGAACTTGTTGTGCTAAACTACCACCACAACTAAGATTATCATTTTAGTAAATAAAATCACATATCTATTATACTATTATTATCATTATTATTATTATTTTATTTTCATTATTTTATTTTTATTATTATTATTATTATTATTATTATTATTACTATCATTATCTTTATTATTTTTTTTACTATCTTTACCCTACCATAATTTCCCTTTGTATCATTATTTAAATAAGTATTAATGATATCACCATTATTATTTTACAACTTCATCCCCCATGTCCCCCCCCCCCCCTTTTTGTTTAAGGTTTGTTGCTTTTGCTACTACCCCCACTAGTTTGTTTTCCAACATTTGCCCTGCCTGTACCATCATTAGAGTGGTCATGAAAGGCATTGGTGAAGGTGGAACCAATTGGTGGGAGTATAGTGAGGGAAAAAATAAATGTAAAAATGTAAAATTAACCTAGCAATGGAATCACAATTTGTTAAAAGGTTATAATTTTGATAGCGGAATAGTGGAAGTAAAAATGCTTGTTTTATTTGTTTCAAAATGATGGTTTCACCCTTACAGATAAGGGGAAAAGAAAAAAGGAGAAAAGAAAATTTAACTCCTCCCATTCCAATGTACTATTTTATGAAATGTTTGCTTTAAATGAACTTGTTGTGCTAAACTACCACCACAACTAAGATTATCATTTTAGTAAATAAAATCACATATCTATTATACTATTATTATTATTATTATTTTATTTTCATTATTATTATTTTTATTATTATTATTATTACAACAACATTTACTAAAATCAAAGGCGCTATCTCGTAACACCAAAATCACAATATACAAAACACTGATCAGACCAGTTGTGCTGTATGGCTCTGAAACCTGGAGTACAACGAAAGGAGACGAAGCCTTGTTACAAACCTTTGAGAACAAAATTTTAAGACGCATCTTTGGACCCATTAGGGATACACAAAGTGGAGAGTGGAAAAGAAGAAGTAACAAAGACATTTATGATTTGTTTAAGTCCCCGCTAATCACTGGTATCATGAAGGCTAATAGACTACAATGGCTGGGGCATATAGAAAGAATGGAAGATAATAGGGAAACAAAACTCGCTTACACTCAGGAAATAAATGACCGTAGACCCCGAGGTAGACCAAGAAGGCGGTGGAGAGATAATATACATACAGACCTACAAGCACTTGGAATCAACGACTGGCAAGAGAAGGTCCACCAGAGAGACGAATGGAGACAGATTGTATTTGCAGCAAAGAACCTCAATGGCTCGGAACGCTGAAGAAGAAGAAGAAGATTATTATTACTATCATTATCTTTATTATTTTTTTTACTATCTTTACCCTACCATATTTTTCCTTAGTATCATTAATTAAATAAGTATTAATGATCATCATTATTATTTTACAACTTCATCCCCCATGCCCCCCCCCCTCTTGTTTAAGGTTTGTTGCTTTTGCTACTACCCCCACTAGTTTGTTTTCCAACATTTGCCCTGCCTGTACCATCATTAGAGTGTTCATGAAAGGCATTGGTGAAGGTGGAACCAATTGGTGGGAGTATAGTGAGAGAAACAATAAATGTAAAAATGTAAAATTAACCTAGCAATGGAATCAAAATTTGTTAAAAGGTTAAAATTTTCATAACTATTATTACCATTGCTGGTTTTTATATTGGCTGTTATTACCCTCAGTATGTCTCTCTTGTCATCATTATTATTGTCATCATTAGCAATAAAACAAAAACCATTTCCCATGTGCCCCCCTCCCCCAGCTCATGTTTGTTGTTGCCTTTGCTGATACCCACACCGGTTTGGTTCAATATTTATCCTGCCTTATTGCCCAGAGAGTGGTGGTTAGGGCATTGGTGGAATAAGACCAATTGGTGAGAGGATGGCAAGGGAAACAAAAATGTAAAGGTTTTCCCCTTTACCTTGTTAAACCCCCATTCACATGTTAATGTTTTCAAGGATGAGATTGAAACAACTTATGCAAATACAGATGCTTGTTTACTTTTTACAAACAAACAAACAAACAAAAAAAAGAGAAAGGGAAAAAATAAATGAACCCTTACATTTAAGAAAAAAGAAGAAGGAAAAAAAAATAAGCAAGGAGAAAAAGATAACCAACTCCTTTTACTTCTACTATTATTTAACAATGCATGTTGCAATTATATGTCTGCTATGCTACGCTTAACACCATTCCTAACAAAATCATGGTAGCAAATAGATCCACATGTTTAGAAAATGTGATCCTTATCACAACTATTATTATCATTGCTGTTATTTATCATTGCTGTTAGTTATCATTGCTGTCTGTCACCCTTAGTAGATTTAAGGTTTGTCATTATTAGTATTATTGATGTATTTGGGTTTTTTCTTGCATTATTATTAATGTTATCATTATTAATATATAACCTCATCTCCCATATGCCCCCCCCTCCCTAGCTCATGGTTTGTTGTTTGCTTTGCTGAAGCTCTCACCTTTTGGTTCAGAGAAAAAGAAAACCAACTCCTTTTACTTATACTATTATTGAACTTTGCATGTTGCAAGTATATGTATTAAAATAAAAAAAAATAAAAAAATAAGCAAGGAGGGAAAAAAGAAAACCAACTCCTCTTTACACCTACTATATTATTTAACAGTGCAGGATGCAATTGTTATTGTATGTACCTGCCATATTTTAACACCATTTCTAAGAAAATCATTTTAGCAAATGGAACCACATGTTTGGAAAATGTGATCATTATCAAAACTAATTTTATCATTGTGTTCTTTAGCATTGCTGTTATCACCCTTAGTAGTTTTATTCTTTGTCTTTATTATTATAAGATGTATTTCATGTAAACACCATTCCTGAGAAAATCAATTTAGCACATGGAACCACATGTTAAAACTATTATTATCATTGAGTCTATCAGTACTATCACTATCACCCTTAGCAGTGTTATTCCTTGTCATCATTATATTATTTATGTATTTGGTTGTTATTTGCATTATTATCATTGTAATCACAATTAATATATATGGCTTTGTAAACGCGTATACTGTCACATCCCCCTTTCCCACCATTTTGATACTGTGATTGTTGTCTCTGCTGCCACCCTCACCGGTTGGTTCGAAACAGTTTTTGCACCGCCATGTTTTATCATCACCGAGGGGTGGTGATTGTACTTGGTAGGAGTTTTTGAGCTGACAGGAGAGCGGGGCAAGGGAAATAACAACGACGCACTACCATCACGCATTTGTTTTAAAATATTTCCTTACAAAATGTCAATGAAGGAATGTTTTCGATACTGTTGGTTTTGATGCTGCTGCTGCCCTCACCGGTTGGTTCCAACAAGTTTTTACTGCCATTTTCCTCATTACCAAGTGGTGATGATGGTATTGGTGGGGTTGGAGCTGACAGGAGAGAGGGTGGCAGAGGGGAAAAAAATGGTATACTATCGTCTTGTTGTTGTTTGTACTCGTTTTTCGTTACCCCCCTCCCCCCCCCCCCCATTTCAAACGTAAAAATGTTGAAACAAATGTAAAAATTTGCGCATATGTCACCTACACTTCCACATGCAACGCTTTGTAACAACACGAACAATACAAATGCAAATGTTTCTTAACACTCAATAAAGGTTTTTTTTTTTTTTTAAGTTTTTTTTTTTTCGTTCGCTTGGCAGAGAGAAGGTCAGTACACAATTAAATGGGTATATTCTCGATTTTGTTTTTGTTTTAATAAAAAAGTTGGCCGCGTGTGTGTCAACATCACATTTTTCATTCAATGTTGCACGCCTGTTAAAATGCAGGTTGTTTTTTTTTTTTTTTGTCTAAAAAAAGAAGAAGCCTATCCTTTGAAGTACCCAGCATTTACGTTTAGTAGTTTCAGGTTGCCCTTTTTCTTTTGGCCATGTACCATATTTCAATATCCTCTACTATATATGTAGACAATATTTGTTTGTGTGTGTGTGTGCCCTTTATCAGATTCAGATGAGATGCAATAGTTAGTTAAAAATCTAATTTTCTATTTTAGTGAAAGAGAGCATATGGTGTCTGGAAGGACATTCTTAAGTTAATTTTGTGTGTGTTGTTCATACTTTATGCATACCTTACACGCAGCACGCCTGTTAAAATACTGTTAACATGCGGGGTTTTTGTTTCCTTCCCCCCACAGATTTATAAACTCTTTGTCTATAATTATTTACAGGCATATGAGTTATAATAAATAATGATACAATCTTTAAGGCATTTTCAAAGTTTTCATAAAAATAATGCATAATGCATAACATTGTAACCCATCTTTTTCTGCTTAAAGAACTTATCAACTGTCATGTCGGTGATTAAAAACAGTTTTCATTAAAAATAATGAATGGTGTGTGGAAGGACATTCTTTTAAGTTACTGTGCGCCAGGAGCTGGGCGAAACCACGCCGGGTCAGATAGATAGACAGACAGACAGATAGTCGGGAACGGAAGCTTATTTGACTACTTATATGAATTAAATGACATGCTCCCCACCAGGGCCTGGGTGAAGCCGGGCCGGGTCAGACAGACAGACAGACAGACAGACAGTCGGAAACGGGAGAGCTTATATGACTACGTATATGAATTAAATGAGATGCTCCCCACCAGGGACTGGGTGAAGCCGGGCCGGGTCAGACAGACAGACAGAAAAACAAGCAGACAGACAGACTGATAGATAGATAGATCCCCTCCAGGGCCTGGGCGAAGCCGGGCCGGGTCAGCTAGTATATATATATATATATAACAGGCATATTCCCAAAGTCATGTATACTGATATATACAACACACATTCCCACAGTCATGTATACTGATATATACAACACATATATTCCCTCAGTCATGTATACTGATATATACACAACACACATATTCCCTCAGTTATACTGATATATACAACACACATATTCCCACAGTCATGTATACTGATATATACAACACATATATTCCCACAGTCATGTATACTGATATATACAACACGCATATTCCCTCAGTTATACTGATATATACAACACACATATTCCCACAGTCATGTATACTGATATATACAACACACATATTCCCACAGTCATGTATACTGATATATACAACACACATATTCCCACAGTCATGTATACTGATATATACAACACACATATTCCCACAGTCATGTATACTGATATATACAACACATATATTCCCCCAGTCATGTATACTGATATATACAACACATATATTCCCACAGTCATGTATACTGATATATACAACATGTATATTCCCTCAGTCATGTATACTGATATATACAACACGCATATTTCCACTGTCATGTATACTGATATATACAACATGTATATTCCCTCAGTCATGTATACTGATATATACAACACGCATATTCCCTCAGTCATGTATACTGATATATACAACATGTATATTCCCACAGTCATGTATACTGATATATACAACACATATATTCCCTCAGTCATGTATACTGATATATACAACATGTATATTCCCACAGTCATGTATACTGATATATACAACACACATATTCCCACAGTCATGTATGTTGTTTGTCCATCAAGAATGATGATGACCATTCATTTCATCCAGTGGGGTTGAAGGTGTGGAGCCGTGGGTTCTAAGATGGCTGATAAGGCCTATTTTGGCTCGAAATGTTCTTTGACAATGTGGGCAAAGAATGCTTGACGTCTCTGGAGGAGGATTTCCTGCAGTGGTTTTTCTGTCCTGCCTTTTCTTCACAGCTCTTGCAGTCCTGGTTGCCTCACATATGACTGCACCTTTGCGCAATGATGCACGCCACGAATTTCGGTCTCTGGCTGCAGCCTCCCAGGTGTCATGATGAATTCCAAGAGCATTCAGTGATATTTTCAGAGTGTCTTTAAAACGTTTCCTCTGGCCACCTTGGGAGCGTTTACCCCAACGCAGTTCGCTATAAAAAGTTCGTTTAGGGAGCCTGTGATCTGGCATGCGAGTCAAGTGACCAGCCCAGCGAATCTGATTCTTCATCAGTAGAGTGTGGATACTGGGCATGGATGCTCTTTCTAGGACTTCAGTGTCTGGAATCTTGTCTTGCCATTTGATCTTCAGTAGCTTCCTTAGGCAGACTGTGTGGAAGTGGTTTAATTTCCTAGCGTGTCGCTGATAAACAGTCCAGGTTTCACAAGCATATAGCAGTGTGGATAATACAACTGCTTTGTAGACTTTTAGCTTTGTTTGCAGGCTTATTCCAGTTCTGTCCCATACATTCTTGTACAGTCTGCCAAAGGCTGCACTGGCCTTGGAGATTCTTGCATTCACTTCGTCATCGATTGTGGCAGCTTGTGACACAGTGCTGCCAAGATAGGTGAATTTGTCCACAACACTTAGTCTATGATCATTCATTTCGGCAGTAATTGTACACGATATATGTAACAGTTCAACAATCTTCTTCTAGCTGCAGATGACATCTCTTTATTGGTCAGTATGTTTCCCATCATGCGTAAGGTAAAAGACTGCCACTATTTATGTTAATTATCATATTGAAAACTAAATACTATGCACATGAAAGAAATCATAAAATTGTATTTCGCTTGTTTATTGTTTTATTATTTATTTAGAGCATGTCCAGATTATCATTACAACAAGCTAGCATAATTGTTGAGTGGTGACGGAATTTATAAATATTTTTGTTCTGTAGAAACCACGTAAACAAAATGAACAAATAATTAAAGCATGGGACATAACAAATTAAGTTATTAAGGGACACTACCTAATCTAAAGATATCTAACATTTACATTTCTGACAAGTACTTGTTAATATTCCTTAATTTAATTTACAAATCAATCCTTTACTGCTATTTCTTAACATTTTAAGGTATGTATGTAAAAAATATTAAACAGCATATAAACACAAGTAATTATAGTACTTAAATTTCTGCACAATACATTTTTATAATCTGCTTTCCTGGCATTTTAGAATAATATATGTTTAACTTTAGCATCTTTTCGAAATAGTACAGCTATGGGGTCAAATTTATATTTTTGGTAGCCTTTGAAAGGCCAAGTAATCTTTGTCTTTTTTTAAAATCTAGACCTTTTGGCTAAGGTCAAAGTGAAGGATCTGGCCAGGATCAGGAATAGAGGCTGAATCTGAATGACACACAGGGACAAGAAACCTTATGGGGTGTCTACCCCTGGAGAACAGAACGCCCTTATTAAAAAAAAAAAAAAATTTTATAAACTGACAAACGTTAACCAATGTTCACTGCTAGAACTCACTGCTGAGCGAGCTCACAACAGGTCTGCAGTCGTCAGAAGGAGCCACATTCCCCCCTCCCCCTTTGCACCCTCGACGAGTAACTCCCGTCCATTACGTACCTCAAAATTCGCGGGGAACGGTCTACCCGTTTGTCCTTCTCCTGCCGTGTGCTCACATCCTGATTTCCAACTTGGAGACGCTTTAATCGCTGATGGCCGTTATCCCACAATACATTTGTGGGCGCGTCATGAGAAAGGAAACACTGCAGTATGTCGTCACAACGGTAAAGTTGGAGTAGAAGAAAGGCAGGACGAACGAACGAATGAACAAACAAACTTTATTTTCTAAGGGTTAAGAAGTGGGCACGCAGGCCCGACTAAAGAGAGACTAAGGCTGCGCGGTTTGGCATCATGGCATAGAGGAATATCAACATTGGAAAGGAGTGACAGAACACGAGACACAAGGCTGTGCGCAGATATGATCACCTTGACCAGACTTTGGGATACTGGATCGGATGTCCAAACCATCATATATAGTACATACCAGGAATTATGAGGAACAAACCAGAACTCGATCCAATGATTGTGCCCTGACTCTGAGAGGCAAACGGAACACAACCCTGATCCCAGACTCTGGTGATCGTGTGAGAAGGTGAACCTTGTCGCTTATCTACATCTGGCACTTGATGATGATGGTACAAGGATAAAGAGGAATGTACCAAAAATCAATCCAGAATTCTATTCGTGTCCTAGTTCTGAGAGAGAAACATAAAAATAGAAGAATAAGAAGAAGAAGAAATAACAGAAACTGATTTGCTAAATCTAACTTGAAAACAAATAACACAAGAACAAAACAGACTTTTTCCGATTATATTGTTACTTATTAAATAACGTGAATTGTATGTTTATTAATCCCTGTATTTCTACACAACTTAACCACGGAATAAAACTGGCTCATTAATCGCGTGATGTCTCGGAAGCTGAAATAATGTGGTCATATTAAGTGTCACGTGGTTTGGTCAGAACCGGGTTAGAAGGCGTAGTTCCTGAGAGAAGAGCCAGAGGATGCCCAACACGACATTGAACACGGGACATTGGGTGCGCCTTGGGCATGGACATAAAAGAGGAAGGGGAACTGGCAACAGATGGTGAACCTCTGCGACGGGCCATGGTGAGAGCGACGTTCTGCAGGATACATGCTACGTGATGATGATAATTTCCCTGACCTAGTTGCCAGGTATGGACATGTTGAGGTATTCTTGTTCGCATATCCTATTTGAAGAAAATAACAAATGCATCCATACTTCAAGAGCTGAACATTGAAGAATGTTGGATATTAGTTAGTTAGTTAGTCTTTCCTCTTGAGCCCAAGGCGGCGCATAGGGCAGAAGTCGTTGTTAATATGGTAGCGGTTCACAGCTACCTGTTGTAGATCTTGGATGTTTACTTGGCCATTGAATGAGCCTTCTCTGATGACAGTTCTACACAGGGTCTCTCTTGGTCTTCCCCGTTTTCTTTTCCCTACCGGTGACCATAAGAGGGCTTGGTTGGGGAGTCTTGTCTTGTCCATTCTGAGTACATGGCCGATGTAGTTCCAACGGCGTTTTCTTATAAATTTAGATACAATATCTTGCTTAGTCTCTTGTCTTATTTGCGTATTGGTTCTGAAATCTGTCCAGTGGAGGTGTAGAATTCTTCTAAGACATTTTTTCTCAAAATTGTCTAATTTCGTATCTATAGTTACCGTTCATCTCCAACTCTCACATCCATAAGTTAGCACTGGAATCACACAAGAATTGAAAATTTTTAGTTTCGTGTGTTTGCCGATTATCTTTGACTTCCAGATGTTTGACAGTTTATTAAAGGTACCAGATGCCAGTGCAATTCTAGATGATATTTCTGGTGTTGAGTCCCCTGTATATGTAATTTTGCTTCCTAGGTATGTGAAGCTGTTGACTTTTTCAAGAACGTGGCTGGTTAACTTGATGTCGTCTGAACTGTTGGGAAGATCAATAGTTTTTGTTTTGGTGGTGTTTATTTGGAGACCAATTTGTCTTGAAACATTTTGGAGATGGTTTATTTTTTCTTGGGCATCTGGGTGCGTTGAACCCAAAAGCACTATGTCATCGGCGAAGTCCAGGTCTTCTAGAATTTTGTCAACCCAATGGATACCCCTATTTGTGTTTTTTGTGCATTTGCGCGCGACCCAATCGATAGCTATTCCAAAGAGCATCGGTGACAAGACACAACTCTGTTTCACTCACGTTTCCACTGAGAACCAGTCAGAGTTGCCTGATTCTGTTCTCACGCAACAAATTGTCTCTTTGTAGAAAGATTGCATGACGTTGGTATATTTGATAAGAAAACCATAGATGTTAAGGAGGTTCCAAAGTGAAGGATGGTGGATATTGTCGAAGGCGTTTTGAAAGTCGACAAAGTTGCTGATTAATTTCGACTGGAATTCTACGGAGTCTTCAATAATTATTCCGAAGGTGAAAATATGGTCTATACACGACCGTTTTAGTCTGAAGCCTGCTTGTTCTTCTCTGAGCCTTTCATCTATTGATTTTTTCAATCTCTCAAGTAACGTGCTACAAACATGTTATCCTAGCGAGGTTCTGCAAAGGACATGCTAATGAATGAATGAATGAATGAATGAATGAAAGAATGAATAAATGAATGAATAATGAATGAATGAATGAATGAATGAATGAATGAATGAATGAATGAATATCCTATTTACAGGACATTACTGTCAATGTTGTCTTATAGCATAACTCCCAAATGAACTCCAAACGGGAATCAAAGGCTTTAATGAAGCTCGTTAAATAAATCAACTGTAAACCAACTCACCTTGATGAACCGACACGAATTAGCCGACGGCAATTAAAAGACATTTATTAATGCACTGCAGAATTACACACAAGAGACTGTTCTAGAATATAACCTGCCCTTAAGACAGGGACGGGTGGTTATTTAACTATCTACGAACCAGCTCTCAATTCCACCATTGCGTCAGCGATGTCCTTCGTTCAAATCCGTGTAGTAGGTTTTTCTAAACTCGTCTAAGGATTTCTATTCCCGATCCATTCACCGTTGTCGTCTCAATAAATTCCTTACCAGACTCCCTGCTGCCTCATCCCGAAATCACGGCATCCAGGTGTCACCTTCACCTCGAGCCTTCAGAAACACATCTTGTTCGTATCACGAAGTCCCAGCGTCTCCCGTTGCTGTCCAATTACGTTCTCCACATTCTCCTTGGATTTCTTTATTGACGTCCTCTTTCGTGTCCGAGTGGATTTTCCTTATATGGTTTTCTACCGTCCATTCCGATGACGTCATTCTGTCTAAACGCCATGTGGCAGTATGCCCCCCTCCCTTTTAAAATGATGTAATCATTTTTTTTCAAGAGAATTAACCTGACACATAGCAGTGTAGACACAATGACTTTTATCCCGACCGCTATGTCGTAAATCTTAATCTCATCAAACGGGTAGGTAGGGGACTAGTATTATGACGTCATGATTTTAGGCGTACTCGAGGTAAATGCTCCTTAAAGAAGTCATCATAAATTCTCTGTGAAGGTGTGGCAATAATGACTGAGTGACAATATCCTTCAACGCCGTATTTCATAATGATATATGTAGCGGTGTCTATACTTGGAAATGGCGATCACAATAAAATTGAAAACCCATAATTAAGTAATAATAACTAACGATCAATGATCAAAATATAACTATACTAACATAGTATTTAATCTAACTACGTTAACTAATCAACTATTATCACTATTCATTAAATTAAATTCTATATACACATAATAATATTATACAATGTTCAATTCATATCACAATACGTGTTCACCAGTTTTCCTTTAGAGTAGTTACCCCTAGTCACAAACCATCCAAGTGAAAACTCGACACAGGAGAAAAGTCACAGAAGTCAAAGCTCTCAAAGTTCTCCATGCATCATAGGTTCCTCTCCATGTAAATTTTCTTATCATCCTGTCAAAATCATATATTGACAGAAGTATCCAACTACTTAAACTATCTATTTGCATTAATAATATGTAATTGTTGATCTGTGTGTGTATTGCCAGTAAATTCGGTGCTATCTAACACATATTTTCAAACACTCTATGAACAAACAACTATAATAAACTAGGATTGAATAAACTGAATAAAATATTTATATTTATAGTTGATTTAGAATATCGGCAAGATTATAATTGAGTTGTAGATCCTCCAGTTTTGTGAAAAATCATATCTCAAAGATTCAAGATTTCTAAGATAATAAATCAGAAATATAATAAATATTTGAATCAAATACTCTTCAAAAATTATTAAGTTCTCTAATAACGATATATTTAGGAACAATTATCTGTAGAATAGAGAACCAACATATTTTCATACACTTAAGTGTAAAGAGGTAGTGAGAAAATTCTAACAAGTATAACTTTACGCAGTGACATCTGGGATAACTAAGTAATAAGACCCTAATGTGTCTGTTGTGTACTATGTGTTGATATGAACGTAACACTTTCACATTCATCCCATTTTATTTTTCTTTATTGTTTTCTTTTATTCTTCCTTTCATTTAGTTTCTTTCTTTCTTTCTTTGTTTCAAACCTATAGAATCTCTCTTTTGCACGCATGCCAATATTTGTACATGTAATTGTTTCCAGTCTTGTGTATCTTCTTTTAACTTGTGAATGGATAATTGTAATGTCGCACGCAACGTATTTCTTTGATTGTGTGTATCTGTTAGTGACATACTTCTTAACTTCAGCGTGTATGTGTGTAATACACCTAATGACTTCTGTATGTACGTTTGTGACACACTTCTTGACTTCTGTGCGTATGTATGTAATACATTTCTTGCCTTTTGTGTGTATATTTGTGCTATGCTTCTTCATTTCTGTGTGCATGTTTATGATATGCGTTTTTGTTTGTATGAACCCGTTTACACTATGTTTCCTCGCTTGTTGTGCATGTAACTTTTGTGTGTAACAACCAAAGCGTGTAACTTTTGGTTTCTTGTTTGCATGTTTCAAAAATATGTCATTTACCGACAAATAATCTCGTTTGCTTTGTTTTTGAGTATCAGTTATTTCTTCATGTTTGGGTTCGTTGACTTTGTGCAAATCTTGGTATTTGCAATTAATTACCGTTATGCTATCACTCAGTAGCATTGTATCATGCATGTCTACCGTTGATGTACCCTGTTCTATTTGTGTCTTTTCTTTTTCTTCTTCTTGTGTTGTTTCAATTTGGGCATTTGTACTTGTAAGTGTTTCGTTAGACTTGTGTTCGATAGTTATTTTCTGAACGAAATCTCTGGCGTTCGGTTCTTTCACTATTGTAGCAGATACTTTACCTGTGTGATTATTTTCCTTTATTTCATACATTTGTCTCATTTGCTCCTTCCACATTGTTTCCTTTGCAAGATTCTCTTTTTCAAGTGCGAGTCGTTTTTGATTGATTTCTGCCTGTACGGCTAATTGTCTTGCCTTTAACTCTGCCTCTGCTGTTATCTGTCTTGCCTTTAACTCTGCCTCTACAGTTATCTGTCTTGCCTTTAACTCTGCCTCTGCTGTTATCCGCCTTTCTTCCATCTCTCTCCTCATTGCAGATAACTTTTGACGTTGCAAAGTTAATTCTTTTTCTCTAGACTCTATTCGTTCGCGTTGCAAGGCTACCCTCTTTTTATGTTCCAGAACTAGTTCACTTCGTTTGATAGCCATCTCCAGCGCCAATTTCTTTTGTCGTTCTTGTCGTTCACGCGTAGCTTGAAGTTGCTCTACTTCATGTTTTTCTCGTCGTTCCTTCCACTCACGTGCGGTTTGAGCTCTATATTCCTGTATGACCCAATTCCTGAGTTCTGCTCCAGCCAATCCATTCTTCTCACCCAACTCCGTGAAATATTGTAGTGTCGACATCTTGTCCTACCTGTGTAATAATTTATCTAGCTAAAATATGATATAACAATGTAAAAATGTAAATATGTTCAATTCGGAGTAGACAATCAATTTAACAACTGTTGAACAAAATGTGAACTGTAACTCAACAGCAATGTAAAATTAAATAATAACGAAATTCAGTAACTTCTTGCTATCTATATATAGTATAAAGAATATTTAGTACTAGACACTCAACAATGACAGAAGACGACCGACGAGTGACGTAAATAGATATTTTCTTTCATAAAATAGCACTTTTATAGAAATTACTACTATACTTAATCCAAGACAAAAATTATCTGTTGACACCACAATATTCAAGTGTCCTTGCTTAATGTAAAAATGCCCTTCTAACCACCCACACTATCCATTTTTGAATTAATTTACTCATTATTAAATAATAGGCACCTCATTTATCAACAATAACACATTAACCAACAATAACATATACTGGCCTTGTGCAATATTTGGGTTGATTCCCCTGGTGTCCACTATGACGTTATGTCCAGACGCTATCGCTGTCCGCAAATGTCGACATACGTAGTAAATGTTCGGTCCCGATTGATCCAGCTGAGTTTATCCAATGTAACAACGTCCTCAGCGATTTCAGAAATTAGTATGCTCCAGTGTAGGTGTGCTGTTGTCTGTGTATCCACATATGGCGAGAGGTCCCGGGTTCAAATCCCGGACGAGCCCCCACGTTGTCTTATAGCATAACTCCCAAATGAACTCCAAACGGGAATCAAAGGCTTTAATGAAGCTCGTTAAATAAATCAACTGTAAACCAACTCACCTTGATGAACCGACACGAACTAGCCGACGGCAATTAAAAGACATTTATTAATGCACTGCAGAATTACACACAAGAGACTGTTCTAGAATATAACCTGCCCTTAAGACAGGGACGGGTGGTTATTTAACTATCTACGAACCAGCTCTCAATTCCACCATTGCGTCAGCGATGTCCTTCGTTCAAATCCGTGTAGTAGGTTTTTCTAAACTCGTCTAAGGATTTCTATTCCCGATCCATTCACCGTTGTCGTCTCAATAAATTCCTTACCAGACTCCCTGCTGCCTCATCCCGAAATCACGGCATCCAGGTGTCACCTTCACCTCGAGCCTTCAGAAACACATCTTGTTCGTATTGCAAAGTCCCAGCGTCTCCCGTTGCTGTCCAATTACGTTCTCCACATTCTCCTTGGATTTCTTTGTTGACGTCCACTTTCGTGTCCGAGTGGATTTTCCCTATATGGTTTTCTACCGTCCATTCCGATGACGTCATTCTGTCTAAACGCCATGTGGCAAACACCAGCATTTTACTGCTGTTGTTGAAGTATTGGCTATTGTACGTTTAGCAGTTTGCGTGTTCAGGTTTGGTCCTATACAATAACCCTAACCTTTCACTGAGAACATTGCGACAACATTGGTGACTAAAGATATTAGAGACAGAGCTGGACATAGGAAGACATTGCTGGATGAGTTGATAAACCGGCTGAGAAGAATATCGGCTAGTTGAGTTTATCACACATAAAGTCGATAGATCTTTGTGTGAATAACATTTACTTCACATGACGTCACGGTCAACCCTAGCATTTTTTGGCTATTTGTGATTTCTTGCAAGCTTACGTTCAGAAGTTTGTCATTGCTTTCTGAATGATCAGTACTCATTCCATTGTATGAAAACCAACCCAAGGAGGTCTGCTCCCAAATCGCAAGCAGCTGTGTTGTGAATGCTAATGTGGTATGTGAGAATACGAATTGCTTCCGTAACCCCTTCGCCACAGAACCGGCTGAACCATCAGACGTATCCGAAGTCGAACCCACATCCTCCGGGGCGTGACGTAGGTGGCGAACCATTTGGTCACGGAGACCACTTTTTGCAGGATATCGTCACTGGAGATCTTCATGTACGACACACTCCCGGCACCAGAAGAGAGCCCTGCCCGCAGCAAATCTTTGATTTGTAAATGATCGCCTCCATTAATAAAGGCTATCTCCATAAGTGCTCCAGCCTCCTCCCGTAGATAATGCAAGGAGACGTTTAGTACTGCTACTTGTTGTTGGTGCGTATACCTGTATAATATTTATATCTATTGGTTTGCCTTTCATTTTAACAATAATAACTCTATTTGAAATATATCAGTAACCATTCATTGACTTGGCTGTTATTTTAAATCAAATAGTCGTCCTACTCCTTTCTCGTGTGTATCCCCTCCAGAATAAATTATTGTGTGTTTTACTGTTGTAATTTTACCCGGTCCCTTCTATCTCATCTCACCTATGCCTAGACTATTCTCCATTTCATGCTTTCCATTTCTTCTTATATTGTTCAACTGTACCCACTCATTTAATGCTCTAACATTCCATGTTCCTTTTTGAAATGTATTGCAGATGTTATTTTTGTTTCTTCCTATTTTAATTTTATTCCTTATGATTTTGCCACGAGTAGCTGGATGACGGTCAGGTGTCACCTGTGGCTCATGACTTTCCCTACCAGATGAGGATGTCCTATGATAGCCATTAACGTCGTTCACTGCCTCTGATATGTGATTATTCATGAAATCTTGGGAAGATAATGTGGTGGTTTCCATTTGACGTCCACATCCACAAGGGGGACTTTTTACCTCTGCCTTTGACAGCCATTTGTGAGAACAAGTGCGTACTCTGATCTGCTCAGCAGCAGATGTGTCCACATATCCCGGTGGATACTCGGTCCCCAGGGCTGCGTTTGTCACATCATTGTGGGTTTTCCATCCTCTACTACTGGAAGGTGGAGTTGGGATCTTCCCATTATAAAGTTTTGGTTTATGATGGCCAATATTCTCCAGTAAAGCACAAATATAGAACACACATACTCCCAGTCATGTATACTGTCTTCATTGGTTAAATAAATGAATAACAAAAAAATAAAAATAAAAACTGTCATCCCTTTTTGATTACATACCAATGGTTTGGGCACACGAATAGCATCTTCTTCAGCAAATCTTACCATGTGTAATTTATAAACAATTCTGTTCAAATAACTTCGGGGATGGCTACATAAACAAAATGAACAAACAAAATTAAATTAAGGCAAGGGACACAACGACCAAAAATGTTTGCCAGCTTTTCTGCTTACTGTACACAATCAAATCCATATAATTGTACACGATCTATGTAGCAGTTCAACACTCCTTTCTCTTTACAAGTTTCATATTTTTATTGGTCGGTATGTTTCCAATCACGCACAAGGTAAAAAAAAAATGCTACTACTAATACTATAATCATAGTTAAAACCAAACACTATGCACATGATAAGAAATCATAAAATGGCACTTCGCCTGTTTGTTTTCTATTTTTATTATTAATAGCATGTCGAGATTATTATAACAAGAGGGTAGCATAATTGTTGAGTTTGATCAAAGTAATAAACAATACTGTTCAAACAACTTCTGAAGAAACCACAAACAAACGCAACAAACAAAAGGATATTAAGGCATGGGACATAACGACTTAACGTGCAAAGGAAAATTACCTAATCTAAACATACTTCTAACATTTACATTTCTGGTAATTGCATTGCTAAAGTTTTGATTATTCCATTTATACATCAAACTTTATTGCAATTTTCCAATATTTCAAGTTAGTAACTTAAAGAAAACTAAACAGCGTGTTAACATATCTAATATGTTACTTAATTACATTGTTTTTTTTTTTGCATAACAAATATTGTTAATTTGCTTTCATGGCAATTCATGCTAAAAACATATACGATTAGTAACTTCCTCGTTAAGCTTCTTGTTGTTATATTTTTGTCTGGCCTTTGAAGGCCAAATAAACTGTGGATGTTATATTTCCCAGCATTTTGGCTGATATCAAACTGTAGTAACTGATCTTGATCTCGCCAGCTCCACATGCAGAGGCGGTCATCCGAATGACACACAGGGACGTCAGGACCTGATGGGGAGGGTCATGCCCCTGTGGGAACCCCTGAGACTTTATTAAAAACAAAACAACAATCTTCTTCAAATTATTGAGCTTTGAACTAAGATCAAAGTTAGTAACTTCACTTGATCTGGCCAGGGTCAGTAGCAGGGGTCGTCATCTGAACGATACACGTGGAAGTGGAACCTCATGGGGCAACTCTGGCCCGTGGAACAATGCTCCCTTATTTTTAAAAAAAAAGTATTTTTTTTTTACACGGACATACGTCATCCACGTTCACTGCTAGAAAACTCACAAACAGATGTTAGTCGTGGTACCAACTTTACGACAAAGTGTCACCCCATACTGCTCCATTTCTGTGTCTGTGAACATCACACAAAATACTCCTCACAGTAAGAAGTGGAACAGACAGCAATTCCTACAAACTAAAATCACGCACACGCATACATGCATACGGCTAATGCGAGAATGCCAACACAACAGTCCGCCACTATAATTAAAGTTTCTTGTCGATGGAAACAGTCACTAGAGATCTAACAGTTACATATACATTATTCTCAAGGCAAAACCTGCTAACTATTGACATCGAATTTCGAGACATCTAAGTCAGATATCAAAAAGCAAGTGATCGTATATATCACTATCACACATACAAAACCATCAAGCTGTACCTTTGTCCGCACTACGACAGATAATAAATAACATCTTCACACTAACCCTGTGCTGCCAATGTCAAACTTGGACATCAACTAAATCACACAAGGACTCAATATCTACTCTACGAGATGGGGGGGGGGGGGGGGGGGGGGGGGAGGGCTAGAGAGTTGTCAACTAAACTTTCCGATACCGAGAAAGAAACTGTGTTATCAGACAGACAGTGGGATCAACACCTCGAGCCACAAATATTATGTTATCAGACAGACAGTGGGATCAACACCTCCAGCCACATATATTGTGTTTTCAGACAGACAGTGGGATCAACACCTCGAGCCACATATATTATGTTATCAGACAGACAGGGAGATCAACACCTTGAGCCACATATATTATGTTATCAGATAGACAGTGGGATCAACACCTCGAGTCACATATATTGCGTTATCAGACAGACAGGGGGATTAACCCTTCGAGCCACATTTACTGTGTTATCAGACAGACAGCGGGATCAACACCTCGAGCCACATTTACTGTGTTATCAGACATATAGGGGGATCAACACCTCGAGCCACATTTACTGACAAGCAGAACATGAACAGATTCAGTGCCAGACAACAAGAAGGTTTGGACCAAACAACAATGGATGCCGGGAAATTGTAAGCAGGTGAGTGTTACAGTTTGGGCTTACAAGTTGTTAATATGGTAGCAGGTGAGTGTTACAGTTGGGGCTTACAAGTTGTTAAAATGGTAGCAGGTGAGTGTTACAGTTGGGGCTGACAAGTTGTTAATATGGTAGCAGGTGAATGTTACAGTTGGGGCTTACAAGTTGTTAATATGGTAGCAGGTGAGTGTAACAGTTGGGGCTTACAAGTTGTTAATATGGTAGCAGGTGAGTGTTACAGTTATGGCTTACAAGTTGTTAATATGGTAGCAGGTGAGTGTTACAGTTATGGCTTACAAGTTGTTAATATGGTAGCAGGTGAGTGTTACAGTTATGGCTTACAAGTTGTTAATATGGTAGCAGGTGAGTGTTACAGTTATGGCTTACAAGTTGTTAATATGGTAGCAGGTGAGTGTTACAGTTATGGCTTACAAGTTGTTAATATGGTAGCAGGTGAGTGTTACAGTTAGGGCTTACAAGTTGTTAATATGGTAGCAGGTGAGTGTTACAGTTGGGGCTGACAAGTTGTTAATATGGTAGCAGGTGAGTGTTACAGTTGGGGCTGACAAGCATTTAATATGGTTGCAGGTGAGTGTTACAGTTGGGGCTGACAAGTTGTTAATATGGTAGCAGGTGAGTGTTACAGTTGGGGCTTACAAGTTGTTAATATGGTAGCAGGTGAGTGTTACAGTTGGGGCTTACAAGTTGTTAGTATGGTAGCAGGTGAGTGTTACAGTTGGGGCTTACAAGTTGTTAATATGGTAGCAGGTGAGTGTTACAGTTGGGGCTGACAAGTTGTTAATATGGTAGCAGGTGAGTGTTAAAGTTGGGGCTTAAACGTTGTTAGTATGGTTGCAGGTGAGTGTTAAAGTTGGGGCTTACAAGTTGATAATATGGTAGCAGGTGAGTGTTACAGTTGGGGCTGACAAGTTGTTAATATGGTAGCAGGTGAGTGTTACAGTTGGGGCTTACAAGTTGTTAATATGGTAGCAGGTGAGTGTTACAGTTAGGGCTTACAAGTTGTTAATATGGTAGCAGGTGAGTGTTACAGTTAGGGCTTACAAGTTGTTAATATGGTAGCAGGTGAGTGTTACAGTTAGGGCTTACAAGTTGTTAATATGGTAGCAGGTGAGTGTTACAGTTAGGGCTTACAAGTTGTTAATATGGTAGCAGGTGAGTGTTAAAGTTGGGGCTTACAAGTTGTTAATATGGTAGCAGGTGAGTGTTACAGTTGGGGCTTACAAGTTGTTAATATGGTAGCAGGTGAGTGTTACAGTTGGGGCTTACAAGTTGTTAATATGGTAGCAGGTGAGTGTTACAGTTGGGGCTTACAAGTTGTTAATATGGTAGCAGGTGAGTGTTACAGTTGGGGCTGACAAGTTGTTAATATGGTAGCAGGTGAGTGTTACAGTTGGGGCTTACAAGTTGTTAATATGGTAGCAGGTGAGTGTTACAGTTGGGGCTTACAAGTTGTTAATATGGTAGCAGGTGAGTGTTACAGTTGGGGCTTACAAGTTGTTAATATGGTAGCAGGTGAGTGTTACAGTTGGGGCTTACAAGTTGTTAATATGGTAGCAGGTGAGTGTTACAGTTGGGGCTTACAAGTTGTTAATATGGTAGCAGGTGAGTGTTACAGTTGGGGCTTACAAGTTGTTAATATGGTAGCAGGTGAGTGTTACAGTTGGGGCTGACAAGTTGTTAATATGGTAGCAGGTGAGTGTTAAAGTTGGGGCTTACAAGTTGTTAATATGGTAGCAGGTGAGTGTTACAGTTGGGGCTTACAAGTTGTTAATATGGTAGCAGGTGAGTGTTACAGTTGGGGCTTACAAGTTGTTAATATGGTAGCAGGTGAGTGTTACAGTTGGGGCTTACAAGTTGTTAATATGGTAGCAGGTGAGTGTTACAGTTGGGGCTTACAAGTTGTTAATATGGTAGCAGGTGAGTGTTACAGTTGGGGCTTACAAGTTGTTAATATGGTAGCAGGTGAGTGTTACAGTTAGGGGCTTACAAGTTGTTAATATGGTAGCAGGTGAGTGTTACAGTTGGGGCTTACAAGTTGTTAATATGGTAGCAGGTGAGTGTTACAGTTGGGGCTTACAAGTTGTTAATATGGTAGCAGGTGAGTGTTACAGTTGGGGCTTACAAGTTGTTAATATGGTAGCAGGTGAGTGTTACAGTTGGGGCTTACAAGTTGTTAATATGGTAGCAGGTGAGTGTTACAGTTGGGCTTACAAGTTGTTAATATGGTAGCAGGTGAGTGTTACAGTTGGGCTTACAAGTTGTTAATATGGTAGCAGGTGAGTGTTACAGTTGGGGCTTACAAGTTGTTAATATGGTAGCAGGTGAGTGTTACAGTTGGGGCTTACAAGTTGTTAATATGGTAGCAGGTGAGTGTTAAAGTTGGGGCTTACAAGTTGTTAATATGGTAGCAGGTGAGTGTTACAGTTGGGCTTACAAGTTGTTAATATGGTAGCAGGTGAGTGTTACAGTTGGGGCTTACAAGTTGTTAATATGGTAGCAGGTGAGTGTTACAGTTGGGGCTTACAACGTTGTTAATATGGTAGCAGGTGAGTGTTACAGTTGGGGCTTACAAGTTGTTAATATGGTAGCAGGTGAGTGTTACAGTTGGGGCTTACAAGTTTTTAATATGGTAGCACGTGAGTGTTACAGTTGGGGCTTACAAGATGTTAGTATGTTATCAGGTGAGTGTTACAGTTGGGGCTGACAAGTTGTTAATATGGTAGCAGGTGAGTGTTACAGTTGGGGCTTACAAGTTGTTAATGTGGTAGCAGGTGAGTGTTACAGTTGGGGCTTACAAGTTGTTAATATGGTAGCACGTGAGTGTTACAGTTGGGGCTGACAAGTTGTTAATATGGTTGCAGGTGAGTGTTACAGTTGGGGCTTACAAGTTGTTAATATGGTAGCAGGTGAGTGTTAAAGTTGGGGCTTACAAGATGTTAATATGGTAGCAGGTGAGTGTTACAGTTGGGCTTATAAGTTGTTAATATGGTAGCACGTGAGTGTTACAGCTGGGGCTTACAAGATGTTAGTATGGTATCAGGTGAGTGTTACAGTTGGGGCTGACAAGTTGTTAATATGGTAGCAGGTGAGTGTTACAGTTGGGGCTGACAAGTTGTTAATATGGTAGCAGACATGTTGTATGCAATGACAACATTTCGGCGACAAATACGCCTATGGCAGTTACGGAAAGTCACTTACAATGATTAATTATCCTATAGCATATTAATCAGTTAAATGGATCGGACATCTCGTTAGAATGCAATACACCAGTTACCAGCACTGGCGCTGCACCACAGAAGATCTGATACGAGAGCAAGAGGACGCCAGAGGGAAAAACAATGGATTGACGAAATCAAATAGATTGCCTACCATGCATGTCGTAAGAGGCGACTAAGGAGGCTATGGTTCCGTCGCCCTGCTACTGAGTGAGTGCGTCGTGCGACACTGTGAGCTGTGAATTTCGCGTGGAATGCTTTTACATCTGTCCGAGGTTTTTCGCGTGAACTGCATGTTCAGAACGATGACGGCCGGCTGTTGCTGGATTGAATGGTTTGCCTTTTCGGTTCACGAGTGCATTTTTCAGGAGACTCCTGGGAGTCGTCGCTGTAGCTACGGAGTTCGTGCTTTGTGTGGCGCTTTCGGTGGGTTGCCCTGCAGAAAAAGACCAAACCATATGGGATAAAACCCCGGTCAATGAAGTCTTTCTGGTGACTGCTGTTTTCATCGACGATGAACTGTATTTTTCGTGGAGGACTTTTGTGTTGGCATTCTGGCGGCGGAATTATGCACAGTGTACCTGTGCGGGCTGTTGGCTTGCCGACACTCCTGTCTATTCCATTGTTCACATAGGGCAGTGAGGAGCATTTTGTGATATTCACTGGCACAGGAACGGAGCAATATGGGGACAACCCGTTGCCGTGAAGTTGGAACCGCGACTAACTAACTAACTAACTAACTAACTAAATAGATCATACAATCACACGGAATAACACTATCCAGCGCCACACATCGGACGCTGGAAATCAACTATTTCTCCCCACGACGCTTGACGACAAACGTGGAAGGCGGTGGTGATCAACTATAAGGTCCTTTATTACACATCGTCTGACCATCATATCCCCCTCCCCTTTCCTTTCCCCCCACGAAAAGATTGTCGATCTTACACCAATTTACCCGCGTCACGTATTTTGCTAGTATATGTTTTTAAATACTTAAGACACAAACAGTAGATTGTACAGTTTAGTGTCTAGCATATTTCGCTGCATCTATTTAAGTGTCACAAGTCACACACCAAGCAAATCGACGAATCCTTCAAGCTGAACTAGTCAACCACACACATTCCCACTGTATTTTATTGATTGATTGATTGATTGATCTAGGAACCGACATCACAGCATTCGGGACATTCCCATAAGCGCTCCGTCCCCATCCTCAGCAACCAGCGAAGAGTTACAACACTAATAGTTCCAGTAGCAATCTGATTATATGTCCGTCTCCCCTTTCCTCTGAGCGTCGAGCGTCGGCCAGATCCCCTCGTCACTCCTCGCTGCCTCATTCTAACCAGACTATGGTGATCCATTTGCTCCTCCGAGGTGTACACGTGCTCCCACAAGGCCGCAACCACATCTGCCTTGTCATGCATCAATACTCCACCAAGTTCTGCCGAGCCAGCCAATCTGTCCGTCTGTTCATTCCCCAGCACACCGGCATGCCCACTGTATTTTAAAGTATCTACCATTTGGTAATTTTCAGCGGAATATCGAGACGTTTTGTTTACACAACAATGGTTTGAACATACGAATAGTATCTGCTTCAGCATATGTTTTTCATTATTACCAGATTTGATAGGATGGATCCCTGACCATTACTTTGATAACTAAATAAAACAGCAACTTCACCATTGCCCAGATAAGCAAAGAAATGGGAGTCTCCGTATCGAAGCTATGAAGCAAAATCTTACCACTTTCCATATTTGTTGATTTCTTAGTCATCATCATGCCGTTACGCATGAGCGGTCATGTTTCTCCATCACACACGATCACCAGTCGTGGATCAACTTTGTGTTCTTGTCTCCATTATGCCATGTGGTCAAGCCATAGATATATGTATCTCTTAGCCTTCCCTTTGTTTCTTTCTCCTCAGTCGTTCCAACTGTTACTAATTGTTTCTTTAGTTTATTTCCATTAATTAGATGTGGTCAAGCCGTCTGCCTCGCTCTCCGAATGTTGTGGGTTCGATTCCGGACTACGTCTTTCGGTTCACATTTCTGTTCTGGTTCAGATTGGTAAATGCAAAAAGATAGCTGTGACCAAATCTGTTGCAAGTATTTGTCAAACGGATATAATTAATGTCAGCTCAATTGCTACATGTTTTAGAAATATGACTCTGACTTCAGAGACAGCGCTGAAGAACACACATCAAAAACTGCAGCAGAATTAGATATACTGAATAGAAGCTGTGAATTGTCAAGATTGTTTCACTTGTTTACTTTTCATTTTCTTATTTTTCTAGTTGCATTCTTCTGTTCATATTGTAACGCCTGAACCAACTATGTCTGTATGTTTGTCTGTCTGTTTGAACTGTACTTGATGCTAGTGTAAAATCAATATCATACATGTTATTTCAGTGTGTATGAAATATACGATTAGCGGGGTAGGGGTATCCCCTATCAAAGGAGATTAAAACGCCTCCTTTCCTCCGTTAGTCTACGAAACCTTGGGCAAGGTGGAGTACCCGTTTAGCCCCCCGATCAGGGTTACGTGAAGCCATGGAAGCAGGTGGCGGATGGAGTGCGAGAGCAGCCGACAGATTGTTGTTGGTTATGGTCTTGCACTCTGCTGCGATAGGCAGACGATCTCATCAGTAGAGACAATAGCTATGGCCACTGACTAATACAGTCACAGCCCAGAAGGAAAGCAATGGCAACCTACCTTCTGCAAAACTTGCCAAGAAATCATAACAACTATGACACAAAACATACTAAGAAAGAGATCTGGTGGCGAGATACCCAGGTCAGGCAGATCAGATAAAACTGGGAAAGCGTGTGACACAGGGACCAGTACTAGTAATCGTTATGACGGAGTTAATCCTGACTGTGTTACCAAGGAAATCCCCTGTGTCAGACTAAGAAAAAGAGTGAGAATAGGAACGTGGAATGTGAGAAGTCTGTATGAGGGGAAGCTTAATGAGATTGAGAGGTTAAATATTCAAATTTTAGGAATTGCTGAACATCCGTTCAGACAGTGTCACAACAGAAATGATTAATGCTTTAGAAGAATATGGAATAGATAAAGTTGCCAGTCTGCTTAATACAATATATGATACTGGAAATATACCTCATTAATTATGTAATTCTGTATTTATTGAATTCCGAAAGAAATCAGGAGCCTTGGAATGTGATCAACATCGAACAATTAGTATAATGAGTCACATCACGAAGATTTTGCTAAGAATTATCATGCAAAGAGATAGGAAGAAAATACAACCTGAAATAGGAGAAGAACAATGTGGGTTTGTAGAAGGAAAGGGTACAGTAAATGTTGTGTATTTACTGAGAACCGCAACTGAACGATCTATAGAAGTAAACAAAGATCTACACCTTTGCTTTATTGACTACACAAAGGCTTTCGATAAAGTGAGACATGTCGCCATGATAAGGATGCTTGAAGATCTACAAACTGATGGAAAAGACCTTAGACTTGTAAATAACATATATTGGAAACAACAAGCTGCCATAAGAGTTGATAATGAAGTAGGCCAATATCAGCCTATTACGAGAGGTGTGAGACAGGGATGTGTAATGTCTCCAGATCTGTTTTCCCTGTACAGTGAAAATATTTTCAGAAATATTGAAGATATTGAAGGAATCAACATTGGGCGGTTGGGGGGGGGGGGGGGGGGGGGGGGCGATGCATCAATAACATTAGATATGCAGACGATACAGTCTTGATTGCAGACAATGAACAGGACCTGCAACATTTAGTAGATGCAGTTGTAACACACAGTGAACAACGAGGGTTAGAATTAAATTGTCAAAAGACACATATTATGGTCGTCACTAAGAAGAACGAAATACCACAATGTAATATACAAGTAAATGGGAATATTCTTCAACAAGTGATTAGGTACAATTATCTCAGAACAGTAATAACATCTGATGGGAGATGCCTTGAAGAGATTAGAACAAGAATTGCCATATCTAAGGTAGCCTTTTTTTTTTTTTTTAGCATATCCTTTTTACAGGACTTAGCTGTCAACACCAGCATCTTTCAGCTGTATGTTGATCTCTTGGCAAGATTACGCTCAGTAGTTTGCCATTGCTTTCTGAGCGGCCGGCTCAGTATCCCGCAAGTCACGAGCGGGGGTCGAACCGCCTCAGCTCTCGCTTCGCTACGAGACTCTGCGTGATAAACGGGATTACAGAGAGAAAGTGTTGTAACCCCACAGCCAGAGAGACCGGCAAGGTAGCCTTTAGCAAGATGAAAAACATACTGACCAATAAAAAGATGTCAATTGAAACGAGAAAAAGAGTGTTGAGGTGCTACATAGAACCTGTAATTTTATATGGAAGTGAAGCTTGGACAATGAGCAGTCAAGCTGAAAAACATCTGATGGCTGTAGAAATGTGGTTTCTGAGGAAAATGCAAAGAATACCATGGACAGCCAGAAAGACCAATGAAGAGGTCCTTCAAGAAACAAACGAAGATCGTAAACTGATTAGAAATGTTAGACGCAGACAGTCAAAATTTTTTGGGCATGTTATGAGAAGAAATGAATTGGAGAACTTGGTGACAACTGGTAAGATCGAAGGGAACAGACCAAGAGGAAGACCTAGAAGCAAATACCTGGATGGCTTGGCCTCGTGGCATAGTCGAGACAGAAACACAGAGCTGATCCACGACTCTGGTAATCGAGTGAGATGGCAAAACATGACCGCCCACGCTTACCGGCATGGCACATGATGAATGGATGGATGAACATCGCTGGAAAGGCAAGGGACATTTTACAACTGAAAATGGAAGTCTTTTCATTTATTCTGGTAGAGACGTCGGAAGCCAGAGTGGAGTGGCATTTTGCTTAGATAAAACAACTGCAAAAGCTTTACTGGGATATAACCCAGTTAGTGATAGAATCCTCACTATTAGACTTAAAGGCCGTCCAAAAAAACACAATACTCGTACAGATATATGCACCTACAACATCAGCAGAGGAGGACAAAATTGAAGATTTTTACAACAGTTTACGGTTTTCAATTCTTCCTTGCAGGACTTTCTCATTGCTGTTTTTGTTTTTGTTGCAGTGTTGTGTGTGTGTGTTTTTTTTTTCTGTCTGTCTATTGAATACTTTACATTTTCCTACGAAACTACATCTCCACTGCCATCAGATGTTTGCCAGCTTTTCTGCTTACTGTACACGATTCGCATCCATATAATTGTACACTATCTATGTAGCAGTTCAACAATATATTTCTCGTTGCAACTGACACCATTTTTATTGGTCAGTATGTTTGCCATCGTGCAAATAGTACAAGACTGCCACCACTAACGCTATTATCATCAAAACCAAATGCATTATGATACGCATAAACACTGATCATCGCAAGACAAAGACAGAGACATTAACATTAGCAACACGGGACGTTAGAACGTTAATTGACGACGGAAAATTAGAGAACATAAAACAAGAAATACAAAGAGAAAAAAATTTATATTTTAGGGATGTGAGAAACGAGATGGACAGGAGCGGGCATCAAGATAGATGAAGATTTCAAGATTATTTATTCTGGAGTTGAAGATCGACACAGGGTAGTGGCAATAATTTTGGACCTGAAAACATCAAAACATCAAGGATATTGGGCCGTGTCGGACAGAGTTCTACTAGTTAAATTGAGTGGCAGACATTTTAGCATAAATGTTATTCAAGTATATGCCCCAACAGGAGAGTCCAGTGAAGATAGTGTAGAGGAAGTCTATAATGACATAGAGACTGCCTTAAAGAAATGTAAACATTCAGAAATAAACATCATAATAGGAGACTTCAATGCAAAAGTAGGAAATCAAGGTGGTAGATACACAGTAGGAAACTATGGTTTAGGAGAGAGAAACGAAAGAGGATACAGACTCGTAGAGTGGGCTAAAGAAAAGGAAATGATTGTATAAAACACCTGGTTTAAGCAACACCCTAGAGGAGTCCTGATAGCAGGATCAGAAACCAGATTGACTACATTCTGATTAGCAGAATATTTAGAAACGCACTAACAGTAGCAAAAACAGTTCCCAGAGCTGATTGTTATAGTGACCACAAACTACTCACAGGAACATTGGGGATAAAGCTGAAGAAAGTCAATGTATAACAGGAAACACTAAATATGATTTGTGTACATTGCGTAATGACAAGGAAATACAAAACAAATTTAACATAGAAGTACAGAACAGATTTGATATATTGTCTGATCTAGAGATATTATCCCAGGATGTGAATGATCAATGAGAAATGTTAAAGAACTCAATCAGTTTGGCTGCAGACACAACTATTCCAAAATTAAAGAAGGTGGGTCGTAAGAAATGGATCGCTGAAGAAATTTTACTCCTAATGGAAACAAGAAGACTCAACAAAAATAATCCTGCCAAATATGAATAAATTAACAGACAAGTCAGAATATTATGTAGGAAGGCAAAAGAATCATGGCGTGAGGAAAAGTTCTTAGAAATTGAAAAACAACACAACAGTTAAAATACCAAATTAGTGCACACAAAAATTCAGGAACTTACTAATAAAAGAACAAGTACATCAACAGGCTGTCTAAAAACTAAAGATTGCAAAATCATAATAAAAAAAGATCAGATTCTACATGTATGGACATATTATGTGAAAAACCTGTATAATGATAACAGAGAGGAACAGTAGGATATTAGATTTAATAATGAAGGACCACCAATTTTAAAGATGGAGGTTCAAAATGTTCTTAAGCATATGAAAGCTGGCAAGGCCCCCGGTGCAGATAACATCACAACAGAAATGATTAAAGCTTTAGAAGAGATTTGGACTAGAGCAAGTCACCAGACTGCTGAACACATTATATGATACTGGAGATATACCTTCTGAATTATGTAATTCTGTATTTATTGCAATCCCAAAGAAATCAGGAACCTTGGAATGTGATTAACATAGAACAATTAGTATAATGAGTCACATCACAAAGATCTTGTTACGAATTATCATGCAACGAGTGAGGAAGAAAATACAACCTGAAATAGGGGAAGAACAATGTGGGTTTGTAGAAGGAAAGGGTACAGTAAATGTTGTGTATATGTTGCGAACAGTTATTGAACGTGCTATAGAAGTAAACAAGGATATACATCTTTGCTTTATTGACTACACAAAGGCTTTTGATAGAGTTAGACATGTCAACATGGTGGATATGCTTGCAGATCTACAAATTGATGGGAAAGACATTAGTCTTATAAAAAACATATATTGGAAACAACAAGTTGCCTAAGGATTGATAATGAAGTGGGACAATATCAACCTATTAAGAGAGGTGTTAGGCAGGGATGTGTAATGTCTCCAGATCTTTTTTCCCTATACAGTGAAAATATTTTCAGAAATGTAGAAGACATAAATGGAATCAGCATTGGAGGACGAAACATCAATAACATTAGATATGCAGATGATACAGTATTGATTGCAGACAATGCACAGAATCTGCAACAATTAGTAGACACGGTTGTTGTCCACAGTGAGCAGCTGGGGTTGGAATTAAATTGTAAGAAGACACAGGTTATGGTCGTCACTAGGAAGAACGAAGTACCACAATGTAATATACAAGTAAATGGGAATATTCTTCAACAAGTGAATCGGTACAATTATCTCGGAACAGTCATAACATCTGATGGGAGATGCCTTGAAGAGATTAGAACAAGAATCGCCATGGCGAAGGTAGCCTTTAGCAAGATGACAAATATTCTGATCAATAAAAGGATGTCAATTGAAACGAGAAAGAGAGTGTTGAGGGGATACATAGAGCCTGTTCTTTTGTATGGATGTGAAACTTGGACAATGTGCAGTCAAGCTAAAAAACATCTGATGGCTGCAGAAATGTGGTTTCTGAGGAAAATGCAAAGAATACCATGGACAGATAGAAAAACCAATGACCAAGTACTACAGGAGACAAATGAAAACCGTAGATTGATTAGATAAATTAGACGTAGACAGTCAACATTTTTTGGATATGTTATGAGAAGAAATGGATTGGAGAACTTAGTGACAACTGGCAAGATCGAGGGGAACAGACCGAGAGGAAAATATCCGGATGGCTTGGCCACATGGCATGGACGAGACAGGAACACTGAGCAGATCCACGACTCTGGTGATCGAGTGAAATGGCGATTCATGACCGCCCACGCTTTCCGGCATGGCACATGATTGATTGATTGATAAGAAATCATAAAATTACACTTTACTTGTTTATCTTCTTATTTCTTTTTTTATAAATAGGGTGTCCAGATTACCTTAATAACAGGCTAGCATAAGTGTTGAGTGGTGACCGAATTAATAAACAATTCTGTTCAAACAACTTGGGGGAAATCCACATAAACAAAAGGAACAAGCAAAATTAAATTAAGTCAAGGGGCATAACGACTTATCATATTAAGGGTCATTATCCAAACTAACAATATTTCTAACATTTATAGTTCTGGCAATTACTTTGTTAACTTTTCGTTAGTTTCATTTGTAAATCAAACTTACCTGCCATTCCCCAATAGTTTACGTTATATATGTTAAATATAAATAAACAGCGTGTTAACACAACTTATATATGACTAAGTTACATTGTTTTCTGAACGACACATGTTGATAAATTGCTGTCAAGGCGTTTGTTTTTTCTCTTTTAATTATACATATAACTGTACTAACTCATGATGGACTGCGTATTGTTATATTTTTGACTGGCATTTGGAAGGCCACATAATCTGCAGTTGTTTTATTGCTCAGCCGTTAGGCTAATAACACTGAAATCCCGTATATTCTCGTGAGTAACGTAACCTGAGCGAGAATCGGTAGCGTTATCGCCGCGTTGGTAACTTAGAGGTATGTGAGCCGGCCGCTCATAAAGCAATGGCAAACTACTGATCGTAATGTTGCCAAGAAATCAACAATCAGCTGAAAAATGCTGATGTTGACAGCAATGTCCTGTAAAGAATATGCGGGGGAAAAAAACTGCATTTGAACTCGCCAGGGCCACATGCAGAGACGGTCATCCGGATGACACACAGGGAAGTATGACCTGATGGGGCGGCTCTGACCCCTGTGGGAAACCCCCCCCCCCCCCCGCCTTCATTAAAAACAAAACAACAACAACAATCGCCTTCAAACTATCGTGTTTTCGGCTAAGAGCAAGGTATCTACACTTGATCTGGCCAGGGTCATTAGCAGGGGTGATAATCTGAACGATACACGGGGAAGTGGAACATCCTGGGGTGATCTGGCCCCTGTGGGACATTGCGCCCTTATTTTAAAAACAAATAAGTTTTTTTAAAAGGACATACGGCAGCCATGTTCACTGCTAGAAACCCATCTGCTGGGCGAGCTCACAGCAGATCTGCAGTCTTCAGAAGCAGCCACGTCCCCCACCCTACTCACACACCCTTTGATGAATAACTTGCGTCGATTACGTGCCTCACACTTCCCGGGACGGATTTCCCGTTCGTCCTTCTCCAGCCGTGCGCTCACATCCTGATTTGCAGCTTAAAGACGCTTTAATCCATGAAAGCGGTTGTTCCACGATAAATTTTTGGACGTGTTATAAGAAAGGGAACAATGCAGTATGTCGTCACAGCAGTAAAGTTGGAGCGGATGAGAGGTACGGAGACACGAACGAATGAACATTATTTTCAAAAGGTTAAGAATAAGACACACAAGATCGTCTAACGTTCTATAAATAGAGATATGCTTGGTGGTTTGGCATCATGGCATGGAGGAATACCAACATCAGACACCAGTGGCAGCACACCAGACACAAGGCTGTGCACAGACATGATCACCTTCACAACACATTTGGTATATAGGATCGAAAATCCTTATCATAATACATAATATGCATAACACGTGATCACTTTTAGATTATATTATGTTTGGTAATTTACATGTATTTGATAGGAGAATCTGTTTTATATTGTTGAATGTCAGTTTGTCTACACTCTCATATTCATTTCTGACTTTAACGTGCCGTCGTATGTTATTAATTGGTATAGGTAAGAAAACCAACTAACCTGCACACGAGGCTTTTGATTCTCATTAATTTTAATAAGTGGCTTGCTGCATTATTACTGGAGTTTTGTTTCTTCTCTTCTCCTGCCATCATATTCCTTCTATTGGACAATATTTCCAAATTTTGAAATCTTGTTGTATCCTTTAATTATTTATTCATTGTTCATATTTTTAACATAAAATATACGTTAGTCTTGGTACTAACTTAAGAATAAAGGGTCACCTCATAGTGCACAATTTCTGTGTCTGTAAACATCACACATTATACGCCTCACTGTAAGAAGTGAAACAGGCAGCATTTCCGACAAACCAAAAGCACGCACACGCATATATGCATACGGTTAATGCGAGAATGCCAACACAACAGTCTGCCACTATAATTAAAGTTTGTTGTCGAGGGAAACAAACAGTCACTAGAGAACTAACAGTTTTACAGAAATTATTCTTAAGACAAAATCAGTTAACTATTGACATCTGATTTCGAGAAATCTACGTCAGATGTCAAAAAGTAAGCGAGCTTATATATATATAACTGTCACACATACTTTTTCTTCCTCTTCTGCGTTCATCCGGGGTGTATTTCTTTTTTTCTTTTTTTCAGACGTAATTGCGTTGTGCCAAGTTTATTTGTAGCCTAGGCCGGCACATCCGACTTTTGCGGGCGTCTGTTGACCGGGTTAGCCTTCCCGAGGGTTTCGAGGTGCATTCGACTCTCACTGTTGTGGTGTCGTTCACATCTCAGTTGGTCAAGATAGAACGGCCAAAGACTTCACGGCCAACCCTCAAAGGCAGGGGCAGATGATGGACATTCCCCGCCATCCAAGGAGGCTGCCATAATTTCCGAGCCGACGCATAGCGTTCACCCAAAGTCCTGCGCATGGCTGCTTCACTTCCTCACTTCCGTATATTGGGCATTTTGGTCGCTACTGGCCGATCCACACGTAAACCAGAAACGGTCAGTCTGCAGACGATTTCCACCCAGCAAGCTTTAGTTTTGGAATTCCACGTTATGGATTCGATAGCCATGCGTTCCATTTCGTGTTAATGGGTCGTTTTTCTACCTTTGATTACGCTCACTCAATGAGTATTTGATACAGAATTACACTGTAGCCATTGCGACACACACTGAAACATTCAAATATACTTATGTCCGCACAAGGACAGATGATTATTAGCATATTTAAACCAACCCTATGCTGCCAATGTTAAACTGGGACATCATCTAAACCACACGCAAAATCAATATCTACGAGATGAGGGGCTAGAGAGGATCTGCTCACTTAACATTCCAATACCGAGAAAGAAATGGTTTTATCGGCCAGACAGAGAGATCAACACACTGAAACACATATATCGAAAAGCAGAAGATCAAATCGTTCGGCCATCTCGTTATAATGCAATACCACTAGTTACCAGCACTGTCGATACACCAAAGAAGACACTATTTCTCCCCAAGACGCTTGACGACAAAAGTTGTAGATGATGATGATCAAGTATCATGTCCTTTACTTAACGTAGAGTCTAATCATGACCCCCTTCGAATGGTTTGTCGATCCTTTGCCAGTTTTCCCGCCCCACGTATTGTGCCAGTATATGTTATTGAATGCAGAAGACAAAAACAGTAGATTGCACAGTTTGTTGTCTGGCATATTTCGCTGCATCTCTTAAAGTGTCAGAAGTCACATACCAAGCAAATCGACGAATCGTCAGAGCTGAAATGTACAACACACATATTATATTCCAACAATATTTTAAAGTGTCTTTCACACTGGCACTTTTTATTGGAATATCAAGACATTTTGTTTACACAACAATTGTTTGAGCAGACGAATCGTATCAAATCTTAGCAGCACTAAAACAAAAGCGAGGAGAATGCAGCCAAAGACAGGTAATGATCCCTGACCATTGCTTTGATAAGGAAAGAAAGCAGAATCCAGCCCATTGCCCAGATAAGCAAAGAAATGGGAGTCTCCGTATCGAAGCTATGAAGCTAAGCCTTACCACTTTCTATGTTAGTTAATTTGTTAGTCATCATCAAGTGCCATGCCGATAAGCATGGGTGGTCATGTTTCGCTACCCCACACCATTACCAGTCGTGAATCAGGTCTGTGTTCTTGTCTCGATTATTGCATGTGATCAAGCCATCGATATATTTATCTCTCTGCCTTCTCCTTGTTCCTTTCCCTCAATCTTTCCTACTGCTGCTACATTTGTTAGTTTAGTTCTATTAATTACGTGGAAAAGTAAACTTGACTGCCAACTTTGAATTTCTTTAATCAGTTTACTGTAGTCATTTGTTCCTTGTAGGACTTGCTCGTTGAATTTTCTGTTTTCCATTATATTCTTGGCACCTTCCTAAGAAACTACGTCTCCACTGCCATCAGATATTTGCCAGCTTTTCTGCTTACTGTACACGATTCACATTCCTAAAAGAGTACACGATCTATGTAACATTATAACACTCTTTTTCTCTTTGCAGTTGACATCTTTTTATTGGTCAGTATGTTTTCCATCAGGCTTCTTTGCCATAGCAATGCTTGATCTAATATCTGTAATGCACCTCCCAGCAGATATTATGGCAGTTCTGAGATATTTGTAACAATTCACACTATAAATTGACTAGAGATAGTTGTACCGATGCACTCATCAATTGATGAAACATGATTTTCTGTGCATTTATTGTTGTTGTTGTTGTTGTTGTTCTTGTTCTTGTTGTTGTTTGGTTTGAAATTTAGCACTGTAGATTTTAATGCAATTTCTTTCGTGTGACTACATCCTTGTGCAAAATTTAAACGTTATTTTAAAAAAAAATTATGTCTCTAACAGTGTTTATTAAGTACAATATTCCTTGTCCTTTATATTTTCTACCGATCTGACTGCTACTACTAACTCTGGTTATCATAATCAAAACAAAATATTATGCACGTGATAAGAAATCATAAAACTGTGCTGAGTTTTATTTATTTTGTTATTTTTGTTTAATTTAAGGCATGCCCAAAACAACTTCGGACGAGACTAAAAATAAAAAAAAAGAAATTAAGGTAAGGGACATAACGACTCAACATATAAAGGGAACTGTTCTTGCAATTACGTGTTAATATAGCGTTAATTTCATTGCACATCAACCGTTGCTGCCATTTCTTCATACATTAAGTTATCCACGTTGAAGAAAAATAAACAGCGTATTAGCACAAGTAATTATATTATTTGGTTATTGTTTCGCATAATACATTTTTATAATCTGCTTGTCTGGTTCCCTAGGATAATATATAAAACTGTAGAATTATGCTTTGATGTCACGTAGATGTAGTCAGGAGTTATATTTTTGGCAGGCCGTTGAAAGGCCAATGACCACCTTTTTTCAGTCTACGTCACTTCCCTACCTTCTGTCTAAGGTCAAAGTGTGGATTTATCTGTACTTGATCTGACAAGGGTGCAGAGACGGCCATCCAAACTAAAACCCGAACCACCAAATGACTGTTTACTAACACTGGCAGGCTGGCCAGTAGTGGACACCAATATATATAAATTAGAGCCTGTTCCTCTGTACGCCACAAAAAATTGTATTTACCAATTCACATGTAGATGACAGGGCTTCTACATTGGTAGAGCAGAGAGACAGCTTAACAAACGAGTGTCAGAACACATACCTCAATGGGTCAACAAGATACAACACACAGGAGATGCTAGCCTCGTGGGGCCGACACAGCGGAAGCTCCCGGCGTCTTCAATTGGTAGGCACATTATCGAAAGCAGCAGTGTGGTGGACAGAGACACTGCCTTTCACGTGTTGTTTAACACACAAAATACTCGCTTGTTAAAATTTGCAGAAGCAATTATGATCAATCAACGCAAGCCAGAATTGTGCAAACAGAAAGACATGTTAGTCAGCTTAAAATTACCGTGGTAGATAATTGACATTACTGTGCGAATATGTGTATATTTCTACTTGAAGGATTTATCTAGTTAATTCACGTTTGGGAGTCTCTTTGGCGAAGTGGTCAAGCCGTTTGACTCGTGCTCCGAAGGTTGTGGGTTCGATTCCGGGCCGCACCCTTCGGTTTACGAGTTAAATGTTTCAGAGACTCCCGTGGGTCGTCGCTAAGAGCTACGGAGTTCGTGCCTTGTGGGACGCTTTTCGCGCTGCGGAAAGGGACCGAGCCATATGGCATAAAACCCGGTGCGATGAATTAGACCCTGTCGACTTTTAAGCGACTTTCTTTTTAATTCACGTACGTTGTGTGATTTCTGCAGTATGTAAATTATTTCAAGATCGCGTTAATACAAGAACTGATTACTTGATATTGGTTCTCCCTTAATACCTTACTGTTCTGTACGTCTCATCCTTCTAAATTTCATTTTATAAAGTAAGTAGACCCACAAATCACGTTTTATGTGGACCTCTACACTTTTTTTTAGTATGTGCTATTAAATTTAGCTTCCATTATTACGTATATTGTGTAGGGGGTGGGGTGGGGGGTTCGGTAGGAAATACGAAAGTGGGGGGGGGGCGGGGGGGAATGGCGTTCTGAAAATATGGTACAGGGGAGCACGGGCCAAATTTTTAGGTAGGAAATACGAAAGTGGGGGGGGGGGGGGGTGGATGACGTTCTGAAAATATGGTGAAAGGGGGGGGGGGGGCACGAGCCAAAAAAGGTTGAGAACCACCGAATTAGAGGTTAGAGGACGCATTAGACAATGTAACAATTTAAAGTTTTAGTTACCGACCGGGATTAAAATCTGTCACCTCCAAATGACCACAGCGCCTCGCTGCTTCTCTAGTCTCTAATTCTTACCCCTACTTCTATTAGTGCCAAGACATTATGTGTGTATTTATTTATTAATTAATTGTCTTGATGGCCTCAAAGTGCTCCCCAATTGATATTTATTTGTTCCACGAGCTCTACATGACGTGCAAAGATAATGGCATCAAGAACAAGCGTGTATTGATGGAGTTAGTTCGGCCACAAGAGAAAGGCTGAGAAGTCCAGATCTACAATTCTTATTGATCAGACTGAAGCTTGTAGACATATGGTTAAAGAACCTGGTGGCAGCCGTGATGAGCGCTTTGCATTGAAAAGAGAAAGCTGTTGAAGAACGTTGAAGAACACAGGGAACAACTGATACAATAAAGTGTTATTTTGTTAGTTATTGTGTTTTTTTTTTCCTTTTTTTTTTCTTTAACAAGGCCAATACGTATATTAAAAATTAAATTGAGTGTTGTGCAATTTATTGAATGAACGATTTTCCTGCATCTTGCCAGGCACACGCTGCAGACTTCACTCAACATACAACAAAGCGAAACATTGAATCTTCCAAGCTGAAATATGCAACACACATATTCCCCCAGTCATGTATATTATCTACCATGGTAAAATTTAAACGATTATAAATTGCTTTATTTTTACACACCAATAGTTTGGGCATACGAATAGAATCTGCTTAATCAAATCTTGCCATTCGTTCTTCATGTGTGTTAAACAGACAATTATACATTCTTTTGGGGTGAAATAATTGTTAACAACTGAGTGAAAAGGAGGTTCTATAGGTCAGTACAAGATGTCACACCATGGTTATGGTTCCTGGAAGAAGTTTGAACGCTTCAATCACGACAGAACCGCATATTCTCAGCTGAGATTGCACACAATGTCTCCAGCAGAAAAAAAAAGAAATAGTTGGGTGTGCCCAGCAGTTAGCTACCCGGGTGACAAACCCTAGTGCTCGCCTCCGATCCCAGGATCATGAGTAAATTAATCGTCTGCTTGCATAATTAAAGCTATAAACCGTTTAACAATAAATAAACAGAACATGGTAGAATAGAAATAGAAATCTAATGAAGATGTCAAAACGCACGTGCGCTTATTTATCAACTACTACACACACTGAAACACCCCAATATACATGTGTCAGCAAAACGAACGATAATAAATACCACATTCACACCAACCCTATGCTACGATGGTTTGGCAATACGAATCGCAATTGTTTCAGCGTATGGTTTTCATTATTATCACATCTGATCAGTACTAAAACAAAACAGAAGAGAATGCACCGAGTGATACGAATTGATCCACGACCATTGCTTTGATAAGCAAAGCAAACAGCACCCGCACATTGCCATGATAAGTCAAGACATGGGGGGTTTCCGTATCGAAGTAGTTACGCCGCTGGACTCGAGCCCGAAGCTTGTATTTTTCAAAACCGGACTTCGTCTTTCGGTTCACTAGTGCAATTTTCTCTGAGACTCCTGAGGGTTGTCGCTGGAGCTACGGACTTCGTGCCAATGAAGTCGAACTTCTCTCTTTTAGGTAAAGAAAACTGCATCCTGCCTGAATTCATCCTACAATAGCTTTTTACTTTTATAACACATTGTCAGTAGTAACTCTATAAAGGTAAGCCTTACCACTTGTAAATAGTATTGGTGTGTAAATCATCATCATGCGTCATGTAGATAATCATGTTTCGCCAGCTCATACCATCACCAGAGTTGTGGATCAGCACTGTGTTCTGGTCTCGATTATGTCACTTGGTCTAACCATCCAGTTATGTATCACTCTGCATTTCTTTTGTTCTTTCCATCACAATCTAACAGGTTGTTACTGAATTGTCTAGTTTGTTTTTTTCTATTAAAAAGGAAATAATCTTGTCTGTGACTGTTTAATTTCTCTAATCAATATATGTTTTTCATGTGTTCCTTGCAGGACTTTCTCATTGTTGTTTTTTTATCTTTCCATGGTATTCTTTTTCATTGTGCTCAGAAATTATATCTCCACTGCCAACAGCTGAATGCCAGCTTTTCTGAATACTGTACACGATTCACATCCATATAATTGTACACGATATATGTAGCAATTCAACAATAATGTTCTAGTTGCAGTTGACATCTGTTTATTGGTCAGTATGTTTCCCATCATGCCAAAGATAACAGACTGCCACTATTTACGCTAATTATTATAATGAAAACCGAATACTATGCACATGATAATATATCATAAAATGCTACTTCGTTTATTTATTTATTTTTTTTTGTGTGGATTATTTATTTAGAGGAGGTCCAGATTATCATAACAACAGGCTAGCATAATTGTTAATTGTTGAGCGGTGACCGAATTTATAAATAATTATGTTCAAATAACTTCTGAGGAAACCACAAAAACAAAAGCACCCACACACAACCCCCTTCGAAACACCCACCAACCCACCCTTGACTATTAACACAATCCCCCCACACACACACATCTCCCCGCATACACACTCATTCCAAAGTCCACACACACACACCCACCCACCCATATCCACCCACCTCCAACAACCCAGCCGAACACTCATCCCCCAACCGCTCACACCCCGCACCCACCTACCCACACATACATTTCCCACCCACCAACCCACACAACCCCCCACCCACCAACACCCACACACTTCATACCATCCACCCCACATCCAACCCCACACACACATCCTCCACCCACCACACATCACCCACCCACACATCCCCCACACATTACCCCAACCACCCATACATACCCAGCTACAGGCACATCCCTCACTCACACACATTCCAAACCCACCCGTTCCCGAACCCCCCCCCCCCCACCCCCACACACACACCCCTACACACACTCCCTCCACACATACATCCATTAAACACGCATCCCCCGCACACATACGTCCTCCACACACACTTTCTCACATCTAGACATGATGCCATACATAATCACTTAAATTAGTATGAACAATCTCTCACACTTTACACACACACACACACACAAACACACACACACACACACACACACACACACACACACACACACACATACACACACACACAAATCACTGTCGTGAGAATTCTCACAAAAATTGTAAAACATTTGAGAAAATAATTGTACATATACATACTGTAGCATAAAAAATAGTGATGCAATTCAACTCTCTCATTTTTCACACACACACACACACACACACACACACACACACACACACACACACACACACACACACACACACACACTAACTCTCTCACTCACTCTACAGTAATGTACATGTGTTCATATTAAATGTGATGCAATAAAGTGGCATTCAAAATGATAATTTGAATATGAAAATACACATAAAATATGTAATATTAATAGCATGTTACATGACATGCGTGCGTTCAACTCTCTCTTCTCTCTCTCTCTCTCTCTCTCTCTCTCTCTCTCTCTCTCTCTCTCTCTCTCTCTCTCTTACACACACACACACACACACACACACACACACTCACTCACAAACACGAATCACTAACACATCCATTCTCCCACTGTCCTCCACCCACCGCACATCCCTACCCACCTCACATCCCTCCAGCCACTCACACATCCCCTCACCAACCCATACATCTCACAACCACCCACACAAACATCCCTCACACACATACCCACCCACACTCAACTCCCCACTCACACATACCCCAACCCACGCAGACTCGCAACACACACACATGCTCCACCCACCCAACAACACACCCCCAACCACACACACATACACCTCTCACACACACATCCCGCACCAACCTCACACACACACACACACACACACACACACACACACACACACACACTATCTCTCTCTCACTCACACTCACTAACTCACACAGGGACGAGGAACCTCATAGGTCGTCTACCCCTTTTTGACAGATCTCCCTTAATTAAAAACAAAAGTAGAAACACGGACAAACGTAATAATGTTCACTGCTAGAAAACACACTGCTGAGCGAGCTCACAGCAAGCCTGCAGTCGTCAGAAGCAGCCACAATTCTTTCTCTTCCCCCGCCCCCGCCCCCTCGATCCCTCCCCCTCCACGAGTATCTCGCGTCCATTTGGTACCTCACAATTCCCTGGGGAGGGACTTCCCGATTGTCTTTCTCCTGCCGTGCGTCATATCCTTATTTCCATCTTGGAATCGCTGTAATCGCTGGTGGCGGTTATCCCACAATAAGTTTCTGGACGTGTCAGAGAAAGGGAACAGTGCAGTATGTCGTCAAAACGGTAAAGTGGGGAGCAGAAGAAAGACATTAAGAATGAACGAACGAACGAGCAAACTTTATTTTCAAAGGGTTCAGATGCGGGCACGCAGACCCGTCTGTGCGGTTTGGCGTCATGGCATGGAGAAATATTAACGTCAAAAAGGAGTAGCAGCACACGAGACACAATTCCGTGCACAGACATGATCATCTTCGTCAGACTTTGGGATATTGGATCGGAAGTCCAAACCATAATATATAATAAATACCAGGGATTATGGGGAACAAAGTAGAACTCAATCCAATGATTGTGCCCTGACTCTGAGAGGCAAAAGGAACACACCATTGTTCCCAGAATCTGGTGATCGTGTGAGAAGCCGAACCTTGTCGCTTGTTTACATATGGCACATGATGGTGATGGCACAGGGATTATGAGGAATGTACCGGAAATCAATCCAGAACTCTATTCGTGGCCTGGTTCTGAGGTACAGACAGGAAAACAGAAGGAGAAGAATAACTTACACTGCTTTAGTAAATCTAATTTAAAGACAAATAACACAAGAACAAAAGACACTTTTGCCGACTATATTATTACTTTTAAAATAAAGAGAATTGTATATTGATTAATGCCTTTATTGCTACAATACTTAACCACGGAATAAAACTGGGAAGGTGAAATATTGTGGCCATGTTAAGTGTCATGTGGTTTGGTCAGAACCGGATTTGAAGGCATAGTTCCTGAGAGAAGGGCCAGGGGTTGATCAACACGACATTGAACACGTGACATTGGGGATGCCTTGGGCATGGACATAAATGAGGAAGGGGAACTGGCAACAGATGGTGAATCTTTGCTGCGAGCCGTGTTGAGAGCGACGTTCTGCAGGATACAGGCTACTTGATGATGATATTTTACCTTACCTAGTTGCCAGGTAAAGATGTGTTCATGTATTTGCTTTATTTTTTTTTTTTTTATTTTTTATTTTTTATTTTGCATATCCTATTTAAAGAAAAGAACAAATGCATCCATACTTCAAGAGCTGAATATTGAATAAGATAAGCTATTAAAGACGATAAAACAAAACAAACAAAAAAGTGAAATATTTTGGTCACTTGAAACGTCACTAAGTTTGGAGGGAACAATAATGGAGGGGTATATGCCTGGGAAGAGAGAAAGAGAAAGGCCAAAGAGAAGATGGGTGCAGGATGTGGTGGATGATTTCTAGATGGGTGTATCGGACTCAGGACAACTTGCTTATGATCGAGAGGTTTTCCAGAAGGTTGTTATGGGATCGAGGTTCTGCAAAAGACATGCTGCTGAATGAACGAATGAATATCCTATTGACAGGACATCGCAGTCAACACCAGCATGTTACTGATGTTGTTGAAGTCTTGGCAAGTTTACGTTCAGTAGTTTGCATGTTCAGGTATGGTCCCAAAAATAGTGTCAAAGTGTTGGACAGGACATAATTAGGACAAGGGACAGAAGAGGGGTAAGGACATAGATAGGACGTAGATAAGGACCTTTACAAGGGAGTAGATAGAGTAGAGACAGAACGAAAGCTATAACGTAGAACAGTTATAAGACAGGACTAATACGGGGACACGGACGTGTCATATCTAGGACAAAGCAGGACCAACCCCGAGGATAGGGCGGGGGACGCTATCTCACGGGATAACACCCGTAAACAGACTAATCAGTAGTACAACCCAAGGTTAGCATGAACATGACTACTGTACTACGTGACGAATAGAACAGCACGGAGTTTTGCTGACCGCACGAGATTTAGGACGACCAGGCTAGCGAGTCGACTGAACTTACTCTGACGGGTCCGGACAGTCTTCCAGACAGGACATGTGTGATTTTTCAGAGAGCCAATATGTAGTTTACGAGGGTGCAAGTTACATATAGCGAGAGTTGAGTTTGTATCTGATTGTGTATGAGTATTGTGAAGAAAGGCGACCACTGTATATTTAGACAGGCAGTCACCGCCTGATCATGATTGTATAAATATATCAGGTTCGCCTGAATAAAACTGTATAAATTCCAACCGCGCAACTAACGTGTTTTTCAGGTGTGGATGAAGTAGCGAAAGTGCCTGTATGCAATATAAGATGTTGACAAATAGCCCTAACTTTTCACGGAGAATCTTGTGACAACATTGAAGAGTAAAGATATTAGAGACAGAGCTGGACAGAGGAAGACAATGCTGGATGCGTTGATAAACCGGCTAAGAAGAATATCGGCTAGTGACTTTATCAAACATAGAATCGATAGATGGTTGTGTGAATAACCCACAGGGACAACGACATAGAGGGAGATAGAAAACAAAACGGAGAAGAGAATTAGAGGCATAAAAACAGGTTAGGCATATTTACTTTTCATGACGTCATGGTCAACCCCAGCATTTCTTGGCTGTTTGTGATCTCTTGGCAAGCTTACGTTGAGTAGTTTGCCGTTTCTTTCTAAATAACAAGCACTAACAGCATTGTAGGGAAACCAACGCAAGCCAGTCTGCTTCCAAATCGCCGCAGCTGTGTTGTGAACGCGGTATGCGAGAATACGAATTGCGCCCGTAACCCCTTCGCCACAGAACCGGCTGAACCATAAGACGTATCCGAAGTCGAACCCACAACTTCCGGGGCGTGACGTAGGTGGCTGAACCATTTCACCACGGAGACCCCGTATGCAGGATATCGTCACTGGAGATCTTCATGTACGACACTACCCTCCTGGCACCAGAAGAGAGCCCTGTATGCAGGATATCGCCACTGGAGATCTTCATGTACGACACTACCCTCCTGGCACCAGAAGAGAGCCCTGTATGCAGGATATCGCCACTGGAGATCTTCATGTACGACACTACCCTCCTGGCACCAGAAGAGAGCCCTGCCCGCCGCATACCTCTATGTCTTTGATTTGTAAAGAATCGCTTTCATTACACATGGCTATCTCCATAAGTTCTTCAGCACCTCCCCGTGGATAATGCAAGGAGAAATATATTGGCCCGCCATTCAGTTTGATCATAACAACTCTATCTGCAATACACCAGTAAATATTAATTGACTTGGCTGTTATTTTTAATCAAATAGTAGTTCTACTCCTTACTCGTGTGTATCCCCTCTAGAATAAATTATTGCTTGTTTTTCGGTTGCAATTTTGACGATCCTTTCCATCTCATCTCATCTATGCCTAGAATATTCTCCATTTTCGTGCTTTCCACTTCTCTTACCACATTGTTCAACTGTCCCAATTCATTTAATGTCCTAACATTCCATGTTCCTATTTGAAATGTATTTCCCATTTTAAATTTAGTTCCAATTTTAAATTTATTCGTTATGATTTTGTCATGAGGGTCTAGTGTCACATGTGGCTCATGACTGTCCCTACCGGACGAGGATGTCCTAAGATAGCCTTTAATGTCGTTCACTGCCTCTGATATGTGATTATTCATGAAATCTTGGGAAGATAATGTAATGGTTTCCCCTTGACGCCCACATCCACATAGGGGTCTTTTATGTCTGCTTTTGACAGTCATTTATCAGAACAAGTGCGTACCCTGCTCTGCTCAGCAGCAGATGTGTCCACATATCCCGGTGGATACTCGTCCCCCATGGCTGCGTTTGCCACACCATTGTGGGTTTCCTATCCTCTACCACTGGGAAGTGCAGTTGGGATTTTCCATTTCTAAAGTTATGGTCTATGATGGCCAAAACTCTCCAGTAAAGCTGAACTATAGTACAAGCATACTCTCAGTCCTGTCTACTGTCTACCATGGTTTAAAAACAACTGTCATCTCTTTTTGATTACATACCAATGGTCAGGGCATACGAATAGCATCTTCTTAAGAAACTCTTATCATTTCTAATTTATAAGCAATTGTGTTCAAACAACTTCGGGGGGTGTCCACATAAGCAAAATGAACAAACAAAATTAATTTAGAACCTTTTCCACTCGTGTGTCCAGCTGGGTAAGACATCCCGATTTCCCGTTCCGCTCGAATGTCTTACCCAGTAAGACATGCTTTTTAAAAGCAGTATCAATTACTCGTATGTCCTACCAGGTAAGACATTTGTGTGGACCTTAATTTTGTGGCATTAATCTATTTGTTTGGACCACAATTTTATGGTTTGAATCCAGGAATTAACAGGAAATGTTAAAACGAACCGGACACGATCACTACGATAATCATGGCTGGTCCTAGCAAACGCGCTCGCTTGACTGTTGATGAAGTTATTACGCATTTAGAGCAAACTGATTCAGATGTGTCTTTGGATAGTGTTATAAATGGAAGTGACAGTGATTATTTAGACATTGGAAGTAGAGATGTGTCAGCTGAAGAAGGTTCTGATAATAATAACAGCAGTAGCGATGAAGATGTCACCAATGATGGTCGATCTGAATCAACAGCTGGGCCTAGTGTACCGAGTAATGAGTGGATCAGATCGAATTCTTCTCACATAACTAAACATTTGTTTACTGTTCAAAACGCTGGTGTGCAAATATCTGGTACAGACGTGCCTGAAACAATATGTGGTTTCTTTCAACTGTTTTTTACACCTGCACTTCTTGACAACATAGTGAAAGAAACTAACAGGTATGCAGCTGAGAAGATACAACAAAAACAACTGTCTTCTCGTTCATTGTGGCATTCTTGGTCAGATGTTTCCACAACTGAAATAAAGGCATATTTAGGAGTCATTTTGAGAATGGCCTTGCAGGAGAGAGGAAAGATACAAGATTTTTTCTCTACTCAGTGGATAGATTACATGCCATTTTACAGAAACATATTTTCCAGAGAAAGGTTTGAACAAATTCACTGGATGCTACATGTCCAGCCACCACAACAAGCTTCAGGAACACCAGTTAGCTGTGTAACGAGAGGCAACAAGATAAGCGACATGGTCCGTTATATGAAAGACAAGTGTCTGGAGTTGTTTATTCCACATCAAAACATTGTTGTGGATGAATGCACAATAAGTTTCAAGGGGCGTACAGTGTACAAAATGTACAATCCCCAGAAGCCTCACAAATGGGGACTGCGAGTGTACGCATTAGCTGACTGCCACACTGGCTATTTATGTGCGTTCGAGCCATATTATGGTTGCTCTACAACAAATCAGCTGTCAAATCCTGGCTGACCATTCACTGCTAGAATTGTTCTGCATCTATGTGATGAATTGTTGCAGAAAGTCCGTGGTGGCGGCTACCATCTGTTCACTGACAGATTCTACACAGGACATACGCTGGCCATGGCGTTATTAGATCAACATGTTCACACAACTGGGACTGTCATGAGCAACAGACAAGGCTTGCCACCACAAATCAAGAACAAGCACAAACTCTCAAAAGGTGATACGATTGCGTGGACACGTCAAAATAAAGAAATGGCTTTATCATGGAAAGACAAAAGAGTTGTCAACATGCTAAGCACATACTATGATATTGGACAAACTGTCATTCAGAGAAGAACTAACAATGGTGGCACTGAAGATATTACAAAACCAAATGCAGTCATTGAATACACAAAACACATGGGTGCTGTTGACCGTTTTGACCATTACTGCAACAGCTACTCTTTCACAAGAAAGTCTCTAAAGTGGTGGAAAAAAACATTTTTCTGGCTCCTAGAAGTGGCAGTTGTGAACAGTTTCATCCTTTATAAAGAGATACACTCTGACAAGGTTATTGACCACATTCAATATAGAAAAGAACTGATCCAGCAGCTTGTGTCCGAACAACGAGCCTCTCAGCCCATTCGCCGAAGAGGACGACCATCAACTCTAGATGCAGAGGAGAGACTTGACCGGCGCCAGCACTTCATTGCCCAATTCAGTGAAAAGAAAACAAAAGATTGTGCAGTGTGTAGTGACAGAAAAACACCTGGTCAGAGGCGACAGACAGTCTTTTACTGCGAAACTTGCTCACGTCAACCCGGACTACATCCTGGTACATGTTTCAAAAAATACCACACTATGGCACAGTATAAATAAAAAAACACTATTTTTTTGGACAATCTTCAGCCAATAACATTACATAATAACCAATAATCAATAAAATTACATTCAACATTAAATATGTTCAGTTATTTCCTTTGGAAAATGAGTGAATGTAGCTGACATCAGTTTTGATTGTTTTTCCCCAAAAATATTCCGAGCTGGCAACAAGTCAGACCCAAAAAACAGAAGGTTGTGGCCAGACATGATCACCAACGTTAAGGCAAGGGACATAACGAATTAACATACTAAGGGGCGTTACCTAACCTGGTATTATTTCTAACATTTACAGATTTAGCAATTAGATTATAAACTTTTCGTTAATTTTATTTATAATTCAACTTTTATCATCACAAATTAATGTCCGCGGTTATATCTGATAATAAAATTTAAACAACGTTTTAACACAACTAATACATAACTTTATTACTGTCACAGCCTCACATTTATAGATATTAGTCAAAAGGCTACAACTCCCGCCCAAGGGAAAGAAGTGAGTCACTCGAAGGCCAGAGTAATCTAGAGCCTTCTCGAAGGACTGGTCATTGAGTCCATTGTCCCGTGGACACTGATGTGGCCCGCCTATTGCGGGGTCCACGAGGAACTCGGACGGAGTTATCACCCGTGTTGGATTGCGACACGTGTGGACCGGCAGAGGACAGACGGACCATCAGAGAGGCAACAGGGCCTGCCTTAGAGGGACTCAATAGATTAGACCCATGTGTATTTGGGGTTTATAGACATATTCTAGATAGTTTGCTAGAATGTTTTGATAACTATGTGTAATGATGTTAAATCTCTGTGATATGCAACTCAGCGCGGGCTTGTTAACCCACTGCGCCAACGCACTGTATATTGAACTACAATAAATGTTAGATATTATATTTAACGGAGTTATTGTTGCCTGTGTGAACCTGAGCTCAGATACCTAGACATGAGCTAGACGCTGACAGGCTTTTTGGGGGCTATTCTCCGGTTTTGGCATAAGCTTTAAGTTTACACGGCTATTTATTGCCAAGTAAAACAGTAAATTAATGATATCAAATTGATTTCTGTATATCAAATTGATTTCTGTACAACAAATTGATAACTGTACATGTTTAACAAAGTTGCATCTATCTAGCGATAAAGTAGTATTAAAATGAGTCCCTCTGTAGTTAGTCTCTCATTGATGTGAATACTATAAACTATTTTGACATGACTGACATTTTTTGACCGTTACTAATGTTTTCTCATTCTACGAGCTGATTGTTCCGCGAATAGTGGTGCGTGCAACCTATGTAACCTTTCCAACAGTGGCGAGAGTACAAGACAACATCCGCAAGTTCTGGGAATATAAGATAAGTTTCATATCATGCCCATTGCAACCCTAAGCGGTACTTCTCACCATCCATCTATGTAATATTTGTGCTTGCATTGTGTTGTATGTATATTCATGACCTTGTAACCAACATAACTTTGCATTTGTATTTGCACATGTAGTAATTAAGGGAGATAACTAAATTTTCTACTCCCCAACAATTTTTCTAAGGGATTTAACTTCATTGAAATTACCAACAAGGAAAAGACAAGATGTGTACGTTAGATCAATGTATTGAGCAAGGTATCAAATTAGGTTATAAAGAAGAGAAACTATCAGAATGGGCACAGAAGACGCACGCAGAAAACATTGCCCCTGAAGAAAGAGCGATAGAACGAGAAGAAAAACAAAGGCAAGTGCAGGCAGAAGAGAAAAAGATGCAGATGCAACTGCAAGCTCAAGAGAAACAAATGGAGCTTGAGGCGGCGGCCAAACTAGCCCAATTGAATGTCGATACACAAATAAAACTAAAGCAGATGGAGAATGAGTCCAACGTAGAAATATCTGTGAATAAACTAAGAAGCAAGGAGGAGGAACAAAAATATAACAAGTATAAAGGTCTCGTGAAGGCATTCTGCTCAGGGGATTCCATCAGTGCATACCTGGAAAATTTTGAGTGTTTAATGTCCTACCATAAGATCATAAAATCAGATTGGGCATTTATTTTAATGAGAAACTTAGCTCTAGAACCTTTAAAAGTAATAGAGACAGTGCCACTTGAAATGCGAAAAGATTATGATTATTTAAAACAGCGCATTCTCCAACATTTCTCATTAGATATTGCAGGTTACCAACAACAGTTCGCCAAATTATCCCCACAACCAAACCAAACCTTTATAGACTACGTCTCTACAGTCCAAGATGTGTGTACAAAGTGGATTAACTCGGCTAAAACTAACAACAGCCATGACAAACTAAAAGAGCTCATTATTATTGACAAGAAAGTTAGTACAATCCCTACACCTTTTGCTAAGTTTTTGAAACAAATGGACTGTAAAAGTATTCAAGAAATCGAGACCAAGGGGAATGCATTTTTCACAGCGAACAGAGACATTTTTCAATTAAACTTAAGTCAAAACGATACAGCAGCAGCAGTGGTAAACACTAGGTATTCTAAACAAACGGAAAGTAAGTTTAAACCACGCTCAAATGTCAGTAAGCCAGGTAAATGCCAATATTGTAGTTTGACTCACGAACAATACGCGATGTGCGATACATCGCCGAACTATCCACACCACCTCAAAATGATCGCGGAGAAGCAGAAGAATAAGCGAAATGCTTACCAGAGAGCGGTCAAATGTTATTTTTGCAGTAGCTTTGGGCACTATAGTCACCTCTGTGAGGGCCGAAAGATATTGAAACAGGCCAATGCTGCACTAGTGGAAACGTCATCAGACGAAGATATTGAATCACTGAATGATTGTGACAATCAAAACGAAAATGTAAGTGAGCTAGGAAATGCTGTGCAAATTATTGACACCATTACAGACAGTAAGTGTAACACCTGTACGAAGTTCCAACTTGACACAACATTACTATGTGGCCACACTATCCCTATTTCGAATGAAACAGCCAACGCTGCCTTGTCATCTACAGGCAAGCTAGTTTTTTCAACAGGGTTTGTAAATAACAAAAAGTGCACATTAATTCGGGATTCCGGCGCAACGCTCTGTGTGATTAAGAAAACATTAATAAACGATAAAGACTATACAGACAAACATGTGACTTGTCGCACATTCTCAGGCACTATAGAGAAATACTCCCTTGCTCTTGTCGAAATTCGAACCCCGTTCATATCAGGACTAGTATTGTGCGCTGTCCTAGAAAATCCTGTCGCTGATATTATACTTGGGAACCTGCCCAATATACGACCTTGCTCTAAAAAGGAGATCAGAGATTGGGAGCATAGAAACGGTATCCACCACCCAAACAGCGAGTCTAAAGAGAAACACCATTCATGCTTGTCTCAATCTGCCAAATGACCAAGGGAGACAACCAATGAAGTAATTCCGAAAGAATTCACCAAGGTGTACCATGCAGGGGTGGTCGAATCTGTCAGTGATACGACCAAATTAAAACCTCGAATTGAGGATGCTATCGATCTACCAAGTACCAAGCCTGTAGATGTGCAACATCACACACACCACACAAATGCAATAACACGACAGACAACCCATAAAACCAACACCGACCAACTGCAGGAGTCACTAGAAATTGTAGCACCAAACTCTACCAACACTAATTTTGGAGATGAACAGAAAGCAGATTCTACACTTTCACCATATTTTAAGTTAGTAGGACTTAAACCAAAATTAACCAAGAACGCATCGTGGACATTTAGGCTACAGAACAATGTATTAACTAGAGTATACACAACAAATCAGACCACGATACAGCAAGTAGTGGTACCACAAGCACATCGAGACAAAGTATTAAAGATAGCCCATGACTCACCTTTCGGAGGTCATATGGGGTACGAAAAAACTAGGGCTAGGGTCCTGACCCAGTTTTATTGGCCAAAATTTTGCCAAGACATTAAAACCTTTTGTAGATCATGTGATATATGTCAGAAACTGGTGAAAAGGGGGAAAAACCCTACGGCAGAAGTCCAATCAACTACAACTGCCTCGAGGCCTTTCCAAATCGTGGCAGTTGACCTAGTAGGTCCGTTGAATCACATTTCAAGTAAAGGGAATAGATATATTTTCACTCTTATTGATTTATGTACGAGATGGCCAGAAATGCTTCCATTAAAATCTGTCTCCTCTAAGGATGTGACGGACGTATTATTAAATATTTTCTCCCGTTTTGGCTTCCCGGAGAAAATAATTTCAGATAGAGGAACCCAGTTCATATCCAATGCCACTCAATCGGTAACTAAGTTACTAGGCATAAAGCAATGTTTCACCAGTCCCTATCGACCGGCCGCAAATGGTATCTGCGAGAAACTAAACGGGGACCTGAAACATATGCTATCTAAAGTGACAGCTGAAAATCCAGCCGATTGGGATATACTTCTCCCAACGGTGCTGTTCGCATATAGAGAAGTCCCGCAATCAAGCACAGGGTTCTCTCCCTTCGAATTGATTTATGGAGCGAACCCAAGAGGACCTCTCACTATTTACAAAGATATCATATCACAACCTGTAAATATCCAACTACCCATTTCTACCTATGATTTAGTCACTGACACCAGAGACAAAATCATACGTTCCTGTATACTGGCCAGAACATCACTACAGGAGAAAGGTTTTAGGTACAGGCAGTACGCCAACAGAGGTGCAAAAACAATTGTATTGAATCCAGGTCAGGATATTTTACTACTGCTACCTGACAAGAGAGATTTACTATCAACCTCTTGGCAGGGACCTTTTAAAATTGTTAGAAGAATTTCGGAAGTTGATTACGAAATCTCTTTGAATGGAAAGTTGAAAATATTCCATGTAAATATGTTGAAACCATACTATGCTAGACAGGACATTGAGACGAGTGAACAGACGCAGCTAACTGATGACAGAAACGAAACGACAATTACCCAACTGAATGACACCTTGACAAACGAAGCATCGTTAACGACGCACTCTTACGACGACAAAAACGACGAAGACATATGTACATTACCGACCATATGTGATAACGACAACAACCAATGTGACGACATATTGACAACTATTGATCTCGACGACGACGACAATGACATTGAGGACAATTTACAAACAGTAGCATCTGTGATAAATCAGACAGACGTAGACAATACTGAAATCCCAGTACCGATTATGACTGACGACGGTAGTTTAAATGACATACAAATCTCTGACACTTTGACACAACAGCAGCGACAAGACATTTTGACTATCCTTGACGAGTATAAATCTATCTTTTCTAACAAACCTGGACGCACTGACAAAATAACACATTCAATTGTGCTGACAGATCTGACACCGGTCAAATGTAGACCATATTCTATTCCTCTACATTATAGAGCAAATTTAGACAAAGAAATTTTGGATTTAGAGAAAAATAGAATAATTCAGAAATCTATGTCTCAATATTCTTCACCGATTGTCCTGGTGAAAAAGAAGGACCAGACAATCCGTTTGTGCATCGACTATAGAGTATTAAATACAAGAACCACAACAGATGCAGAGCCAATGAACAGTTGTGAAGATCTCATTCTGAATATGTCTCAATCATCCTTATTTTCTAAGATTGATTTAGCGAAAGGTTATTGGCAAGTGCCACTACACCCTGCTGCTAGACATATAAAAGCATTCGCAACACTCTCGGTTTGTACGAATGGCGATATCTTCCATTTGGTCTCAAGAGCGCACCCGCCACCTAGATTGCTATTACACGGAATTAAAGATTTCCAAGCTTATATTGATGATATATGCATCCATTCTTCTAATATGACTTCTCACTTACTTACACTCAAACAAGTCTTCAACCAAATCTTTCTTTTTGGACTTACTATCAAACCTTCCAAGGTTGAAATAGCCTATAAACAAATAGACTTCCTTGGTCATAGAATCTCTGAAGGCAAACTGTTGACAGATGATAAAATTGTTTCCAAGATTCTTAATCTAGAAGTGCCTACCACAAAGAAACAAATTAGAAGTTTACTAGGTATTATTAACTATTATACTAAATTTATACCAAATTGGGCAGAACTTACCTCAGTTTTTTCCAATATGTTAACTAAAGATCATCCATCAAAAATTTGTAAAAGTACTCGCTTAGATGCAATAAGCAGATTGAAACGTATTTTTTTCTAATCCACCAGTCTTACGTTTACCCAACATACATTTACCCTTTATTTTGACCACAGATTCGAGTGCTATCGCAATAGGAGGATGTTTAATGCAAGAAGTGGATGGAGTGAGACACCCAATTCTCTACGTAAGCCGTAAACTGAAGAAGGCAGAGATCCGGTATTCTACGGTGGAATTGGAGGCATTAAGTCTATTATTTTGTGTGTTAAGATTATCTAAGTTCCTCTTAGGTACCCACTTCGTTGTACTCACTGATAATTCGCCATTGTTGGTGCTTAAGCAAGGTGCCCCGAAAAACCATCGTTTACAAAGATGGTGTCTTCTTCTTCAAGATTTCGACTTCGAAATCCGCCATATCAGAGGCACTGACAACATCATTGCCGATATTTTATCACGGCAAACGAATGCGCCAGCAGAATAACATTTGGCACATCGACCATTCGCCATACTAGAAACTGTTATATTTTAGTCTGTATCATATAACAGTGTAACTCTACACCTGCTAGAGTACTTTCATTTAGAAGTAATAACACCTCAGTGAATAGGTTACTTATGACACCCACGAACATGAAACTTTAAGAGCTATACTTTAAGAGCTATAATTTAAGAGATATACCACCAATTGCCCAAGCTCTAGAACGATCCGAGCGAGAGACATTAACTGTGTAAAGATTTCAACCAGTGAACTGACTCTGAATACTGTAAGAAGACTTTATACGCGACATTGAGAACAGTCCATACTTGCTTTTGCTACGAAACTTTGCAAACAGCCGAAACAGAACTACTTCGACTACAACACTCAAGAGACAGCCATACTAACTTTTAACATTCATGGCACAACACGATAACAACAGGAGGACAACGCGCACATCATCGTTGGATTTAGTTACTTAGTTAATTAATTAATTTAGTATTAAATATGTATTATCTTTGCATTAATTATGTATATAAAATGTGTTAACCTGTAATGTGTACATATTATACCATAATATTACAGGTGGTTCCATTCATAAGCTAAAGAACCTTCCTATACAATTGTCTCTGTGTAAATTATAACCCATTTTTGAGTCATCGTACCAAAAGTACGTATTTTCTTAAAGGGCAAATATCGCCTAGTCCATTTTTTCTAAGGGCAATAACACTTACCTCAACTTTAATTATATATTTTAACCAAATACTATTTTGAATGAAAGGTGAGTGAATGACAGCGTGAATGAATTAAATGAGAGAACGATATACTGAGCGGACAAATTGTACGCAAAACGTATTTATTTTAATTTGTCTGCGTCTTTCATGTAAATTGCATGACTTGTCTAAATTGTTGATACATGTTTAGTAGTTAGTTTAATATTCTTAGTTTAGGAGTTAGGATACTACTTCTAAGCACCACTGCTTGGAATGCCTGATCATGTATTGCACACATTAGAGTAATTCATGATTAAGGTTATCCCAACTCGTGACGCTTGGAAATAAGCCACACATTCAGCACACACTTTACACAAAACTCAAAACTGAACACTATCAATTAAAATGCAGTCACTTTATTAGAAGCAGCAACTTATTAGTCAACACACTAACAAGCCAACAGGGACACATGTAGTCTAATGGGATAAAATAACAACGTAACTACATATTTAGCATTATACAACATACGAGAGTAAAAGTGTATTGAAATGCACACACAGATCAAGATGTGAAGGTGTACTTAATTAGCCAGGACTTTTGTCTTGTTAATCCTCTTTAATACAGAGGTTAATTATCTTGGTATCAGTGGGGTACTATGAGAAGGACGGGTTGTAAAATCAACTAGTAAACGTCACGTAACTTCGGTCAGATAAGCATTTTTAAGGACACAGGAGAGAGAGAGTGATCTCTTCACCAAATCAGAGAAGTGGTGTATGGGAGAATACATGAGTTTTGATGCCAGTATGTAGGTTACCAGGTTACTGTCCACCAAACTACAAACACCGACTTTATGTGATTCTGTGACAGAATTAGAGCAGATCTAATTACCTTATAACAACCCATCAAATCGGGGGAGAGGGGGGAATCCTGTCACAGCCTCACATTTATAGATATTAGTCAAAGGGCTACAACTCCCGCCCAAGGGAAAGAAGTGAGTCACTCGAAGGCCAGAGTAATCTAGAGCCTTCTCGAAGGACTGGTCATTGAGTCCATTGTCCCGTGGACACTGATGTGGCCCGCCTATTGCGGGGTCCACGAGGAACTCGGACGGAGTTACCACCCGTGTCGGATTGCGACACGTGTGGACCGGCAGAGGACAGACGGACCATCAGAGAGGCAACAGGGCCTGCCTTAGAGGGACTCAATAGATTAGACCAATGTGTATTTGGGGTTTATAGACATATGCTAGATAGTTTGCTAGAATGTTTTCATAACTATGTGTAATGATGTTAAATCTCTGTGATATGCAACTCAGCGCGGGCTTGTTAACCCACTGCGCCAACGCACTGTATATTGAACTACAATAAATGTTAGATATTATATTTAACGGAGTTATTGTTGCCTGTGTGAACCCGAGCTCAGATACCTAAACATGAGCTAGACGCTGACAATTACATTGTTTTTTGTATAACAAAGTTTGGTAATATGCTTTCATCGATTTTTAGGCTTAATACACGTACGTTTACTAATGACTCTGAATTTTTGCAATTTTATATTTTTGACTGGCCTTTGAAAGGCCAAATAAACTGTGGATGTTATAACTCTCAGCCTTTTGGCTGATATCAAAGTGTAGTAACTGATCTTGATCTCGCCAGTTCCACATGCAGAGGCAGTCATCCGAATGGCACACACGGACGTCAGGACCTGATGGGGAGGGGCAGGCCCCTGTGGGACCCCCTGAGCCTTTATTAAAAACAAAACAACAATCGTCTTCAAATTATCGAGCTTTGAGCTAAGATCAAAGTGTAGTAACTTCACTTGATCTGGCCAGGGTCAGTAGCAGGGGGGTCATCTGAACGACACGCGGGGAAGTGGAACCTCATGGGGCAACTCTGGCTCCTGTGGAACATTGCGCCATAATTTAAAAAAAAATTTTTTTTACGGACATACGTCATTCACGTACACTGCTAGAAGACACACTGCTGGGCGAGCTCAGAGCAGGTCTGAAGTCGTCAGAAGCAGCCACATTTCTCCCCCCCCCCCCCACCTCTAACTCCCACCCTCGACAAGTACCTCGCGTCCATCACGTACCTCACACTTCCCGAGGGAGGGTATTCCCCTGTGTCCTTCTCCTGTCGTGCGCTCACATCCTTATTTCCAGCTTGGAGACGGTTTAATCGCTGGTGGCGGTTATCCTAAAAATAACGTGTCTTGAGAAAGGGAACATTGCATTATGTCGTCACGACAGTAAAGTTGGAGCGGAGGAGAGGCAGGGGGACACGAACGAGTGAACTTTATTTTCAAAAGGTTACGAATTAGGCACGCAGGCCCGTCTGACATTCTATAAAAAGAGATATGCTGGACGGTTTGGCATCATGGAATTGAGGAATACCAAGATCAGAAACCAGTGACAGCACACCAGACACATAGCAATACGCAGACATGATCACTTTCGCAACAATTTTGGGATATTGGATCGAAAATACTTACCATAATACATAGTAAACATAACACTTGATCATTATTAGTTTGTATTTCGTTTGGTAATTTAAATGTATTTGATAGGCGAATCTGTTTCGTATTGTTGGATGTTAGTCTGTCTACACTCTCATGCTAATGTCTGCCTCTCACCTGCCATCGTCTGTTATTAATTGATATAGGTAAAAACACTATTGACCTTCACACGTGGCTTTCCATTCACATTAATTTTATAAAGTGGCTTGGTGCAATATTACTAGAGTTTTGGTGCTTCTTTTCTCCTGCTATCGCATTCCTTCTGTTCGACAATATTTCCAAAGTTTGAAAGCTTCAGTTTTATCCTTGGATTGTTTATTCGTTGTCCACATTTCTTAACATAAAATAGACGTTAGTCGTGGTACCAACTTCACGACAAAGGGTCACCCCATACTGCTCCATTTCTGTGTCTGTGAAGATCACACAATATACGCCTCACTGCGAGAAGTGGAACAGACAGCAGTTCCGGCAAACCAAAAGCTAGCACACGCGTACATGCATACGGCTAATGCCAGAATGCTAACACAACAGTCCGCCACTATAATAAAGTTTGTTGTCGATGGAAACAAACAGTGACTAGAGAACTAACAGTTGTACAGCCATTATTCTTAAGGGAAAACCCAGGTAACTATTGACATCTAATTTGAGAAATCGAAGTCAGATGTCATAAAGCAAGTGAGCTTTTATATATATATATATATAATATATATGTATATATATATATCACTCATATTGAAACATTTAAATATACTTATGTCCGCACAACGACAGATAAGTCGTTCTGAACACATAAGTAGAACCATCTGACCATTAGAGAACTCCTGTTAGCGGACGACCAAGCACTACTAGAAAAATCAGAAGCTGAATTATAAGACCACATGAATAGTCTAAACGAAATGTGTAGGGAACATAACATGAAAATTAGCACAAGCAAAACTGAGGTAATGACTATAACTAAGGAAGAAAAAACAACAACAATTCACCTAAACAAACATCCCTTGAAACAAGTAAAGAGTTTCAAGTACCTGGGAAGTATAATATCATCAAATGCCAGATCAGAAGACGAGATCGAAAGTAGATGCAATAAGGCAAACTAACTCATTGGACAAATGGCGCCAATACTAAGGAACAAACATGTATCAATAACTATTAAGAAAGCACATTACAACACAATCTTCCTGCCAGCTCTATGCTACCAATGCCAAACCTGGACAATGACAGAAAAAGAGAAAAGAAAAATTACAACATAAATGAGATTCATGAGAAGAATACTCAACGTATCAAGAAAATATAAGATCAGAAATGAAGAAATCAGGACTAAAGAGGGGGTTATAGCAGCACTATATTTTATTAGAAAGCAGCAGGTCAAATGATTTGGCCATGCAAGTAGGTTACCAACTAACAGTATACCACAACAAGCAATGATGTACAGACCAGAGGGAAGCAGAGGAAGAGGCCGACCACGTAAACGTTGGACGGAGGGAATAGCAGAGTCCATGGGAATATCGATACATGAAGCCCATAACCGGGCACTCTCACGATGTTTATACTTCACCTCGACACCGCAAGGTACAAGAGGAACATGATGAGATGAGATGAGATGAGATGAGATGAGAACGACAGATAACGATTAACAACTCTGTGTTGCCAATGTTAAACTTGGACATCATCTGAACCACACGCACAATCTATATCTGTCAGATGAGGGGCTAGAGGAGAGCTGCCAACTGAACTTTCTGATACCGAGAAAGAAATGGTGTTATCGGACAGACAGTGAGATCAACACCTTCAGCCACATATATCAAAAGCAGAAGTTCAAATAGTTCGGCCATCCCGTTAGAATGCACTACCACCTGTTACTAGCACTGGCGATACACCAAAGAAGACACTATTTCTCCCCATGACTCTTGACGGCAAACGGTGCAGATGATGATTATCAAGTATCAGGTCCTTTACTGAACGTAGCGTCTCATCATGGCCCCTTCCGAATGGATTGTCGATCCTTCGCCAGTTTACCCGCCTCACGTATTTTGCCTGTATATGTTTTTGAATATTGAAGACACATACAGTAGATTGCACAGTTTATTGTCTGGCATATTTCTCTGCATCTCTTCAAGTGTCAGAAGTCACACAACAAGCAAATCAACGAATCATTCAAGCTGAAATATTTGCCATGCCGCTAAGCGTGAGCGGTCATATTTCGCCATCTTAAACGATCACCAAGCTGAAATCTACAACACACATATTCCTACAGTATTTTACAGTGTCTACCACAGTAATTTTCAATGGAACATGAAGAATTTTTGTTTACACAACATTGGTTCGGGAAAACGAACCGCATCTGCTTCAGCACATGTTTTTCATTATTACCAAATCTTAGCAGTAATAAAACAAAAAAGAAGAGAATTCAGCCATTCATAGGGATTGATTCCTGACCGCTGCTTTGATAGGCACAGACAATTCTAACAGAACATTGCCCTGATAAGCAAAGAGGCGGAAGTCTCCGTATCTAAGTTATGAAGCTAAACCTTCCCACTAAACATTTGTTTTGATTTCTTAATCACCATGATGTGCCATACCGATAAGCTGGTAGATCATATTATGCCATTTCACGTGATCACCAGTCGTGGATCAGCAATGTGTTCTTGTCTCGATTATGCCATGTGATCAAGCCATCGAGATATTTATCTCCTTCCCTTCCCCTTGTTCCTTTTCCCTCACTCTTTCCAAATGTTACTAAACTTTCTATTTTTTTTTAATTTTCCTTCTCATAACATGTCCAAAGAATCTTGACTGTCTACGTCTAATTTCTCTAATCAGTCACGGTTTTTATTTCTTCCATGCAGGACTTTCTCATTGGTTTGTCTGTCTGTCCACGGTACTCTTTGCATTTTCCTCAGAAACTACATCTCCACTTCCCCCAGTTGTTTACCAGTTTTTCTGCTTACTGTACAAGATTCACATCCACATAATTGTATATGATCTATGTAGCACTTCAACACTCCGATTCTCGTTGCAATCGACATCACTTTATTGGTCAGTATATATTCCATCCAGCAAATGGCATCTTTGCCATATCGATGCTTGATCTAATGTCTTCAATGCACCTCCCATCAGATGTTATAACAGTTCAGAGATAGTTGTACCGCTTCACTCTGTGAATTGGCGAAACATGATTTTCTAGGCATTTTTTGTTAAGAAATTTAGCATTGAAGATTTAAATGCAGTTTCTTTCATAGGATTATATTCGTGTACAAAAGCTAAACGCGATTTCTTTAAATGTGTCTCTAGCAGTGTTTATTGGGAACAATATTCCTTTTTCTAACAATTTTCTACCTATCTGACTGCTCCTACTAACTTTAATTTTATAATAATTTAGAGAAAACCTTCACGAAATGCAAAAATTCTGAAGTACATATCATAATGGATGACTTGAATGCCAAAGTTGGAAATCAACAGGACATATGCATAGTAGGCAAGTATGGACTAGGGGAACAGAATGAAAGTGGGCAAAAGAACATGATTTGATTAATGGAAACACCTGGTATCAACAGCACCCAAGGAGATTATGGACATGGTGAAGTCCTAATCATAAAATCAAAAAGCAGATTGATTACATTCTCATCAACAGAAGATTTCGAAATGTCTTAAAAGTCACAAAAACTATACCAAGCTCAGACTGCTACATAGATTAATCTTCAAAAAATTACATATACAATTAAAGAAAGTCAAATATTCACGAAGAAACACAAAACTGGATCTACAGGTACTGAAGAGTGAGGAAAATAAAAGATAAATTCAACTTAGAGGTAAAGAACAGATTCGATGCATTGTCCGATATGGAAATATTATTTTAGGACGTCGGTGACCAATGTGAAATATTAAAGAAATCAGTCAACCAAGCTGCAGAAACAACCATCCCAAAAATAAAGATAATATGGCGCAAGAAATGGATGACGGAAGACATCTTAAAACTCACGGAAGTAAGAAGAAATAACAAAAATAACAAGGAAACATATGAAGCGATTCACAGAAAAATTAGGAAGCTATGCAAAGAGGCAAAAGAAACATGGCTTGAGGAAAATAGCAAGGACATTGAAAACTAACACAACACCCGGAATAGCAAATTAATGCACAAAACAATGAATGGCATCACTAACAATCGAACACACACACACACATATTTTTTTTTTTTAAAACGTTTATTGAGTGTTAAGAAACATTTGCATTTGTATTGTTCGTGTTGTTACAGAGCGTTGCATGTGGAAGTGTAGGTGACATATGCGCAAAAATTACAAATATTGTATACATTTAAACATTCCTCCATTGACATTGTTGTAAGGAAATATTTTATATCAACAGCGTGATGGTAGTGGGCTGCTATTATTTCCCTTGCCGCCCCGCTCTCCTGCCAGCTCTAAAACTCCTACCAAGTACCATCCCTATCCCTCGGTGATGATAAACATGGCGGTGCACAAAATGTTTAGAACCAACCGGCGAGGGTGGCAGCACAGACAACAATCACAGTATCAAAAAGGTGGGAAAGGGGGATGTGCAGTTTACGGGTTTACAAAGCCATATATATTTATAATGATTACAATAATACTAATGCAAATAACAACCAAATACATAAATAATAATATTAATAATGACAAGGAATAATTTAAAAATGCTAAGGGTGATAACAATAACACTGTTTTTGTTAAACAGCAATGATAATAAACAGCGATGATAATAATATTAATAGTTAAACCTGTGATTCCATTTGCTAAAATGATTATCTTAGGAATGGTGTTTACATGAAATACATCTATAATAATGACAAGAATAAAAACTGCTAAGGGTGATAACAGTAACAGCAATGATAATAAACAGCAATGATAATAAATAGTTAAACTTGTGGTTCCATTTGCTAAAATGATTTTCCTAGGTATGGTGTTTACATGAAATACATCTATAATAATGACAAGAATAAAAACTGCTAAGCGTGATAACAGTAACAGCAATGATAATAAACAGCAATGATAATAAATAGTTAAACTTGTGGTTCCATTTGCTAAAATGATTTTCCTAGGTATGGTGTTTACATGAAATACATCTATAATAATAATGACAAAGAGTAAAACTGCTAAGGGTGATAACAATAACAGCAAAGATAATAGACAGCAAGGATAATAATAGTTAATCATGTGATTCCATTTGCTAAAATGCTTATCCTAGGAATGGTGTTTACATGAAATGCATCTAAAATAATAATGACAAGGAATAAAACTACTAAAGGTGATAACAGCAATGCTAATAAATGCAATGATAAGTACTCAATCAAAATAGTGATAGTCCCACTCTCACCCATTTGACCCACCACACTAATGGGTAATGATGGTAAAGGCAGGATAAATTTTGGAACCAAAGGGTGAGGGTGTCAGCAAAGGCAACAAACAAACCATGAGTGAGGGAAGGGGGGGGGGGGGTCTCATGGGAGATGAGGTTATATATTAATAAAGGTTACTATATTAATAATGCAACTAAAACCAAATACATCAATGATAATGATGACTAACATTTACCTACTAAGGGTGATAACAGTACTGATAGTAACAGCAATGATGATAATAGTTATGATAATGATCCCACTTTCCAAAACTGTGATTCCATTTGCTAGAATGATTTTCCTAGGAATGGTGTTAGCATAGCATAGTAGGTACATATACATTGCAACATAGTAGAAGTAAAAGGAGTTGATTTTCTTTTCCTCCTTGCTTATTTTTTGGTCTTATTTGTAAGGGTTCATTAATTTTTTCCCTTCCTCTTGTGTATGTTTTTTTTTAAAATTACTTATTGTAAAAAGTAAACAAGCATCAGTATTAGCACAAATTTTTAGTCTTTACATTTTTGTTTCCCTTGCCAGCCTCTCACCAATTTGGTTTCACTCCACCAATGCCATTACCCCCCTCTCTGGGCAATGATGGTAAAGGCAGGATAAATATTTGAACCAAACCGGTGTGGGTATCAGCAAAGGCAGCAACAAACCATGAGCAAGGGGAGGGGGGGCACATGGGAAAGGGGTTTGGGTTTATTACTAATGATGATAATAATAATAATGACAGGAGGAGACATACTGAGGGTAATAACAGCAATTTTAAAAAACAGCAATGGTAATAATAGTTATGAAAATGATAAACATTTTTACAATATGTGATTCCATTTGCTAGGATGATTTTCTTTGTAATGGTGTTAAACATAGCCTAGCAGGTACATACACATGCAAACTGCAGTTTTTAATAATACTTGGAGTAAAGGAGTGGGTTTTATTTTCCTCCTTGTTTTTTTTTCCTAAATGTAGGGGTTCATTCATATTTCCCTCTTTGCTTTCTCTTTCTTTTTTTTTAATAAACATTAACCAAACATTTGTATTTGCATAAGTTTTTACAGAATTATTGGTTTGATAACCATATGTGTTTTTGTATTTATTCATTCATTCAACACTCACTCACATGATTCAAAGGGGGTGACTAAGAGAAAGGGAAATCTTTACATTTTTGTTTCCCGCGCTACCCTCCCACTAATTGTTCAATTCCATCAATGCTCTCCTGACCACCCTAGTAATGATGGCACAGGCAGAACAAAAGTTTGAACCAACCAGTGGGGTTAGTAGCAAAGGCAACAAACTGTAAGCAAAGGGAGGGGGGGGGGCCGCGGGGGAGATGAAATTGTAAAATAATAATGATGATATCGATAATACTTATAACATTTATAATACTAAGGATAGTAAAGGTAGAATAAAGATAGTCATAATAATAATGATGATAATCATTTTAATAAACAATAATAATAAAATAATTATAATAATAACAATAATAATGATAATAGTATATACAAATATGTGAGTTTATTTACTAAAGTGATAATCTTAGTAGTGGTGGTAGTATAGCACAACAAGTGCATTCAAAGCCAAACATTCCATAAATAGTACATTGGAATGGGAGGAGTTAAATTTTCTTTTCTCCTTTTTTCTTTTCTCCCTTGTCTATAAGGGTGAAACCATCATTTTGAAACAAATAAAACAAGCATTTATACTTCCACTATTCTTTACATAAGGGATTTTCTATTGGTTTTTTGACCATATGTGATCTATTTAATCATCCACTCACCATTCATTCACAGTCTCTTCTTTCTTTCTCTCACTCATGTATACCAAAATTACCAAAAAATTCCAAAATTGCCAGAGTTGGTATACCATTTATACCAACTCTGGAAAGAGTTGTGATATTTTGTGCGTGTACATAAATGATATTAAATGTGTGTTATATGTGCGGTGTTTGTATCTGGTATCACACACACATATGTGTAATGTGTTGCTGTCCGTGTTTTCCAGACTGTGTTGTCTGTTAGAACTAGATGTAGGGCATCTGCTTTTCGTTTTAAGTAAGGTTTCTGGGTTGTTCTGTGTGTATCTTGTCTGTCTATGTCACTGTTTTCTGGTGAAGTTGCGTTACTGACAGTACAACGTTTTGTAGGTTTAACAGTGTGGTCTTTATCAATTTTGTTTGGAATGTCATAATAATTTCCATGAAGAGAATTTACGTTCTGTACTCTCTTACATTGTTCTGTCGTATTCTGAGTAGTTACGTCCCTTGGACTTTTTGACTTTGATTGTTGTTCTTGATCAATGACATTCTTAACTGTTGTAGTTAATTTCTTTACTGGAATTCTTTTCTGATGCCGTTTATTTCCCAGGCCTTAATTTCTTTGTGTGTACAGTATTTCACATATGGTAAACAACCAATAATTAGATCTGTACAAGGATTGTCTAAGATCGCACACATAAACGTGCCTGATAAGAAAGGTGTTCAAATATGAGCTGTAGCTAGTGGATACTTCTCCACATTGTAAGAAAATGTTCGGCAATTTAAAAAACTTGCCTGTAAAATCTTCAGCTTTTGCAAGCTCTTTCCTTAATCTGATTAAAGTACTCCCTGAATCGATCAAAATCTGACAAGGTGTGTTATTAACCATACCATTGTGGAAGACTAATTTTCCTCTGGAGGAAATTACTGCATTGGCGTTTACCCATGAAAACGGGACTGTGTGGCCTCATTCTAATACACCATCCTCATGGAACTTGTGACATGTTTGACATTTATCATAATTTAGAATATCAATTGCTGCAAGAGCATTATCTTTTATTCTTTCCATTCCTTCGCATTCACTCTCGCTTTCAGAAGATAAATCAACGAGTACTGCATTCACACTCTTCAATCTCTGGTGACATGGACACTTAGCATTATAGTGGCCCCAACTGTTGCAAAAAACATTTGTACTACACGTCGGTAGATTTCTCTTTTGCTTTGTTGTTTCTTCACCATCATATCTAGGTGAGCTGGGTAACCAGGGGATGAGTCATACATTTGATATTGAAAATGATAAAATTTGCAGTATGGGCGTTGTGGTGCATTCGATTTCTGTTTCTATTTGTATCTAAATGGTTTTTGTGGTTTGGTGTTAACTGCAGCTACAATGTTATTTTCATTGTTGGTTAATGTGAAAATATCTCTGTTGGAACAAAAATAAGCGGATCTCTTTCTCTCTAACTGTTCTAAAGATTCAATATCAGACTGTTGTAGAAATTTTGCAAATGGCGTTGGAATTGATGAAATGATTTTGTCCATTATCATTAGATCCCTTAGCTTTTCATAGCTTTTATTCACCTTTACAGCGTTCAGCCACTTATTATAAATATCTTGAACCTGCGAAACGTAATCAATGAACGTTTGATTTGCTTTAGTTTTTAATTTTGAGAACTTTACCTGATACCCTGGTGCATCTAATAGAAAGTGTTGCATGATTCGTTGATGTATGTAGTCATAATCTTTCTGAGTTCTTGTCTCATATAGATCATGACCCAATGCTCTTTTGGGACTTCCTGGTATTTCATTTGAAACTCGAAGTTTTCTGACACGGCTGAAATGGAATCGCCTTGGCAGAATGGTTTCACTATGCCTTTATACTTACTAAACTTATTTCCTTCTTTCTTATTTTTCAATATGGTAGTTGCAATATGCACATGTGACTCAACCTCTAGTTCTTTCATCTTCAGTTGCGTTTCAACCTCCAACTTTTTACTATTAGCTTCTATTTTTTTTGAGTTTGGTAGCTTCAGCTAGTTCTAATTCTGCTAATTCTTTCATATGTAAGCTTTCTTCTGCTCTTTCTTCTCTTTCTCTAACCGTATGTTTTGTATACTCCCTCCTTGCCCATTCTTCTAATTTGTCACCAGTGTAACCTAAATCTTTCCCTGCCTCAATGCACTCTTTTAAAGTTGTCATTATTCTAGGTTATATTTTACAATTTCAATGTATAATAATGAAAAAATGTACAAAATACAATGGCAAAACTTTTAGATGTTAATATACAGCATTTATAAAAAAAGAAATAGAGTGCTGCTTTAAACATCAATATCGCAAATGGGGTACTTATCTGAATTTGATAGACTTGTGTTTTCCTAGTGCCACTCGCAGATGATTCTTTGCTCGAGTTCTTCGCACTGTCTGGGTAGTTGACATGCCATTCACATTACACCCATAACTTCTGTTATTTAGAGAAGAAACATTTATTATCATACACAAATTGTGTCTGTCAAGTCAAAAATTTCAGAGGAAAGATATGATGCGATATAAAAATTAGTGAGTTTTGTTGGTCGTTTGTCTTGTGTCGTAATGTCGTGTTTCGTTCTGTAATATTAGTCTTTAACAGCCGTGGAACTTCAGCTGAAACGTTAACATGCAAATATTATTCATGTCAAATTCATTGCATTTAATTTTATCAAATTTAATACTCTTTATTTTCTGCCAGCACTCGATTCACTTTCTCCCCTCTAGTTTATATTAGGTTGTGAGTTTTCAATCATTTTTACAATCAATTTTTACCAATAAATTTAGCAATCAATTTTAAATACTCTCAATCGAGCTTTCACTATTAACTTTACTTAATTTTTCTTCTCACACAGACTGTGGGTCTTACCAATCATAAGATTGGCCCACTTCTGACACCAATCAATATTATACCTGTCAACGTCTTACATGCACACAGGAATTCAAATCCTGCATACGCACTCAAGAAGACATCAGTCGTACGTATGTATACACAGTTTTATTCAGGAGAACCTGATCATTGTCACAATGTACACACAAAGCGGAGAAATCATTATATACACCATGACGCCTTACAAACACTTATAGCACTTAGCCAATTACACAAGCCCTAGACTCGATTACTCGCTATCTTCAACTAGCACTCTCGCAAAATCTTGTGTTGGGTCGTTCAGTGTAATGCGGTCTGGTCAGTTCAGGACAGCGTCCCGTGAACTTATGTCCCCTCATATCACTACGTCTTGTCCTGTCGGTGTCCTGTCTGTGACATCTCTGTGTCCCCACCGATGTCCTGTCCGTATTCTCTCTACCGTCCTGTAGATGTCCTGTCTTATGACATCTCTGTGCCCTTACCCATGTCCTGTCTATCGTATTTCTGTAGTCCTTGACTGTATTCGGTCCCTTGTCCTCTCTATGTCCTGTACATATTCCCCTCAACACCCTGACACCACATAAACAAAAGAAACAAACTAAAGTAAATTACGGTAAGGGACATAACGACTTAACATATTAAGGGACAATATTTAATCTAAAAATATTACGCATCCCGTTCTGGTAATTTCGTGTTAATATATCGTTAATTTCATTTTGTAAATCAAACTTTACTGCCATTACTTATTCATTAAGATTCATATGTGGAAGAAAAATAAACAGCGTAATACCACAAGCAAATATGATATTATTTAGTTATTGTTTCACACAGTATAATTTTATAATCTGCTTTCCTGGCTTTATAGGATAATATATAATACTTAAGCATTCTGCTTTGATATTAAAAGATGAGTATGTATATCCTTTGCAGGACATCGCTGTCAACATCAGCATCTTTCAGCTGATTGTTGATTTCTTGGCAAGATTACGCTCAGTAGTTTGCCATTACTATCTGAGAGGCCGGCTCACATACCCCGTAAGTTACCGACGCGATTCGAACCACTGCTGATTCTCACCGTCGTCACGTTACTTACGAGAGTATACGAGATTACGGAGAAAAGTCGCTAACCTCTAGGCCAGGAAGCGCTTTGATATTACGTATATTAAATTAGTGGTTATATTTTTGGCAGGCTGTTGAAAGGCCAATGAACACCTTTTTAAGTCTACGACACTTCCCGACCTTTTGTCTAAGATCAAAGTGTGGCTTTATCTGTACTTGATCTAGCTAGGGTGAAGAGATGGTCATCCAAATTCAAACCCGAACACCAAATCACTAACACTGGCAGGCGGGCCTTAGTGGACCACAATAGATATAAAATGGCAAGGTCAAATAATCATATCACTCATAACCAAAACTGGGACGCAGAGGTGTTTCCAAGGCATCAGGGCCAGGTTCTATACTGACCAAGACCTACTAACACGTTCTAGTCGTGCGTCCTGGGCAACAAGTCCTTCGGGGCCCTGGCTAACGTAGTAGGATCTCTGATTCTTCCGAAGTCGGAGAGTATCTGCCTGCACGGCGAGGAACCACCAGTCTGCACACAAATAAGCCAGACATGGCGAAACGGATACTAACGCAAACCTCAGGTCCTGTATGACATCACACTGATGTTGGACAACAGGATGTCTTCATCCAACATACAGGACTTCGCGTTGGAGTTCACAGCCAGCGAACGCAAGCAAGCAAGCAAGCAAGCAGCAAGCAGCAAGCAAGCATAACCAAAACAGCTGACACCATTGTAATGTTTTGGCACTCGTAGAGTAGGGGTAAAAATTAGAGACTAGAGGACGCACTAGACAACATAAACATTGAATGATGTAGTTACTGGCCGGGATTCGAACCTATTACCTCCAAATGACGACAGCGCCTCGCTGCTTCTCTAGTCTCTAATTCTTACCACTACTTCTATAAGCGCCAAAACAATACGTCTGTATTTATTAATTATTTGTCTTGATGGCCTCAAAGAGTTTCTCAATTGATTGATTGATTGATTGATTGATTTAGGAATCGACATCACTAGCATTCGGGGCATTCTCATAATCGCTCCGTCCCCATCCTCAGCAGCCAGCGAAGAGTTCCAACACAATAGTACCAGTAGCAATCTGATTATATGTCCTTCTCTCCTTTCCTCTGAGCGTTGAGCGTTGGCCAGATCCCCTCGTCACTCCTCGCTGTCTCATTCTGGCCAGACCATGCTAATCCATTTGCTCCTCCGAGGTGTACACGTGCTCCCACAAGGCCACAACCACGTCTGCCTTGTCATGTATCAATACTCTACCAAGTTCAAATCAAATCAAATCAAATTTATTTTCAAAGGGTAACAAAGGGTTCTGCAGAGTCAACCAATCTGTCTGCCTGTTCATTTCCGAGTACACCGGCATGCCCCGGAGAATAGATCCACGCGATGCTTGTCACCCGTGACCTCCGAAGCGAACCAACCCACTCCGTACGAAGCCTGCCCGTCCTCACCCTCGACAGCATGCTTTATGAGTCATTTACAATCACGATGTGTGTATGTGTCGTTTTCTTCATCCAGCGGAGAGCCGCAGTGACTGCCTCCACCTCCATTCTTAAGATGGATGTTGTGGTATCATATGCCAAGCTCTCCTGCACCAAACGTCGACCCTTAGCTTTGGCTATGAACCCCCAGCCACTTCTCTCACCTCTTGACACCGAACCATCTGTATTGATAATCACATCACCCTAGGTAGCATTGTCCTGAATTAGTTGCTGGATTTCCATTTCCCTGGCCCCTGCTGGCCACTCCCTGCACTCCCGGCTTAATGTGATTATAACTATGGACAAGTCTGACTGCTCCGCTGGCACACTGACCCACTCCTATCCTGGCCTAATGTTCTCCAAGATGCACACCTGTCTGATCGCATCCTCCGCCTGAGCCATCCATGATTTCCCTCTTATCAGTCGCTGACCCTTAACTGCGTCCAGCGCCTCATGCAGTGGGTGGTCTGTGTCTGCAGCTACTCTGAGGTATGCCTTCGCCTGCATCACCTTGAGCCTACCAGCAACAGTCGGCAGATAAAGGATGTAACGCATACACACTACTGGGGTGTCTCTGGTGCATCCCAGAATGACCCGCATAGCTTCGTTCTGTATACGCTCTAACTTCACCAGCTGACTCTCTGAGACAGTGAGCAGTCCTAATCCATAATCAATTACTGAGAGGATCAAGTGCTGGTATAGTGTGAAAAGCATTCTCTGCTCTGTGTCCATTGCAGCCATAGTTTTAAGTGCACTGAGTCCCTTTTGAGATCTTGTCACAACCGTCTTCACATGGTCCTTGAAGGATAGGCTCCTGTCAAATGTGATCCCCAGATACTTCAGTTTGTTCTCTCTGCTGACATTCCTACCATCTATCGCGAGGCTTGGGACATCAACTCTCACAATCCTGTTGTCCAGAGAGCACCACAAAACAGCCGCCTTTTCCGGGTGGATGGCAGCACTCATTTCTGTGCATCAGTCAATCACTTTATCTACTGTCGCCTGTAACTCCTGGGCTGTTTGCTCCCTATCTCTCCCCTGCCTATGTGCAAGAATATCATCTGCAAACGTTAGTATCCTTCCAACCCCTGGTTCTTCTAGGTTTGCAATCTTGCTCGTATACACATTAAAGAGCACCGGTGAGACTGCAGATCCCTGTGGCAGTCCCGGGGTTAAAATATGTGGCTCTGAGGTCCATGCACCAAGACGGAGTGAAGTCGAACTTCTCTCAATTGATATTTATGTGTAATACGTGAACAACATTGGAACCGACTAATTATTTCTCATCTTTAAATGTTCGTTGCTATACTGGACACAGCATTACGGTCTGGCGTGTTTGTTGTTTGACCTATGCTAGTTTAATATACATTTTTGAGCGCTATGGTGCTATGTCAGTGGTTGGAGAAGAATTATGTCCATATTCCACAGTTGTGGGTTCATGTAATAGATAGACCTTGCTAATGAAGACACATTTCTCGGTGGGTGTGTGTGTGTGTGGGTGTGTGTGTGTGTGGGGTGGGGGTCTAGTTGACCATGCGTCGAAATACACTTGTTCCTGCAGCGGGGCGCTGTCGTCATTTGGAGGTGACCGGTTTGCATCCCGGTCGGTAACTAGCAGCTTTCAATTTGTTAATGTTGTCTAGTGCGTCCTCTAGTATCTAATTATTATCCCTACTTCTACGAGCGTGTGTATTTATTTATTAATTGTGTTGATGGCCTCAAAGGGTTGCCCAATTGAGTTTTATTTGTAAAGCTGAGAAGTCCAGATCTAAAATTCTTAGTGATCAGGCTGAGGCTCGTAGACAGAAGGTTAAAGAGGCTCAGTCGCAGATGTGAGGAGCGCATAGTATTGAAAGGAGAAGAGCTGTTGAAGAACATTGAAGAACTCAGGGAATAACTAATACATTAAAGTGTTACCAATAATTAGTTTTTTTTCTTTCATTTTTTTTTCGTTTAAACACGGCCAATAAGTATATTAAAGCATTACATGTAAGTGATGCGCAATTTATTGCATGACCGAATTTGCTGCATCTTTTCAGACACATGATGTAGACGTCACTCAACATAAAACAAAGCGAAACAATGAATCTTTCAAGCTGAAATATACAACACACATATTCCCACAGTCATGTATACTATCTCATCATCAAGTGCCCTGTTGTCTCGCGTAGGCGTTCATGGTTCTCCACAGATCTCTTTGGTGTTCTGGATCAACTCTGCTAATGATATTCCTCCGTGCCACCGTCTCAATCCGTTCAGCATCATTTCTCTTGGTCTGCCTCTGCCTCTCTTTCCCTCGATCTTTCCAGTTGTCACGATGTTCTCCAATGCCTCTCTTCTCATCACATGACCAAAGAAAGCTGTTTGTCTCTTTCTTGTTGTTGTATATATTATTCTGTTTTCATTATCCTATTTCAGGCAATCGTTGTTAGTTACTCTGGCAGTCCAAGGAATTCGCAACATTCGTCTCAGGAACCACATCTCTGTTGCTTCTAAGTTCTTCCTGATTTGTTCATTTACATTCCAAGATTCGCTGTCATACATCAAAACTGGTTCTATATAGCATTTTAGCACTCTCTTTCTTACTTTCATTGATAGCGACTTATTGCATAAGATACTCTGCTGTTTTCTGAAAAGCGGCTTTTGCCTGCCCTATTCTGCACTTAATCTCTGTTGTACATCTTCCATCCGATGTTATAAGTGCCCCTAGGTATTTAAAATTATCCACTTGGTTAATAATTCTCCCTTCTATTTCTATGTCACATTTTGGTGTCCCCATTTTCTTTGATATCACCATTGTTACTGTTTTCTTGATGTTCAAAGAGAGTCCTTTCTGTGCACTCTCTGATATTACAATGTCCAACAATTGTTGTAGGTCTGTTGCACTATCCGCCACTAATACTGTGTCATCTGCATAGCGTATATTGTTTATATTATGTCCTCCGATTTGTATTCTTGGCTTCTCTTTGATCTCTCTCATTATTACTTTGCTATATAGGGAGAAGAGATCGGGTGACAAGACACAGCCCTGTCGTACTCCTAGCTTTATCTGTTCGTAACTACCCTCTTTATTTCCCATTTTAATTGCTGCTATTTCGTTCCAGTATATATTCTTTATTATTCTTAAATCTTTCCCATCAATGTTGATATCTTCCAACATTTTAATCAGCTCATCATGTTTTACTTTATCAAATGCCTTAGTATAATCTATAAAACATAAATATATGTCCCTCTGTTTCTCTATTGACCTTTCTATTAGTGTTCGTAATATATATATTGCATTGTTTGTACCCTTTCCGTCCATAAAACCGTACTGTTCTTCACTAATTTCCATTTTTATTTTCTTTGTTGTTCTTCTGATTATAATTCTGAGTAGAAGCTTAGTGGCATGGCTTATGAGGTTAATTGTACGAAAATCTTCACATTCAATTGCTACTGGTCTCTTTGGTATTGCTATAAATTCAGATTTTACCATTTCGCTTAGTAAATATCCACTGTTGTGAATATCATTTAGCATTTTGGTTAATATATCTACTCCAATGCCGGTCTCTGTGGCTAAGGGCTTGCGAACGCGGTTTGTGAGTCCGTATACCCGGGTTCGAAATACGGCGGTGCTGGTTTTTTCGAAAAAGGTATAGGGGCCGGTCGTTCAGAAAGCAATGGCAAACTACTGAACGTAACACTTGCCCAGTACATCAACAGTAGCTGAAAATGCTGGTGTTGACTGCAACGTCCCGTAAAGGATACGCAACAAAATAAATAAGATCTACCCCAAATTCTCCCAATACTTCTAATTCTTCTAATGTGATTTCATCTGGCCCAGATGTTTTTCCTTTCTTAATATGTTTCATAACGTCAGCGACTTCTTCTTTTAGACTAGGTGGACCTTCTAAGTTACTATAGTTTGTTCGTCCGTTCTTTCGTTCGTTCTACCATGGTAAAATTAAAATGATTATCAATGTTTGTTTTGTTTACATATCAATGGTTTGGGCATACGAATGTAATCTGCTTCAGCAAATCTTACTATTTGTTTTCTTTATGTGTGTTCAACAGACAATAAAGGCAATAAATTGTACATTATATTGGAGGAAAATAAGTGTTCACAACTGAGTAAAAAGGGGCTCCTAGGGTCAGTACCAGATGCTAAACTTTGGTTACGGTTCCTGGAAGAAGTGCGAACACTTCTGCCCCGATAGAACCGCCTATTCTCAGCTGAGATTGCAGACAATGTCTCCAGCAGGAAGAGGTAAGACATTGTTGAGTGTGCCCAGCAGTTGACCATCCAGGTGACGAACCTCAGTGTTCGCCTTCTATCACAGGAGGATGAGTAAATTAATCGCTTGCTGGCATAATTAATGTTATAAAATGCATACAAATATATACGCAAAACATGGCAGAATAGACAGGGAAATTTAAAGAAGTCAACAAGCACATGCGCTTATATATCAACAACAACACATACTTAAACACCTAATACACATGTGTCAGCAAAACGACCGATCTTAAATAGTACATTCACATCAATTCTATGCTACGATGGTTTGGCAATACGAATCGCAATTGCTTCAGAGTATGTTTTTTCTCCATTATTATCACATGTGATCAGTACTAACACAACACAGAAGAGAATGCAACCAGTGATAAGGATTGATCCCCGACCATTGCTTTGATAAGCAAAGAAAACAGCACCCGCACATTGCCATGATAAGTCAAGACATGGGGGTTTCCGTATTGAGGAGGTTACGCCGCTTGCCTCGCGCCCGAAGCTTGTCTTGTTCGAAACCGTACTTCGTCTTTCAGTTCACTAGTGAAATTTTCTCTGAGACTCCTGAGGGTTGTCGCTGGAGCTACGGAGTTCGTGCCAGTGAAGTCGAACTTCTCTCTTTAAGACACAGAAAACTGCATCCTTCCTGAAAGCATCCTCACAATAGTTTTCTTTTTTTAACTTTTCAAACATATTGTCAATGGGAACTCTATTATGATAACTCTTATTACATTTCATTTCTATTGGTGTGTAAATCACCATCATGCGTCATTTAGATAATAATGTTCGGCCATGTTTCGCCATTTCACACCATCACCAGAGTCGTGGATCTCCTTTGTGTTCTGGTCTGGATTATTTCACGTGGCCTAACCATCCAGATGCCGGCTTCGTGGCTTAGAGGTTATGACTTTTCTCCGTAATCTCGTATACTCTCGTCGGTAACGTGATGACGGTTAGAATCAGCAGTGGTTCGAATCGCATCGGTAACTTACGGGGTATGTGAGCCGGCCGCTCAGAAAGCAATGGCAAACTACTGAGCGTAATCTTGCCAAGAAATCAACATACAGCTGAAAGGTGCTGGTGTTGACAGCGATGTCCTGTAAATGATATGCAATTTAAAAAAAAAACAAAAAAAAACATCCAGATATTTATCTGCCTTCCATATGTTCTTTCCCCCATAATCTTGAAGGTTGTTACTTAGTTTTCTTGTTTATTTCTTCTCATAACGTGTTTTAAAAATGTTAATTGTCTTCGCCTAAATCCTCTAAACATTTTACAGTTTTCATTTGCTTCTTGTAGGACTTGCTCTTTGGTTTTTTCTGTCTGATAATGGTATTCTTTCATTTTCTTCAGAAACCACATCCCCAATGCTATCATATATTTGTCAGCTTTTCTGCTTAATGCCCACTTTTCACATTCATATAACAATACAGGATCTATGTAGCACTTCAACTCTCTCTTTCTCTTGTAATTGACAATTTGTTATTGGTCGGAATATTTTCCCATTTTGTAAACGACTACCTTTGCCAAAGCGATTCTACTCCTAATCTCTTCGACACACCTCGCATCAGATAGTATTACTGTTCCGAGATAGTTATACGACTCACTCTGCGAAGTGACCAGAGAGAGAGAGAGAGAGAGAGAGAGAGAGAGAGAGAGAGAGAGAGAGAGAGAGAGAGAGAGAGAGAGAGAGAGAGAGAGAGAGCTCTTGCGATTCACTCTATGAATTGACTAAATATAATGTTTTAGGCATTTATTTGTAAAAGAAAACAAAATAGGATTGATTTCACTACCATTAGCTTCATTGGATTATATATTTGTATAAACACTACACTTGATGTTTAAAAATGTTTTAGCAGTGCTTATCGGGACATTATTCCTTATTATTATTATATTTTAAAGATCTGACTGCTACTATTAACGCTAATTATCGTCATCAGAATAAATTATTATTGTTCATATGATAAGAAATCATAATATGGTACTTCGCTTGTTTATTTTCTTATTTTTTGTTTAAAGCATACTCAGATTATCATAAGAACAGACTATTATAATTGTTGAATGTTCACCAAATTTATAAACATTTATGTTAAAAATACTTCGCGAAAGACAACGTAAACAAAAACATACACACACATACATTAAATTGCGGCATGGGACATACGATTTTATAATCTTGAGGGTCATTACCAATTATAAACAATATTATAAACTTTACAGTTCTGGCAATTAGTTTCTTAATTTTAGGTTAAGTTCATTTACAAATCTACCTTTGCTGTGATGTACAAATTCTGTACCTTATATAAGTAAACGAAAACGATCACAGACTGTGAACACAAGTAATTTAGATTCTCTCTGCATAATACATTTTTATAATCTATTTGTCTTGCATATCCATAACCATATGGTTTATTATTCTATTAATATTTTACAGCTGCTTTTTTGTGCGCTATGATAGGGTAGCGGGGTAGGGGTATCCCCTATCAAAGGAGAAGTAAGGCGCCTCCTTCCCTCCGCTAGCCTACGGGACACCCTTGGGCAAGGTGGAGTACCCGTTTAGCCCCCCGATCAGGGTTACGTGAAGCCATGGGTGCAGGTGGTGGATGAATATGGAGAGCAGCCGACAGATAGTTGTAGGTTATGGTCTCCACCTTCACGACGGTAGGCAGAGGATCTCCTTTTTTGAGGAGACAATGGCTACGGTCACTGACCAGTGTGGTCACTGCTAAGAGGGAAAGCAATAGCAAACTACCTTCTTTACAGATGCCAAGAAAATCATGTTGTGTGAAATCATCGATAATCAGAGAAACGGCGTAAATGGGTGCTCCAAAGGAGCAGCCTCGCCCGGTAGGGATAGTCATGCGCACCAGGTGACTCCAGACCGTCAACAGGCTACTAGGTGCAACAGATTAATATCATTGAAAGTAGGAACTTGGAATGTTAGAACAATGAGTGCAGATGGAAAATTAGAAAACATCAAAAAAGAAATGGAGAGAGAGAAGATTAACATATTAGGAATATCGGAAACGAGATGGAAAGGAGCAGGGATAAGGACAGGAGAGGATTGTAAGATTATTTACTCTGGGGGAGAAGAACATCAAAGAGGTGTAGCCATTATATTAGATAAGCAAACATCAAATTCTGTCAAAGGACATCGGGCTGTGTCAGACAGAGTTCTATTAGTAAAATTAAACGGAAGACCTTTTAAAATAAATGTCATTCAAGTATATGCCCCAACAAGTGAATGCAGTGAAGAAAGCATAGAGGAATTTTATAATGACATGGAGTCTGCTTTGAAGAACTGCAAAAAATCAGAAATAAATATCATAATGGGTGATTTCAACGCAAAAATAGGACAGCAAGGCGATGGATGCAGTGTAGGCAACCATGGTTTGGGAGAGAGAAATGAAAGAGGATACAGACTTGTAGAATGGGCAAAAGAACAAGAAATGGTTGTAGGAAACACCTGGTTTAAACAGCATCCTAGAAGATTATGGACATGGAGGAGTCCAGACAGCAGGATTAAAAACCAGATAGATTACATCCTGATTAGCAAAAGGTTTCGAAATGCGTTAACAGTCGTAAAAACAGTTCCAAATGCAGACTGTTACAGTGATCACAGATTAATTACAGGCACATTGAGGGTAAAGTTAAAGAAAGTCAAGTATACAGCAGGAAACCCTAAATATGACTTGTGCAAATTGAAAACTGACAAAGAAATACAAGATAATTTTAACATAGAAGTAAAGAACAAATTTGATATATTGTCTGATCTAGAGATCCTATTTCAAGATGTAGATGATCAGTGGGAAATGATGAAGAATTCAATCAGTTGTGCAGCAGAAAAAACTATTCCAAAAGTAAAGAAAGTGGGCCGTAAGACATGGATGACTGAAGAAATTTTACAACTAATGGAAACAAGAAGACAGAACAAAAATAATCCTGCCAAATATGAAGAAATTCACAGAAAAGTGAGCACCTTATGTAAGAAAGCAAAAGAAACATGGCTTGAGAAAAATTGCAGAGAAATTGAAAAACAACACAACAGTAACAATGCGAAACTAATGCACAAAAGAATTCAGGAGCTTACTAATCAAAGAACACGTACATCAGCAGGCTGCCTAAAGACAAAAGATGGAAGAGTCATAATAGAAAAAGATCAGATATTACATGAATGGTCAGATTACGTGAAAAACCTGTATGACGATAACAGAGACGAACAGTATAATGTTCAAAATAATAATGAAGGACCAGCAATTTTGAAGATGGAGGTTCAGAATGCTCTTAACCATATGAAATCTGGCAAGACCCCCGGTTCAGACAGCATCACAACAGAAATGATTAATGCTTTAGAAGAATATGGAGTAGATAAAGTTACCAGTCTGCTTAATACAATATATGATACTGGAAATATACCTCAGGAGTTATGTAATTCTGTATTTATTGCAATCCCAAAGAAATCAGGAGCCTTGGAATGTGATCAACATCGAACAATTAGTATAATGAGTCACATCACGAAGATTTTGCTAAGAATTATCATGCAAAGAGTTAGGAGGAAAATACAACCTGAAATAGGAGAAGAACAATGTGGGTTTGTAGAAGGCAAGGGTACAGTAAATGCTGTGTATATACTGAGACCAGTAGTTTAACGTTCTATAGAAGTAAACAAATATCTACACATTTGCTTTATTGACTACACAAAGGCTTTTGATAAAGTGCAACATGTCAACATGATAAGGATGCTTGAAGATCTACAAATTGATGGAAAAGATCTTAGACTTGTAAAAAACATATATTGGAAACAACAAGCTGCCATAAGAGTTGATAATGAAGTAAGCCAATATCAACCTATTAAGAGAGGTGTGAGACAGGGATGTGTAATGTCTCCAGATCTGTTTTCCCTGTACAGTGAACGTATTTTCAGAAATATTGAAGATATGGAAGGAATCAACATTGGGGGACGATGCATCAATAACATTAGATATGCAGATGATACAGTCTTGATTGCAGACAATGAACAGGACCTGCAAAATTTAGTAGATGCGATTGTTATACACAGTGAACAACTAGGGTTAGAATTAAATTGTAAAAAGACACAGATTATGGTCGTCACTAGGAAGAACGAAATACCACAATGTAATATACAAGTAAATGGGAATATTCCTCAACAAGTGAATAGGTACAATTATCTCGGAACAGTAATAACATCTGATGGGAGATGCCTTGAAGAGATTAGAACAAGAATCGCCATGGCAAAAGTAGCCTTTAGCAAGATGAAAAACATACTGACCAATAAAAAGATGTCAATTGAAACGAGAAAAAGAGTGTTGGGATGCTACATAGAACCTGTACTTTTATATGGATGTGAAGCGTGGACTATGAGCAGTCAGGCTGAAAAACAGCTGATGGCTGTAGAGATGTGGTTTCTGAGGAAAATGCAAAGAATACCATGGACAGCCAGAAAGACCAATGAACAAGTTCTTCAAGAAACAAATGAAGATCGTAAATTGATTAGAGAAATTAGACGTAGACAGTCAAAATTTTTTGGGGGCATGTTATGAGAAGAAATGGATTGGAGAACTTGGTGACGACTGGTAAGATCGAGGGGAACAGACCAAGGGGAAGACCTAGAAGCAAGTACCTGGATGGCTTGGCCTTGTGGCATGGTCGAGACAGAAACACGGAGCTGATCCGCGACTCTGGTGATCGAGTGAGATGGCAGAACATGACCGCCCACGCTTACCGGCATGGCACATGATGGATGGATTTATTGTCGATAAAGCAAGACATGTCAACACGATAGTGATGCTTGCAGATCTACACATTGATGGGAAAGACCTTAGAGAAAATGTTTGCATATCCTTTACAGGACATCGCTGTCAACATCAGCATCTTTCAGTTGATTGTTGATTTCTTGAAATTCGGCAACCCGAAATAGGAGAAGAACAATGCGGGGTTTCAGAAGGCAAGGGCACAGTAAATGCTGTGTATATACTGAGAACAGTAATTGAACGTTCTGTAGAAGTAAACAAAGATCTATAACTTTTCTTTATTGACTACACAAAGGCTGTCGATAAAGTCGCAAGACATTGGAAAACCGTCTCATCTTCCAGTTGGGTTCACTCTCCCCTCACGGCCTCAGTGTCCAACAGTTTCATTTAACTTCCACCTCCCTCCCTTCCCCACCCAATCCTCGCATTTATATCGTCCACTAAATAAGTTAGTTGCATATCGTTTACAGAACGTCGTAGTCCGCCCCATCATCATTTGTGCTGCTTGTGATTTATTGGCAAATTTGCGTTCAGTGTTGTTGTTTTTTTCCCCATTGCCTTCTGAGCGACTGGTACTCATACTATTTTATGAAAACAAACGCAGAGCGGTCTGTATCAAAATCGCTCTCAGCTGTGTTTCGAGCACAGGATGCGTATTTGATAACTGCGTCCATGACACCTTCGCTACATAGCCGGCTATAGTGCTTTTCTTATCCCTATTTTTACCTTCCACTCATGTGAGCCTCCCCCCCCCCATCCCCCCTCCAAGCGGATGACGCCCCCCACCCCCACCACCGGGAGGCTCAACCATTCACTGAGCTTCGAAGAAATCAATTTCGCTGTTTCGCTGCTACCTGTTGTAGATCTTGGATATTTACTTGGCCATTGAATGAACCTTCTCTAATGATGGTTCTACGCAGGGTCTCTCTTGGTCTTCCCCGTTTTCTTTTCCCTACTGGTGACCATATGAGGGCTTGGTAGGGGAGTCTTGACTTGTCCATTCTGAGTACATGGCCGATGTAGTTCCAATGGCGTCTTCTTATGAAATTGGATACTGTATCTTGCTTAGTCTCTTGTCTTATTTGCGAATTGGTTCTGAAGTCTGTCCAGTGGATGTTTAGAAGTCTTCTAAGACATTTGTTCTCAAAATTGTCTAATGTTTTATCTAAAGCTACCGTTGATTGTCAACTTTCACATCCATACGTTAACACTGGAATCACACAAGAGTTGAAGATTTTAAGTTTTGTGTGTTTGCTGAGTGTCTTTGACTTCCAGATGTTTGACAGTTTATTGAAGGCACTAGATGCCAGTGCGATTCTAGATGATATTTCTGGTGTTGAGTCCCCTGTAGATGTCATTTTACTTCCTAGGTAAAATACATATATTGAAAACAAGAAGCTGCCATCAAGATTGATAATCAGCCTGTAAAGAGAATATCAGCCTATTAAGAGAGGCGTGAGACAGGGATGTGTAATGTCTCCAGATTTTTTTTTTCCCTGTACAATGAAAATATTTTCAGAAATAATGACGATATGAAAGAAATCAACATTTGGGGGGGGGGGGGGGGGGGGCATAACATCAATAACATTAGATATGCGGATAATGCAATATTGATTGCAGACAATGAGCAGGATCTGCAACATTTAATAGATGCGGTTGTTGCACACTATGAACAACTTGGGTTAGAATTAAAGTGTAAGAAGACACCGATTATGGTCATCACTAAGAAGAATGAAATACCACAATTTAATATACAAGTAAATGGGAATATTCTTAAACAAGTGAATCGATACAATTATCTCATAATATCTGATGGGAGATGCCTTGAAGAGATTAGAACAAGAATCGTAATTTCGAAGGCCGCCTTTTGCAAGATGAAAAGCATATTGACCAATAAAAAAGATGTCATTTGCAACGAGAAAACGAGTGTTGAGGTGTTACATAGAACATGTACTTTTGCATGACTGTGAAGCATAGACAATGAGCAGACAAACTGAAAAAAAAAGAAAAACAAATCACCTGATGGCTGTAGAAATGTGGTTTCTGGGGAAAATGCAAATAATACAATGGACAGATAGAAAAACCAATGATTAAGAAGAAACACATGAAAACCGTAAACTGATTAGAGACATTAGGCGTAGATAGTCACAATATTTTGGCCACGTTGTGAGAAGAAGTAAATTGGAGAACTTGGTGACAACTGGCAAGATCGAGGGGAAGAGATCAAGGGGAGGGCAGAGAAGTAAATATCTAGATGGCTTGACCATACGGCATGGTCGAGACAAGAACACTGAGCTGATCAGCGACTCTGGTGATCGTGTAAGATGGCGGAACATGACCGCCCACGGCACATGATTATAATGTAAAGCTTGGAGATGAGGGCAGGGTTTGTCAAATGCACAGATCAGATTTGGCGGCGTTTAATTTGAACTGTGTATGGAATTCTGAGGTAAGTAGGTACATTTTTTCCTACTTTCATTTTCTCTTTATTGCTTTCATTTTTTCATCTTTTTATTCTTCTTGTTCTGTCGTCACGTTTTAATATAGTCACAGGAGATCTCCGTGACTATATGTTGTGCTTTGTGAATGTGTTGAAGGCTAATCGCTGCAACGTCCTGTATGTGTCGTAATTCTGTTATGTAAAGCTGCACTACTTTGTGTCATTTTATATTGTTTACATTTTCACAGCTTTACCGCACTTCCACGAAATTTTATTACCGTTTAGACAGAAGGGCAATATATCGCCAAACTAAAGTCATCGTGTTATTTGTTTCATGTCTCGGTATCTTCCACAATTTTAATGCTAAGCGAATGAAAGTTACATTACAATACGTGTTCATTTGATTGTGCACCATGTTTGGCACAAAGCTACTTGTTTGTTTGGCACTGAATCAGTTAATGGTCTTCTCTGGGAAGCTGGTTGTCATAATACTACATGAACATGCAACGGAAGGTTAAAAAAAACCGGGACATTCCTTATTATACATTTCAATGAATACAATATTGGTGTCATGGAGCAAATATGCGTGACTAAATCTCACACCCGTATCACGGTCGAAAGTGGCAGCTTTGCCTTGTACGAGAAGCACGATTTCGACCAGGTCCAGGAGAAGGGAGGTCTCTCCTGGACTAGACAGTGATAGATCGATCGCAGTCCAGTTTGGACCGGTCGAGAGACGCGTAGTAGTCAGTGGCACTGTTTAGTTGCCGCCTGGTTGTGTGATAGTTTTAATAATTATATTAATACTATTTTAGTGAGAGTAATAGTTTGACTATGTGATCATGTGAGTATCGCCCAAACCCTCTACTCACTCACTTCTGGGCCAGGCTTTCAGACATGAAGACCCCTACTCCGTCTGTTCAGCTGTACTCTCCACCCGACCACTGAGCCGTCACCACATGACAGTCATCAGCCTGCATCGCGATCCGAAGATTATGGTTTCGATTTCAAACTGTGCCATTTGGTTCGCAAATGCAGTTTTCTCGGAGAGTCCTGGGAGACGTCGTCAGAGCTACGCACTTTTGCTTTGTTCCACGCTTTCGCCAATCCACCCCAGCAGAAATATATCGAGCCATATGGGATAAAACCTGGTGCAATAAGGTCGATTCCCCTCGCCTTTGCATCCCTGTTTAACACTGTATCATAAAGTAGCTCTCTTCCCAGAGAGACAGCATCAGCAGCAGCAGCAGCAGCTTATCCATCTGAAATTAACATTAGGAAACCGAAGAAGCATCTGGAATATGGCGGGTAAACGAATTAGCTGGCTAAAAACTTAAAAGCTCAGTTAAATCACTGGCCACTTGAAGTAGATAACACTCGTACTGAATTTACCATACTAAATGTAGATGCATATCCTTTTACAGGAGATTGTACTCAACACAAGAATTTTCTGACTGTCATTTCCTGGCAAGTTTACGTTCAATAATTATTTGCCATTGCTTTCTGAAGCGACTAGAATTCATACCACTTCATTAGAATCAGCGCAAGGCGGTCTGTTATCAATTTCATGAGCTAGAACACATTAACTCTTAGTAAATAATGATCGGCTTGAAATAGCTAAATCTCTTACCGAATAGACGAATTTACCAATTTCATTATACAGTAAGTGAAGACCAGGCAAATTCCAGGTTAAGTATAATATATGGCTTTTACTCAATTCCAGTATGAATTTATATGACTTTGTTTACACCCTTCTTTTAACAATGTTTGCATGTTTTATAGCTTTTATAGCTTTATAGCTTTAATGTTATAGTTTTATAACCAGGATGGTTGTTTGATGATAATGTATAATTATCACCAAGTATCATCACTAAATATACTGACAAATAGTACACCTCTGAAACAAGTTAAAGAATTTAAATATGTGGAAAGTATGATCAAAGGAGATGACAGAATTGACAGACAAATCGAAATCAGATGTCAAAAAGCAAGTAATATTGAAGACACAGTCAATAGACTGACGAATTTACTGTCTAGAATATTTAGACCATCTAGTCACATGCACACAAACCAATGAAAGGGGTTGATCCCTAACACCATTTGTTTGAAAATAAAGAAAATAGCACACGCACTGTTGTCTTGATAAGCAAAGAAAACAGCACCCGTACTGTCTTCTTGATAAACAAAGAAAACAGCACCCGGACTGTTGTCTTGATAAACAAAGAAAACAGCACCCGGACTGTTGTCTTGATAAACAAAGAAAACAGCACCCGGACTGTTGTCTTGATAAACAAAGAAAACAGCACCCGGACTGTTGTCTTGATAAACAAAGAAAACAGCACCCGGACTGTTGTCTTGATAAACAAAGAAAACAGCACCCGGACTGTTGTCTTGATAAACAAAGAAAACAGCACCCGGACTGTTGTCTTGATAAACAAAGAAAACAGCACCGGGAATGTTGTCTTGATAAACAAAGAAAACAACACCTGGACTGTTGTCTTGATAAACAAAGTAAACAGCAACCGGAATGTTGTCTTGATAAACAATGAAAACAGCACCCGGACTGTTGTCTTGATAAACAAAGAAAACAGCACCCGGACTGTTGTCTTGATAAACAAAGAAAACAACACCCGGACTGTTGTCTTGATAAACAAAGAAAACAGCACCCGGACTGTTGTCTCAATAAACAAAGAAAACATCACCCGGACTGTTGTCTTGATAAACAAAGAAAACAGCACCCGGACTGTTGTCTTGATAAACAAAGAAAACAGCACCCGGACTGTTGTCTTGATACACAAATAAAACAGCACCCGGACTGTTTTCTTTTTATAAGCTTAGATACGCACAGAAAACAACACACGGACTGTTTCTTAGACAAGCAAAGAAAACAGCACCTGGTTTGTTGTCTTGATAAGTAAAGAAAACAGCACCTGGTTTGTTGTCTTGATAAGCAAAGAAAACAGCACCTGGTTTGTTGTTTTGATAAGTAAAGAAAACAGCACCTGGTTTGTTGTCTTGATAAGTAAAGAAAACAGCACCTGGTTTGTTATCTTGATAAGTAAAGAAAACATCACACAGACTGTTGCCTAGACAAGCAAAAAAAAAAAAACAGCACCGGGAATATTGTTTTGATAAGCAAAGAAAACAGCACCCTGACTTTTTTCCCCCCGCATATCCATTACATGACATCGCTGTCAACACCAGCATTTTACCGCTGTTGTTGATTTCTTGGCAAGATTACGCTCAGTAGTTGCCCTTGCTTTCTGAGCGGCCTGCTCACGTATCCCGTAAGTTACCAACGCGGCGAGAGCCGCTTCCAATTCTCGCATGCTGCACGTATTCCCCACGTGGATAAACGGATTACGGAGAAAGTCGTTTAACACCTAGGCCAGGTAGTCCGGCCCACCCGGACTATTAAGTGCAATTTTCTCTTAGACTCCCAAGGGTGTCGCTTGAGCTACGTTTGAGGCACGTTTACTTTCAGTAGTTTGCCGTTCTTTCTGAACGACATGAAATCAGCACATGGTGCTCTCCTTCCAAACCGCTCCTCAACTGTGAATCAAATGCAGTATGCAGGATTGTGAATTGCGCCTGTAACCCCTTAGGCACAGCAAAACGTACATTGTAAATAAATTGCTCTTTCGTGGCTCATTTAAAACAGCTACAAAAGTTGGTGCATAGGGGTACTGAGCGCAGTTTCACAATATCGGGTTCGAAAACAGCGATTGGAAGTAGATTGCTTTGCTTTGATTTTCACGATGGTATCATTGTCAGATATTCTAATATTTAAAAGCAGTGGCAAACTATGAACATAAAATTAACTAGAAAATCACAAACAGACAAAACATACAGGGGTTGATTGCGACATCCTGTAATAAGACAAGTAAATAATTAACAAAAGTAATGTCTGTCTATCTGTCTGTCTATTCATCCATCCATCCATCCATTTTGTTTATGTCTGTCATATCACATCTGTCTGTGTGTTTGGTATTGTCTTACTCATATGCTAGTATTTTATATCTTGTGCTGTAATTGCAGCAGTGAATGAATGTTTTAAGCTAAGAAAACTATATCTAGCTCAAGTGTTTATGCATTCAATAAAAAAAAAGTCGCTTAAAAGTCGACAGGGTCGACTTCATTGCACCGGGTTTTATCCCATATGGCTCGGTCTCTTTCTGCAGCGCGGAAAGCGTCGCACCAAGCACGAATTCCGTAGCTCTAGCGACGACCCACAGGAGTCTCCGAAAAATTTAAATCGTGAACCGAAGGAAGCAGCCCGGAATCGAACCCACAACCTTCGGAGCCCAAGTCAAACGGCTTGACCACTTCGCCACAAAGACTCCCATGCATTCTATAATACTTCATTTGCTTAACCTATAAACAGCCACAATAGTGTTTTAGCAGGCCGTCCTCCGGGAAGAGACGGAGCCTTATGGAAGAAACCAATGAAGTCGGTCCTCTCGCTGTTAGACACAGAAAATTGCACGAAGTCCTCTCTTAATGCATCCATAACAACGACATTTTCTTTTAAAACACGCTTTTAGTGGGAACTCTATAAAGCTAATCGTTTACACTTACCATGTTTGCTGATTTGTTTGTCATAATCATGCCGATAATCATGGGCGGTCATTTTGAGCCTTCTCACAAGATCACCAGAATCGTGGAGTCCAGGAACAAGAATTGTTGTGATGTAGACAGACCCGTATATTCTCAGCTGAGATTGCACTCAATGTCTCCAGCAGGAAGATGACACACATTGTTGACCGTGCCCAACAGTTGGCCGTCATGGAGAAGAACCCCAATGCTTACCTCCTATCAAAGGAGGATGAGTAAATTAATCGTTTACTTACATAATAAGTATTTTCATTCTATGAAATGACGAGAAATACTTGTGCCGATTCACTAAATGAATTGATGAGAGGTACTTGTGCCGATTCACTCTTTGTTTGAAGAAGCATAATCTTTCTAAGCATATATTTGTGAGAAATTTAGCATTACTTGATTTTACTGCGGTAACCTTCTTTGGATTACATCCTTGTATAACCGCTAAACATGCTTTTTGGATAAAATGTCTCTAGAAATGTTTTTTTTTCCGGGACAATATGTCTTTTTCTTTATATTTTCTATCCATCTGACTGCTACTACTAACATTAATTCATTGGCACCTTGCTGTCTTGACAGACGATAGTTTGTGCTACAAAAAGGCATAATAACTACAACCCATGGCGGTAGTGAATGTGGCTGATAAATGTTCGTCCACAGTGGTTGCATGTGAACACCATCATACACCATCTTACGTCTCACACGCTCGGTGTGTGACTTACCTGCAATAATTTTTTCCTTTGTCTTTATTCGATTTCTATTTGCCCTCCATGCATCACGTTCAGCCCCGACTTGCTCCCAATGTGCATTATCAATGCCTGTATCAATCATGTCCCGCTTACACACATTTTTTTCCCCGTAGTAGTGGCCGACCCTGAGATCTCTTACCCATCTGTAATTCACCAAAAAGATGTCCTTTGGTATTCTACCATCATCCATACTCCTAACATGTTCTATCCATCTAAGTCTACGAAGACTGAGCATGGAATAAACCGTCACACAACCTGATCTTTCCAATACTTCAGTATTTGTGATTTTGTCTTGCCACTTAATACCAAGAATTCTTCGCAGACACCACATATGAAATCTGTTTAAACGTTTCTCTTGGTGTGAGTAAGTTGTCCAGGTTTCACTGCCATAGAGAAGAGTACTAAGGACACGGGCTTGATAGACAAGGACTTTTATTTTGGCAGTAAGCTTCCTATTCTCCCAGACTCTTTTTCTTAACCTGTTCATTGTTGTTGCTGACTTACCAATCCGGATATTTATTTCTTGATCTCGGAGTAATTTGCTATTTACCACTGATCCTAGATATGTAAAATGGTCTACCATCTCTAGTTCGGCGTCGTCAATAAAGATTGATGATACCCCATGTGCACCATGCGACATAATTTGTGTCTACGTTTTGTTAATTATTAAACGGAATTCAGAACAAGCATTGGAGAATACATATAGCAGACGTTATAATTCTTCCTCAAAGTGGGTCGTAACTGCAGCATAATCTGCAAAAAGCAACTCTCTGATCAGTACCTTCTTAACTTTGGTCTTGGCTTTCAATCTCTGAGCATTGTAGAGGCCGCCATCTGAGCGTGAGTGAAAATATATACCACCATCCTGATCACGAAAGGCATATTTCAGTAGAAGTGAACAGTATATATAAAAGAGGGTGGGAGCTAGTACACAACCGAGGCGTGTAATTGACTGTGCACTTCGTATTTTACCCAAAATGTAATGTACCAAGACTGAATATTCATCGGCTAAATTAACTAAATCTCATTTGGTAGGTAAGTAACTAATAAAAAAATTATTATTCAAATGAGAAAACATGGTTATTTCTTTTTTTTCTAGAGCATATCCAGATGATCATTAAAACAGGCTAGCATAAGATTAAGTGGTCACCAAATTCATAACAATTTCGGGGGAGACCCTAACATAAACAAACTGAAAACAGGTAAACTAAATTAAGACATGGGACATAACAATGTAAAATGTTAAGGGACTTAATCAACTTAAACATATCATTAATATAAGAATTACATTTCTATTTTTGTTAATTTCATTTAAAATGATCCTTTGCTGTCATTTACAAATATATAAAGTTATATATGTAAAATATAAATATGCATATAGTTTGTACACATATAATTATAATACATAGGTTTCTCTTTGCACAATACCTTTTTGTAATCTACTTTTCTTAATTTGCCATAATAGTATACACAGATTTGTTGTTCCTGTAGTGCACTGTAAACAATATAACGTGACACAAAGAAATTTTTTTACGCCAAGTAAATTTTTAATTATGTTCTCATCTGCCGTTGGCATCGGACTATACTGTGAACACTTCATAATTTCGTTACAAACGTGTTTTTTTTTTCCGGCTTTTGTGGTGCGTTTATTATGTTTAGTTGCTCTAGTGGTCTAAGAGGTGTGCTTTTTGTTTTGGGGGAATCGTCGACCTGTATAGGTTCGAGGTCCCCACTAGTTGGTGCTTCCACCTGTACGCAGGGGCTCAGAAAGCCGTGTATGAAAATTTACAAGGTAAAACGTTTTCTCTAAACTAAGCCTAGGAATAGAATATCTCTAGCATCCAGAGAAAGAAAGAGACAGGCTGACCATTCACTGGTTACCCGTCATGATTGCTCCCGAAGTAGTTAAAAAAACTGGTGCACAGTATTACAGGGATGACAAGGCTGGGGTTGTCAGGATAAGAATGGGGCTGGCAAGTGGGGTGCACTCTGCAATCTAAAAGAGGAAGTCCCCCATAATATACGGTTCTACACTCCTGGTATTATGAATAATAATCACAGTGTTGATCACAATGCCGGGGAGATAGACCAATTGTCCGGCATGCGGCCAAGACAACCACTGGGCAAATAAATGTCCTAGTAGACGACCACCGATGACACCAACAGCAGCAGCAATTTGTGGACACAATCAAGAAGATTTCCCGCCACTCGTAAGAGAAACTCCTCCACAGAGAAAACCAAACTGAACTGACACAGACTTTCGATAGTCAATGAATGATTTTGATTGACTGATTGATTTAAGAACCGACATCACAGCATTCGGGGAATTTCCATAAGCGCTCCGTCCCTATCCCCAGCAGCCAGCGAAGAGTTCCAACACCGATAGTACCAGTAGCAATCTGATTATATGTCCGTCTCGCCTTTCCTCTGAGCGTCGAGCGTCGGCCAGATCCCCTCGTCACTCCTCGCAGTCTCATTCTTGCCAGACCATGGTAATCAATTTGCTCCTCCGAGGTGTACACGTGCTCCCACAAAGCCGCAACCACGTCTGCCTTGTCATGTATCAATATTCCACCAAGTTTGGCCGAGCTAGCCAATCTGCAGAGCCAGCCAGCCAACTGATAGTCGAAACACAAGAAGACAGTAACACACAAGAAAAAACAAATAGAAAGACTGACGATTCTGACGGTTTTAAAATAATCGTCAGCAATCCAATGAAGAGAAAACGGGCTGATAGAAGACTAAGGTGATATATGAAAAAAAAAACAGCGTTGACACAGAAACAGACGATCTATCACCGACTAGATACATACCAGAAAAGAAGGAAAAAGTCAAAAGACACTACAGGCAAGACAAAGGAAACTGAACGAGAAGAACCAGAGGAGAAACAAGTACAAGACGAAGAAGACACATACAGCATACCAGACACTCTCTTTGTAGACACCGACAAAAGTGATAAGAAAGAGGATCAAGATGATCCTCTCGCATAAACTTTTGCTATTAAACACTTGCTTGCTTAGACGTGCCCATCAAGGATAACAACTTTGCGTGTCAATCTATATAGTAATTATGTCTCATTTATTTGTTGTTACAAAAATTACAATGACTAGTGATTTAATTATTATTACTTTAAACATTTGTTAGTATACGTACAAAATTACAACACATCATCACACTTATAAGCAAACACAAACCAGACTTTATACTACTACAAGAAACAAACATATGTTTCAAGACTTTCGCACAACATTCCACCACACAGCTAGGTCTCAAACATTCATGCTTTCGTTTAGACATACAAAAATGGGGTCAGGAACAGCTATTCTGCAGACATCAGACAGGTGGGATATCATTAGAACACACACGAATGACCAGGGACGAATCTCCATAATACAGGTAGAAAATAATATCCATGCATACACCATAGTGAACAGATATGTACCACCAAATTACAATCATTAACCAAATGCCAGTCTCCCTGGCCAAGGGATTAACGTATTTCTCCATACTCCCGTATTTTCTCGTGAGTAACGTAACCTGTGCTAGAATCGGTTACGGTTCTCGCGAAGTTGGTAACGTACAGGGTATGTGAGCCGGTCGCTGAGAAAGCAATGGCAAACTACTGAGTGTATGTAATCTTGCCTAGTACATCAACAGCAACTGAAAAAGGTTGGTGTTGACTGCACCGTCATGTAAGGGATATGCAACATTTTAAAAGAATATACCAAGAATTAGACATCCTACCTACAATAACTTACAGGGGATTAAATGTTATCCTTGCAGGGGATTTCGATTTTGTACTCTCAGATTTTGATATTATAGGGTGAGGTAAAGCAAGAATCAAGACACATTTAAGGAGAAATGACAGGAATGAAATACATCAACTGGATATAATACAGAATACCTTAGAAACACACAATTTAACAGACGCTTTCAGACACAGACACCCTAATAACATTGCAACAACACACACAAATAGGGCTCACAATAGATCAGCGAGACTAGACAGAATATACACACCATAAACACACCATATAATACACACAAAACACATACAAGAAACATTACAATACGCAAATCACAATGCAATACTAGCATACATCACTACAGACACTACCAATGCAAGGTCATCAAAACGATCACCACATTGGAAATTCAACAACACACTACTCCAAAACATAGGTTACGTACAATACATGTACCAATACCAGTGGGGTAGGCTGGTACCTCTAGGGGTTCAATCCAGACGAAACAACTCAACTCTGATACTATCATGTTAACGAGCATTCAATGTATTATATTAGGGACGTTCATTTGACACCCGTTCCAATGACTTTATTACAAAAGCATGAAAGAAACATTAACAGGTGTGGTAGAATTAAACAAAGCATTCGTTTTGAATGAATTATGCACCATGGGTTGGTCAGAAGAAGTCGCCGTAGGCATTCAGTCAAGCATCCCATTGCTTAGGTAGGCGGCGAATGCCGTCCACAAAAAAAGATTGTGGTTGTGAGCACTGAACCAAGTGTTTACCGCATTCATTATGTCTGCATCTGTGTGAAATCGTTGCCCCTTGAGAGCTTTTTTTTTAGAATTCCGAACAAATGAAAATCACATGGTGACAAATCAGGACTACAGGCTGGATGTTGCAGAATTTCCCACTTCTTCCTTGCTAATGCTTCCTGCACAATCTTTGCGACACGCAGACGAGCATTATCGTGCAACAAAATCAAACTGCGAGAAAGCATGCCGGGTCGTTTATCCTTGATGGCTTTTTGCAGCTTGTCTAGTGTATGCAAGTAGTGGGTAGAGTTGATGTTGACACCGGGTTCTTTAAAGTCGGCCAACAATAGCCCTTCATGGTTAAAAAAAAATGCGCTCAGCATAACCTTACCAGCGGAAAACTGTAACTTGAATTTTTAGGCTTTTGGTGATCCAGCATGCTTCCATTGCATGCCCTCTCTTATGCTGCTTGGCTCCAAGTGGTGACACCATGATTCATTGCCTGCCACTATGCGGAAGAGAAATGTATCACACCTCCACTCTGTAACGCAGCAAATGGTTCTAACATCATCCCATGCGTTCCTCTTCTTGGTGGTCGGTCAACATCCATGGTAACCACTGTGAACACACCTTCCGATATTGCAGTTTCTTACGAACGACCTTTTGAATTGTCAACAATTGACACATCAAATTCTTTAGAAAACGAACGTATGCTTCGACAACAATTCATCTGTACTGCTGCATCAATTTTGGCGATGGTTTTTTTTTTCTTCTGTTGCAAGAATATGCGCTTGACCCAGCCGTCGAAGATCTGTCGGGAACTGACTTTCTTTCCGACACATTCGTGCCCAGTCTGTCACTGTTGTCTTCGACACACATTTATTACCGTACGCTGCTTGCATTCTTCGATGAATGTCCCCTGGTGGACATCCTTCAAATGAAAGAAACTGAATCACCGCTCTTTTAGCTTCTTTGGACGGATTTTGGATCAACCCGGCCATTTTCTCAACGGTTAGAAATAGAACCTATGTATCATCGGGCGATAAGGACGTGCTCTTTTATTCATTTGTCAGTTCTTATCACATGACTATGACATGATCATGTCCAACGTACGCAATTACGCGCTGTGCGGCACGAACGGATTTCAAATGAACGCCCCTTATACATAATAGTTCAGGAGAGGACAGGTTTAGATTAAGGCTGTGGGTATAACATGAAGATAGACAAAGAAGGATCAGCAGCTGAAGATCTGAGTTTTATCATCGGACAAGGCGGACCCTGTCGTGGTCTGTACGTCGGATCGTCACGGTTATCTCACTGGATCTCCTAGCATCCTCCTTCCGCGAGAGTAGACTTGGTAGACTGCTTGGCGATGGTAGCCGTCACTTCGGAACAATGTTCAGATCCCAGTTGGAGCCTTGGTAGACTATTTCAGTAGGTAGATCTCTTCCTGACTATGTTCAACCGTAGTGGATCAACCCCGTGTCTTAACTGATAGACAGTGGTGAATTGCACAAAGTCTTGACCTAGTGACAACCTGTGGCTCAAGGTGTCGCCACACAAGGCGCTAGACCGTGACGCTTTCACGTAGGAGCTTAGCAGCTCGAAGCATACATGATAATGTCATCTTCGACCCCATCGTGGTCTGGCAGTATAGTGTCTGCACCATATCTTGAGCGTAATGTTATCATGTGTTACCCAGATGATGGAATATTGGATACTGGTTTGATGGAAGGACCTTCTTACCTGGAAGTAATGAATGAATCACTAAAAAACAAGAAGTTACCTGGATGTAGTATTTTGGAAGGGGACTTCACAAACTGGAGTGCAATACTGATCCTACATTGGGGATTCTGCCTAGTCGGAAGAATCAGCGATACTACTACGTTAGCCAGGACCCCGAAGGGATCTGTTGTCCAGGACGCACGACTAGGATGTGGTAGTAGGTCTTGGCCAGTATAAAACCTGGCCTTGGTGTCTTGGAAACACCTCTGCGCCCCGTAAATCTGGGATTATGTTTCTTCAATTGGCACACAATATAGTTAAACATAAGCCTGCTTGTCTTTGTTTTTGTTTGCTGATGAAGGCTTTGGAGCCACAACATCCAACATGTTTTTGAAACCCTTTTGTTAGAAGTTTTTTCATGTTTTGTTTCGCATTTATTCATGTTCACAGATGAGCACATGGTAAGGGGAAATAAATATGCCAAATCTTGATCATATTTTTGTATGTAAATTTACATTCTAAAAGTCCTGTTTGCACTTTTGTTTGTTTTTCATATCCCTTACAAGACGTTGCAGTCAACATCAGCATTTTTTAGCTGCTGTTGATGTACTAGGCAAGATTACGCCATTGCTTTCTGAGCGACCAACTCACATACACCGTAAGTTATCAACGCAGCGAGATCCGCTACTGATTCTCGCGCAGCTTACGTTACTCACGCGTATATACGGATTACAGAGACAGACGTTAACCTCTAGGCAAGGGAGACCGATAATTTACACTACCACGTATAAAATGCTTAAATAAGTCATTTTCATATCGTACACGTTTTATATGAATTTATGTATATTTATTACATAACATTCCTGGTCTATCAAGTCTGTGTCCATAGTACTCTTCTTTATAACAATGAAACCTGGACAACTTACTCACACACAAAAGAAATGTTTGAACAGCTTTCATATGAGGAATCTGCCAAGAATTCTTGATATTAAGTGGCAAGATAAGATCACCAGTACCAAAGTATTGAAAAGATCGGATGGTGTGATCGTTTGTTCCATGCCCAATTCTTCGTAGATGGATAAGACACATTAGGAGGATGGATGATGGTAAAATACAGAAGGACACCTTATTTGGTGAATTACAGATAAGTAAAAGATCTCGGGGTCAGTCTCTAATAACGATGTGATTAAGCAGGACATGATTGATGCAGGCATTGATATTGCACCTTGGGAGCAAGTCGCCACTGATTGTATTACATGGATCACAAAGATCAGGAGAGGTATATGCCTGGGAAGAGAGGAAGAGAAAGGCCTAAGAGAAGATGGGTGCAGGATGTGGCGGATGATCTCCAGATGGGTGTATCGGACGCGGGACATCTTGCTTATGATAGAGAGGTTTTCCGGTAGGTTGTTATGGAAGCGAGGTTCTGCAAAGGACATACTACTGAATGTATGAATGAATGGAAGATCGGGAATGGAATAAATACAACGGAGAAGTTGATTACAGATAGGTCACACACTGAGCATGTGAGATATGGTGCGGGATGGTGAAAATGACCATGTGTTCAAATGCATCCATTTAATGCAGAATTTGATCTGATAAGTCACATTCACTAGAGCCATAGGTTGTAATTATGCCTTTTACGAAGCACAATGTAGCAGACTATCATTTGTGAAGATGGAAAGGTGCCAGTACAGTATCACATAATATTTATGTAAATTTATATGGATAATTCATGTTATGATGTAATCTAAACTAGAAGAATCATTCAAGTACAACAATGTATATTTTCTTCCATATACATATCTATTATATTTTAATGGCAACTGTGGTGGGTGATAGTGAAGTGGCTGGCTAGCCGGCCTTCTGGCCCAGTTGTCATGTGTTCAAATCCACTGCAAGGCGAGGACATTTTCCCCCACTAATCTAGGCTCCCTGGAGATGTCGACGTAGTCAAAAGGACTAGAGCATTTGCTCTTAAACTTCCTGTGAGCTGATGGCTACATAGGCGATTCAACTCTGACACCAGCATTAAGTTATACTTCAACACTGAGCTCTCATTCAGAAAGCAATGGCAAACTACGGAAAGTACAATTGCCTAGAAAGTCAAACAGGGGTTGATTACAACATCCTGCAAAGGTCCTGCACTATTTCTTTAGGTTCTCACGTCAACCAAGTATAAAATGGGTACCTGGACATTTTCTGGGATATAAAGATGGCCTGTGTGACAACATCAACCACTGAGTGCCATTGGGGTATGGGCCTTTCACCATATACCCACAATGTCACATGGTGTCAAACACTGGAATCGTATAAGGGACATGTAAGTGAAGGGCCTCTTACTTCCTTATATATTTGATTAATGCATATTTGTTGTTTTGTGATAGAGCCGGTCTCTGTGGTCTAGAGGTTACACTACTTTCTATGTAATCTCGTATACTCTCGTAAGTAACGTGACGACGGAAATAATCGGTAGCGGTTCTAACCGCGTCGGTAACTTGAGGGGTACGTGAGCCGGTCGCTCAGAAAGCAATGGCAAACTACTGAGCTTAATCTTGCCAAGAAATCAACAATCAGCTGAAAGATGCTGATGTTGACAGCGATGTCCTGTAAAGGATATGCAAACATTTTTATTTTATTTTGTGATAGAACAGCTTGAATCAGAAACGTGAAAAACGAAGAAAACGAGTACAAATAAAATACAGACATTCACTAACTGACGCCAGCACAAAATAGAAGTAATATAATGATATGATAATATAATGATAATATAATGATATGACAGAATGACCGTCCGGAGCTCATGGAGACAAGCAGACAAATACCAATGGACCTGGAGGTGAAGGAAAGACTGACACTGGATAGGCCATGCACTGAGATTAGTATAACTAGTATAACACCTTAGTCTGGAACCCACAGGGCACAAGAAATAGAGGAAGAACTGAAGACTCACAGAGAAGAGAAGTAGAAACAAATGAACAATATGGGAGGGGAAAGGACAGAGATAGATAAAGATACGAGGGCAGGGAGTGAGTTGGTTGGGGGCGAAGACTCCAGTCGGTGATAGAGGACACAAGAAGAAGTAGTTATAGAACATATCTAGTGACCTGTTCTGTGCAGAACTTCTTTCCATACCCTCCCTCCCCCCCCCCCCCCCCCCCCCCCCCCATCCACCCCAAGCCTTTCCAAGTTTCTTCATATGATCAGTCAGATATGCTACCTCTGTAGCTGTTGTGTGTAAATTATCTGTCACATTTTGATTTCACCTTCGTTGTCATTTTCCTCTTTTCTTCCACCAGTGTGTACTTCCTTTCATGATGCTTTCTAGACCTTCAGGTCTTTTTGCTCATCTCATCTCATCTCATCATGTTCCTCTTGTACCTTGCGGTGTCGATGTGAAGTATAAACAGCGGGAGAGTGCCCGGTTATGGGCTTCATGTATCGATATTCCCATGGACTCTGTTATTCCCTGCATCCATCGTTTACGTGGTCGGCCTCTTCCTCTGCTTCCCTCCGGTCTGTATATCATTCCTTGTTGTGGTATACTGTTAGTTGGCAACCTACTTGCATGGCCAAACCATTTGACTTGCTGCCTTCTAATAAAATCTAGTGTAGCTATAACCCCCACTTTAGTCCTGATTTCTTCATTTCTGGTCTTTTCTCTTCTTGATACATTTTTGCATGTCCACACTATTTCATTTGTCTGGTGTTTCTTTGTCTTAACTGATTCATTGCTATAAGATGATAAATCGTCTTATTCTAACTTCCTGTAACTGCCACCGGCTTATAAATCAAACTATAATTAAAATTTAGTTGCATGCTCTTCACAGGACGTAGCAGTCAACCCCAGCATTTTGGCTGTTCGTGATTCCTGGGCAAGCTTTACGTTCAGTAGTTTTCAATTGCTTTTTGAACGACCGGCACCTATTCCTTTTTCGAAAAACACCCAGCACCGCTGTGTTTCCCTGTGCAACCCCCTTTAATTGTATATATAATACAATATCTCTGCTACCATATTACCAACGTTTAAGCCGTAGCTGCGACACAACCCCTACTTCCCGTTTTCCAACATTCATTTTTGTTTGGTCCAAACACACTTTTTGTTTGGCGTTGAATGTGTTAATAACCAATCTTCTCCAATATTGAGTTCTTGTTGGATAGATCTCCTTGTTCTTCTTTCTGTCCTATGAAATTGTAATTATCTTAATGCAACATTTATATTTTGGCGGACATGTGCATTATAGCTGATTGTGAAATATCCTAATTTCGCACCCATGTTGCCACAGCAAATTTGCAAGGTCTTAGTATTCTGATTTGTTGTTGTTCATCTCATCTCATCTCATCATGTTCCTCTTGTACCTTGCGGTGTCGAGGTGAAGTATAAACTTCGTGAGAGTGCCCGGTTATGGGCTTCGTATATCGACATTCCCATGGATTCTGTTATTCCCTCCGTCCAACGTTTATGTGGTCGGCCTCTTCCTCTGTTTCCATCTGGTCTGTACATCATTGCTTGTGGTGGAATGCTGTTGACTGGTAGCCTACTTGCATGGCCAAACCATTTGACTTGCTGCTTTCTAATAAAATCTAGAGCAGCTTTAACCCCTACTTTAGTCCTAATTTCTTCATTTCTGATCTTATCTCTTCTTGATACGTTGAGTATTCTTCTCAGAAACCTCATTTCTGTTGTTGTGATTTTTCTTTTCTCTTTTTCTGTCATTGTCCAGGTTTGGCATTGGTAGCACAGAGTTGGTAGGAAGATTGTGTTGTAAAGTGCTTTCTTAGTAGTTATTGATACATGTTTGTTCTTTAGTATTGGTGCCATTTGTCCAATGAGTTGTTGTTCTATTTGGTTTATTCCATAAAGCGTTTAATTGCTTGTAATTGTTGTAGAGCAGTGTTGCTTCATTTCTTTTTAATATTTCTGTCGTCATGTTTAAATATGTATTACATTTCATTATAGATCGTGAATATTGGGCTTAATCATGTTCGTTATATATTATTTAGCGCTGTTGTTATGATAATAAAAGTATGTTGTCTTCGCTTGGTTGCAGTATGAATCGTGGAAGTCTGCCATTGTAAATAATGGAGGGCAAAATTGCAAGGCACAGGAACAATTTAGTTAATTCGGGGTCGGGGAACATCCGGCCTGAAAAAGGTACGCAGAATTGTCCGGTTTGGCCCTGTCAAGGCAATTCTAGATGGGATTCAACGTTCAATAAATCTAGAAGCCTTTATAAACAATAACAAATCCAAGAGCATTATACATAATACATCTGGAAGCTTCATAAACAATAAATCTAGGACCTTTTTACACAATGAATCTCGGAGCTTTATATACAATAAATATAGGAGCTTTATAAACAATGAATCTAGGAGGTTTATAAACAATACATCTAGGAGCTTAATAAACAAGAAATCTATGAGCTTTATTAACAATAATAAATCTTCGAGCTTGATAAACAATAAATCTAGGGATTTTATAAACAACAATAAATCTAATAACTTTATAAACAATAAATATACGAGCTTCATAAACAACAAGAAGTCTGGGAGCCTTATGTAGAATCATCAGTAAATCCAAAAGCTTTATTAAAAGTCATCAATAAATCTAGGAGCTTTATATAGAATTGTCCATAAATCTAAGAGCTTTATAAAGAATCATCGGTAAATCAGGGAGCATTATAAATAATCGACAATAAATCTAGAATCTCTGTAAAGAATAATCAATAAATCTAATATCCTTATACAGAATCATTAATAAATCTAGAAGCTTTGTGAAGAGTCATCAATAAATCTAGGATCTTTATAAAGAATCATCATTAAACCCAGAAACTTTATAAAGAATCATCAGCAGATCTAGGAGCTTTATAATGAATCGTTAATAAATTAAGAGCATTATAAAAATCATAATTAAATTTAAGAGCTTTATAAAGAATTAGCAATAAATCTAGAGCTTTCTAGAGAATCGTCAATAAATCTAGCAGCTTTATAAAGAATCATCAGTAAATCTAGGAGCGTTTTAAAGAATCGTCAATAAATCTAGGAGCTTTATAAAGAATCGACAATAAATCTAGGAGCTGTATAAAGAATTGTCAATACATCTGGGAGCTTTATAAAACAATCATCAATAAATCTAGGAGCTTCATAAAGAAGCATCAGTAAATCAAGAAGCGTTACTAAGAATCTTCTGTAAATCTAGGAGCTTGTTAAAGAATCATCAATAAATCTAGGAGCTTTATAAAGAATTGTCAATAAATTTAGGAGCTTTATGAAGAATCATCAATAAATCTAGGAGCTATGTAGCGAATTGCCAATAAATCTAGGTGCTTTATTAAGAATCGCAAATAAATCTAGGAGCTTTATAAAGAATCATCAATAAATCTAGGAGTCTTATAACGATTCGTCAATAAATCCAGGAGCTTTATAAAAATCCTCAATAAATCTTGGAGCTTTATGAAGATTCATCAATAAATCTTCTGGAGCTTTATGAAGAATCATCAATAAATCTGAGATCTTTATGAAGAATCATCAATAAATCTAGGATCTTTATGAAGCATCATCAATAAATCTAGGAGCTTTATGAAGAATCATCAATAGGTCTAGGATCGTTACGAAGAATCATCAATAAATCTAGTCACATCATCAATACCAGCTAACATCCTACGCCTCACCAAAAAGATGCAGTTCCAGCCATCACATTAAGGGTGAGTTCTTTCAATATTTGACCAAATGTAGCAGGCTAATTGCTAAGTTGATGGCCCACAAATGATGTTATAATTATCCAAATGGCCATTGTCAGAAAAAAGAGATTCCCCACCCCTGCGATAGTTGATCAATAGATCACTCTCACTGCAGGTGGAACTATTCAGTTTATAAGTGCTCAGATCCCCTTCTCAGTATCAAGTATTATCTCACTCAGAGTTGTGTGACTGACGACACAATTTCTATGTTTGTTTAAAACCAAATATTCAAACCACAATAAGCGTTTAAAAGAACTCAAGAAAGGTGTCAGCCAATGTAGCATCAGAGTAAATTTTGGACAAACATTTATTACCTAATAGTCTAATTCTGACAGTGTCTGTGTGGGAGAGATGGACGCACTAGCGGAAATCTACAGGACCCGCAGCTGAGAGCAAATGTCTGGTTAACAGAATCCTAGACGCTATGCCGACAGTAGTGCAGCTGCTCATATTGTCTCCCAGGTCAGTCATGTCAGGGAGACTCCGTGGTGAAGTGGTCAAGCCATCCGCCTCGCACTCTGAAGGTTGTGGGTTTGATCCCGGGCTACGTCTTTCGGTTCACGAGTGCATGTTTCTCGGAGACTCCTGGAGGTCGTCACTGGAGCTACGGAGTTCGTGCTTTGTGTGATCATTTCAGCAGGCCCCCTGCGGAAGAGACTAAGCCATATGGGATAAACCCCAGTGCAATAAAATCGGTCCTGTCGAATTTTAAGACATTTTAAAGACGTCAATCATGTTAAAAGATGTGATCAGACGAAGTGAAACACATCTGCTGTCTGGTAGGTAGAGTGGGGACAGCAAACCCGTTAAAATATTCATCGGTGGTCAGTATCGCTGAACGGATAAGAGCGGTCGTTCTTAAGCATATGGTGTACTGATTCCGTAGTAACGGGTTTAACCACTACACTGGTCAGCTGGACTGGAATGTTGACTTCTCGTCCTTGACTTGGGGACATAAATTACAATTACTCTGAACACGAAGTGGATTTTCCTGATGATGAGTGATACTGGTAATAAGGAAACCTAATCCACGCACAACAACTAGATCTGTGCACTAGAAGTACACTGTACTAGCACGTGTGTGGACTACACTTGTGTTCAAACCGAGCGAACGAAGAGAAGAAGAAAAATATAAACACACACAAATAATCATACAAGTTTGATGCACTGGGCCACAGGTTTGACAACGCTGCAGTGTAGCTTACTTTATGATGAAACTTAAAATGACTGCCCTTTCTTTAAATATATTATATTACGGTTATCGTTTGAAGGTGCACAAAAAAAAAAAAAAAAAGGAAGAAGAAAAGAAGAAGAAAACTTATGCTGGCAGGAATTTAACAAACATAACTTTAGACTGCAAGGCGACTACAATGTTTTTACTGTACTGTATTGTACTGTAGCACTACGATACAGCATTTTAATGTTTATTCAGAGTCAAACACAAATTTCAGATTGACTGTTCTGTTGGAAGCCACAATAATCTCCACATGCACGCGAGATCTTGACTTTAATTATCCTGCAGAAAAATAAATACAAGACACATCAATCAAATCTGCAATACTGAATGGGTATATAAGTATCAACTTTATCATCACCGAATCGGTAATTAAATGTGATCATAAATTTTATCATCACTGAATTGCTATATAGGTATTATCTCTATGATCACCGAATTGCTATATAAGTATAAACTTTATCATCACTGAATTGCTATATAAGTATCAAGTTTATCATCACTGAATTGCTATATAAGTATCAAGTTTATCATCACTGAATTGTTATATAAGTATCAAGTTTATCATCAATGAATCGCTATATAAGTATCAAGTTTATCATCAATGAATTGCTATATAAGTATCAAGTTTATCATCAATGAAGTGCTATATAAGTATCAAGTTTATCATCAATGAATTGCTATATAAATATCAAGTTTATCATCAATGAATCGCTATATAAGTATCAAGTTTATCATCATAAATTGCTATATAAGTATCAAGTTTATCATCATAAATTGCTATATAAGTATCAAGTTTATCATCAATGAATCGCTATATAAGTATCAAGTTTATCATCAATGAATTGCTATATAAGTATCAAGTTTATCATCAATGAATCGCTATATAAGTATCAAGTTTATCATCAATGAATTGCTATATAAGTATCAAGTTTATCATCAATGAATCGCTATATAAGTATCAAGTTTATCATCACTGAATTGCTATATAAGTATCAAGTTTATCATCAATGAATTGCTATATAAGTATCAAGTTTATCATCACTGAATTATGTGTCTTACCATTTTATTTCACTCTTTCCAGAGTTATCTACATTTTCTTTTAATCCGGAGTTATGTAAATTTAGATTTGTTTGTTTATTTGGGTGTTGACATGTTTGTAAAAAAAAGATTCTAGCTGTTGATTCCAACTGAAGACGATTTTCCAGACGTGTGAGTTAATTTGATAATGTGATTAGGGCGGCTGCCTCATGTTCTGAAGGTGAAGGGTTCGTCATCGTCTCCCTAATCTCCTTATCCTTCCTGCTTTTTGCAATTTAATTGCAGTATGTCTTCTGGTGGCTATTTCTCTCACATATCCTATATTATGTCCTCGGGTGGCTATTTCTCTCACATATCCTATATTATGTCCTCGGCTGGCTATTTCTCTCACATATCCTATATTATGTCCTCGGGTGGCTATTTCTCTCACATATCCTATATTATGTCCTCGGATGGCTATTTCTCTCACATATCCTATTTTATGTCCTCGGGTGGCTATTTCTCTCACATATCCTATTTTATGTCCTTTGGTTTCCATTTCTCTCACATGTCCTATATGATGTCTTCTGGTTGCTATATCTCTCCTTCCATCCATCATGTGCCGTGCCGATAAGCGTGGGTGGTCATGTTTTGCCATCTCACTCGATCACCAGAGTCATGGGTCAGTTACGTGTTCCTGTCTTGACCATGCCAAGTGGCCAAGCCATCCTTGTATTTACTTCTCGGTGTTCCTCTTGGTCCCTTCCCTTCGATCTTGCCAGATGTCACCAGGTTCTCCAAGTAAGTTCTTCTCATAACATGCCCACAAATTTTGACTATCTACGTGTAATGAAATCTTCAACTCTAGTGTGATTCCTGTGCTTACGTACGGATGTGAGAGTTGGAAATCAACGGTAGCTTTAGATAACAAAAATTTGACAATTCTGAGAACAAATGTTTTAGAAGAATTCTACACCTCCACTGGACAGATTTCAGAACCAATACGCAAATAGGACAAGAGACTAAGCAAGATATTGTATCCAATTTTATAAGAAAATGCCGTTGGAACTACATCGGCCATGCCATGTACTCAGAAAGGACAAGACAAGACTCCCCTACCAAGTCCTCACATGGACACCGTTAGGGAAAAGAAAACGGGGAAGACCAAGAAAGACCCTGTGTAGAACCATCATCAGAGAAGGCTCATTCAACGGCCAAACAAACATCCAAGATCTACAACAGGTAGCAGCGAACCGCCACACATGGTGAGCCATGACTTCTGCCCTATGAGCCGCTTTGGGCTCAAGAGGAAAGACTAACTAACTAACGTCTGATTACTCTAATCAGTTTACGATCTTTATTTGTTTCTTGAAGGACTTGTTCATTGGTTTTTCTGCCTGTCCATGGTATTCTTTGCATTTCCCTCAGAAACCGCATTTCCACAGCCATGAGATGTTGTTCAGCTTGTCTGCTCATTGTCCAAGCTTCACATCCATAAACAAGTACAGGTTCTATGTAGCATTTCAACACTCTTTTTCTCGTTTCAACTGGTCAGTGTGTTTTTCATCTTGCAAAAGGTTACCTTCGCAATGACAATTCTTATTCTAATCTTTTCAAGGCATCTCCCATCAGATGTTATGACTGTTCCGAGATAGTTGTACCTATTCACTTGTTGAAGAATATTCCCCTTTACTTGTATATTACATTGTAGTATTTCGTTCTTCCTAGTGACGACCATAATCTGTGTCTTTTTACAATTTAATTCTAACCCTAGTTGTTCACTGTGTGTAACAACCGCATCTACTAAATGTTGCAGGTGCTGTTCATTGTTTGCAATCAAGTCTGTATCGTCTGCATATCTAATGTTATTGTTGTTATTAAAAAAAAAAAAACAATAATAATGGAAATTTGTCTCAAACCTCAACTAGCCAATAAACATTCACATATGTATGGCACGTTACATCTTCCTTAGGTATTTATAATGCCCATGTTAAACAATGCCTTAGTGAGTCATGTATTATTAATTATTTTTTATGAGGTTTAGTATTTTTGTTCTCATCAGATGTTATGACTGTTCCGAGATAACTGTACATATTCACTTGTTGAAGAATATTCCCCTTTACTTGTATATTACATTGTGATATTTCGTTCTTCCTAGTGACGACCATAATCTGTGTCTTTTTACAATTTAATTCTAACCCTAATTGTTCACTGTGTGTAACAACCGCATCTACGAAATGTTGCAGGTGCTGTTCATTGTTTGCAATCAAGTCTGTATCGTCTGCATATCTAATGTTATTGTTGTTATTTGTTGGAAGGGTACGACTGAGACCAAAGAGAATCTACACAGCTAAACACAAATCTAGCCCCATGTTTAATATTATTAACACTCACGATCCTGGAAAGTGCTTTGAATTTCAAAGGCAACTTGAAAACGCTTTCGCTGATACATCAGAAAATTGTATAGTAACTGATAGATCGAGTAAACTTAAGGAAACTATTTATAAAACAGCGGTAGGGGTTTACGGCACTGTGGATCATAAGAGGCTGGACTGGTTTGCGGCAAACAGCCAGATACTGCAGCCCTTGATTGATAAAAAGAAGATAGCTCTCTTTAAAAACAAGGAAAGAACAACGCGTAACACTCTGAGTGAGCTGAAGCAAGCTAGGAAGGATGAGCAAAAGGCTGTCAGGCAGTGTGCGAATGACTATTGGATCACGTTATGTGAGTCCATTCAAATCGCAAGTGATAATGGAAACATCAGAAGCATGTATGAAGGGATAAAGAAAGCCTGTGGTCCAATGATCAAAAGAAGTGCACCGCTGAAAACCTTGACTGGAGAAATCATCACTGATAAGAAACAGCAGATAGATAGATGGGTCGAGCACTATTTAGAGCTTTACTCAAGTGAGACCAAGCTAGCGGATGATGCCCTCAATGCCATAGAGGCCTTGCCAACTCTTGACCACCTGGACACACTTCCCACCATAACAGAAGTTAAGTGTGCTAAAATGAACTTGCGTCTGGCAAGGCTCCAGGTAAGGATGGGATTCCAATAGAGGTAATCAGGAGTAGGCAAGACACACTTACTCTACAGATCCACCAGCTAATAGAGCTATGCTGGCGAGAAGGACAAGTCCCACAGGATTTCAAAGATTCAAATATCATAACGCTGTATAAGAACAAGGGCGATCGGAGCGACTGTAACAACTATAGTGGTATCTCACTTCTGTGTATTGTTGGGAAAGTATTTACCAGAATTGTTCTGCGCAGACTTCAAGTCCTGGGAGATCAAGTCTACCCCGAATCACAGTGCGGCTTCCGTCAAAAACGGTCTACCATTGATATGATATTCTCATTGCGACAAATGCAAGAAAAATGCCGGGAACAAAATCAGCCACTGTTTATTGCCTTCATCGACCTCACAAAGGCATTCGATTTGGTCAGTCGTGAGGGTCTGTTCAAAGCACTAAAGAAGATTGGCTGTCCACCAACTCTTCTGTCCATTGTGGAATCGTTCCACACAGGCATGAAGGGTATAATCAAGTTTGATGGCTCAACTTCAGAAGAGTTTGAAATCAAGAGTGGAGTTAAGCAAGGTTGTGTACTATCCCCCACCCTCTTTGGGATATACTTTTCACTTCTACTGAAATATGCCTTTCGTGATCAAGATGCTGGTACATACATTCAATCACGCTCAGATGGTGGCCTCCATAATGCTCAACGATTGAAGGCCAAGACCAAAATTAGGAGGGTACTAATCAGAGAGTTGCTTTTTGCGGATGATGCTGCGATTACGACCCACTCTGAGGAAGAATTACAACATCTACTATCTGCATTCTCCAATGCTTGTTCTGAATTTGGTTTAACAATTAACAAAAAGAAGACACAGATTATGTCACAAGGTGCACATGGTGTACCATCAATCTTTATTGACGACGCCGAACTAGGAGATAGTAGACCATTTTACATATCTAGGATCAGAGGTAAATAGCAAATTATCCCTCGATCAGGAAATCAACATCAGGATTGGCAAGGCAGCAACAACAATGAACATGTTAGCAAAAAGAGTCTGGGAGAACAGGAAGCTTACTGCCAAAACAAAAGTCCTCGTCTACCAAGTCTGTGTCCTTAGTACTCTTCTTTATGGCAGTGAAACCTGGACAACTTACTCACACCAAGAGAAACGTTTAAACAGCTTTCATATGCGGTGTCTGCGAAGAATACTTGGTATTAAGTGGCAAGACAAAATCACAAATACTGAAGTATTGGAAAGATCAGGTTGTGTGACGGTGTATTCCATGCTCAGTCTTCGTAGACTTAGATGGATAGGACATGTTAGGAGGATGGATGATGGTAGAATACCAAAGGACATCTTTTTTGGTGAATTACAGACGGGTAGGAGATCTCAGGGTCGGCCTCTACTACGATACAAAGATGTGTGTAAGCGGGACATGATTGATACAGGCATTGATAATGCACATTGGGAGCAAGTCGCCGCTGAACGTGTTGCATGGAGGGCAATTATCAGAAATGGAATAAAGACAAAAGAGAAAATGGTTGCAGATAAAGCACAAACAGAGCGTGAGAGACGTAAGATGGTGCACAATGTTGGAAATGACCATGTTTTCACATGCATCTACTGTGGGCAAACATTTGCAGCAAGAATTGGCCTTACCAGCCACACTCGCCACCGCCATGGGTCGTAGTTATTAAGCCTTTTTGAAGCACAATGTACCAAACTATCGTCTGTCAAGACGGAAAGGTGCCAATGTCAATGAAACAAAATGAAAAAAAAAAACAAAAACAATAATAATGGAAATTTGTCTCAAACGACAACTAGCCAATACACATTCACATATGTAATACACGTTACACCTTGCTTAGGTATTTATAATGCCCATGTTAAACATTGCCTTAGTGAGTCATGTATTATTAATTATTTTTCATGCGTTTTAATGTTGTTTGTTCTTTTGTTGTCAAAGATTAGCTTCATAAGTGATGTTGAATGAAAGAATGTATGAGTGGAAATAGAGAAGAAGGGCAGAATGTCAGACGGGCCTGCGTGCCCAATACTTAACCCTTTGAAAATAAAGATTGTTCGATCGTTCGTTCGTTCGATGTATCTTCCCCCAATGTTGATTCCTTCCATATCTTCTATATTTCTGAAAATATTTTCACTGTACAGGGAAAACAGATCTGGAGACATTACACATCCCTGTCTCACAGCCCTGTTAATAGGCTGATATTGACCTACATCGTTATCAATTCTGATGGCAGCTTGATGTTTCCAATATATGTTTTTAATAAGTCTAAGGTTTTTCCATCAATTTGTAGATCTTCAAGCATCCTTATCATGTTAGCATGTCTCACTTTATCGAAAGCTTTTGTGTAGTCAATAAAGCAAAGATATAGATCTTTGTTCTGACACATAGCTTCTAAATTTCTCATATTTTCACTAAAAATGGGAGAAAAGGTCTGGAGACATTGCACGTCCCAATCGTGCGCCCTTCTTGACTGGTCACTGCTACAAATACAACAACTACTACTACCACCACCACCAGTAATGTCATGACTTCCTGGATGTCTAGAGTGTTGATAGCTTTCAAATGCTATATGTCCCATGCAGGACGATGCCATCAATCCCAGGTTAATTTTATAGATAATCCTACGTACAGTTGTTGGGAGTGTACGCCTTACCTCGCCATCATCGCAACAGAAGTTTCAGAGCGAACGGCCTAATAGGCCACACGATCATAATCCCATTTTATCTATTGGGGAACATAAATAAAGCAGACACATACAAAAAAGGCAATGTTCGCAAAAAACAAACAAACAAGTAAACAAACAAACAAACAAAACACACACGTACACACAAGACAAGACACTTTCACAAAAGACAGACACGTTTACAAAAAAAAAAAAAAAACGTTCACAAAACGCAGATACTTACGCAAAAGATAGACACGTTCATAGAAGTCAGATACTTGCGCAAACGACAGACACGTTCATAGAAGACAGATACTTACGCAAAAGGAGATACTGCTCTGACTTCTTGCGCAGCTTTTCCCACCAGAAGCATAAGGTCCAACGCACGACGCGTATGCCATCACCATGGGAATGTAGTTCTGCTCATGCACACCCGTATACAGGAAAGACTGAGGTCCTGTTGAAGAATCGGTGCATTTTTACTTTCTAAAGTCTTTATCGAAATTACCATAGGTCACTTTTATTGCTCAGCGAAGTGTACCAAAATACTTTACTTGCGTAGTTTTCCCTAGTTTCGACTGATAAATAATAATGCAGAAATCATACAACATAAACTAAAGAAATAATAGGAATCTTTCAAGCTGAAATATAAATAAATAAATTTTGTTGCGTATCCCATACGGGACGTTGCAGTCAACACGAACATTTTCAGCTGCTGTTGATGTACTAGGCAAGTGTAACGTTCAGTAGTTTGCCATTGCTTTCTGAACGACCGGCCCCTATACCTTTTTCGAAAAAACCAGCACCGCTGTGTTTCGAACCCGGGTATACGGGCTCACAAACCGCGTTCGCAAGCCCTTAGCCACAGAGGCCGGTAGAGAATGAAATATACAGCGCACATATTGACCCAGTAATTTGCATTTTAAACTGATATGTGTTGGAGTGTGTGATTTACTAGGCAAGTTTACATAATGTAACATAATATTTATATTTTGTTAAAACAAAAAAATCCCCACTCCAATCACTGTGAATCGAACCCGATAAGACACTAGTCACAGGAAGTAAAACAATAAATAAAACTACAGAAACAGTTGCTGGAAACTTCCACAAAGATGCAACTTAAGAGAATCAATTATGTTTAGTGAATATCATCATAAAGTGGTCTATTTTGTACACAACTTCACCCCGTGAGTCTTTTGCAATGTATCTCTATGCGAATGTGCTTCGAACGCGGTATGCGGGATTACGAATTGCGCCCATAACACCTTCGCCACAGAGCCGGAAGTGTTACTCCATCCATCCATCATGTGCCATGCCGGTAAGCGTGAGCGGTCATGTTCTGCCATCTCACTCGATCACCAGAGTCGTGGATCAGCTCCGTGTTCCTGTCTCGACCAGAAGTTTTACTAGCTCTGTAATATTTACATTCTGAAGCAGATAGGTGCTTTTCGGAACATGTTGCCACATGAAATATACATGATTGTAAGTCAGACGTCCTACCTCTGTTGCTATCATGTGTGAATTATCTGTCAAATTTTGTCACGTAGTGTGAATTATCTGTCACGTCATATCACGTGGTGTCAATTATCTGTCACACCTTGTCACACGGTGTAAATTACCTGTCACATCTTGTCATGTGGTGTGAATTATCTGTCACGTCGTGTCACGTGGTGTGAATTGTCTGTCAAATCTTTTCACGTGTGTTAAATTATCTATCACATCTAGTCATGTGTGGTGAATTATTTGTCACATCTAGTCATGTGTGGTGAATTATCTGACACATTTTGTCACATATGGTGTTTTATCTGTCACAACTGGTCATGTGTGGTTAATTATCTGTAACATCTAGTCACATATGGTGAACTATCTGTCACATCTAATCATATGTGGTGAATTATCTGTCACATCCAGTCACATATGGTCATGTCTTGCCACGTATGATGATTTATCTGTCACATCTAGTCACGTGTGATGAATTATCTGTCACATATAGTCACGTATGGTGAATTATCTGTCACATCTAGTCATTTGTGATGAATTATCTATCATATCTTGTCACGTGTGGTGAATTATATGTCACATCTAGTCACGTTTGTGAGTTATTTATCTTAGCCTGTCATATATTAATTAAATATCGTATCTTGTTGGTTAGCCGATTTGGTGTCAAACCAAGCGGTGAACTAGGGTATGCCTACCCAGCATATGAAGACAGGATTCGGCTGACTGCGCGGAAGAAATCATTCCTGATTCAACGGGCAAGACAGCGTTTACCTGCAAAGCGTTGTGGAACGTAATGAGCACGGCAAGGCACGTAGAGCGCCCTCGTCATCCACCACACCTGTATTCGTCTCTAGTCGTCTCGACTTGTCTTGCCACTGGACTCAGATGGACTCGGGCGAGAGAGTGAGGTCGACGAATTGCGCAACTCTTCCTCACTTTAATCCAAGTCATCGCGCAAGTCATTCTTCATCCAACGTCATAAAACCCCACTGGATGGAATGAATGATCATCATCATTCTTGATGGACAAACAACAAATATCTTAACTTGAATCCGCCTACGTTGTGGTTCCCCGCTTCACCTCCACACTTCGTTCCATAATTATTTTGTCCAGAATTTCATATAGTTCTATATGTTCAAATGATTTCCTTTCCCCCATTTATTTTTATAACCAATATTATTCTATACTATCACATGTTGGACATATCTGTTTGTTCAAGTTTCCTCCATTGAAGTTTTACTTTTAAAATATAAAGTACATTGCATATACTTTACAGGGCGTTGCAGTCAACCCCAGTAGTTTTTGGCTGTTAATGGATCTTTTGGCAAGTTTTACGTTCAGTTTGCCTTTGCTTTCTGAACGATCGGCACTCATACCATTATGTGAAAAAGAGAATTGTATGGATATTTTGCCCTGACCATGCGGGGGTGCTGGGGAATGAACAGGCCGATAGGCTAGCAGGGAATGCTCCTCTTGGTGGCAGATTACCTATGGATAAGTTGTAGGGTTGGACCATATGGAGAAGGCGGTGGAACAGATCGAGATCCCGTATGTGGAAAGGATAAGATTGCTGGGGATTGGCAGGGGTTCTGGAAGAATTTCAAAACTGAGAGGGAAGACCTGGAGAACTTTTAATCAGATAGCTGTGGTAACGATTAGTAGTATGACTCTTCGCTGGCTGTTGAACGAGGGGACGGAGCACGTATGGAAATGTCCTGAGTGCAGTGATGTCGGTTCTTAACTCAACTCAACTCAACTGTGTGAAAATACCAACGCAAGGCGGTCTGCTGCCAAATCGCCCGCAGCTGTGCTTCGAACGCGGTATGCGGGATTACGAATTGCGTCCATAACACCTTCGCCACAGAGCCGGAAGTGTTACTATCTCTGTAATATTTACATTCTGGAGCAGATCGGTGCTTTTCGGCTGATTTGTTGAATATCCAAGTTTCGCACCAAATGTGTTGTCACGGGAAATATACATTATCATAGTATTGTGACTTTTGCTGTTCTATCTGTCCCAATCCATAAATATATTAATTGCTTTAGATTTTGGTAAAGTTTCTTTTTTTTTTTAAATTTATGTGATAATGCTACCAGAAGAAGTTAAGTTAGTTTAATATCCTTACAAACGTCGCAGTCAACCCCAAAATGTTTTGGCTGTTGATTTGTTTAAATATTGAGCACAACCCACTACTGGCAACGCTGATCGTATTCTGGTATGAACCTAAGGCCTATCCACGTCAATATGGAAGCACTATAATCGAGTTTCGCCCTCGTTTGAGCTCGTCAATAGTGCATATCCCTGACCGGATCCGGAAACAAGCCCCGGATCACTGGCATGTAAAGCGGGTGTGTAACCACGCGGCACACGTTGGACACACAGCCAAATTATCATAATACGTCACCCATCGTAGGTTATGCTCAAGATTGCCCAATCGCCGCGATTGACGTCCGTCAATCGATGTGGACCCGAAACGATCAGGACTTCTCAATGGCAAGGAACACCAGGCCTCCTAAATCCAATGAGCAATAATCAAATTGATTTTTGTGGTTATTTCGGGATTTGAAATTTAAATATTGAGTACAACCCACTACTGGCAACGCTGATCGTATTCTGGTATGAACCTAAGGCCTATCCACGTCAATATGGAAGCACTATACTCGAGTTTCTCCCTCGTTTGAGCTCGTCAGTAGTGCATATCCCTGACCGGATCCGGAAACAAGCCCCGGATCACTGGCGTGTGAAGCGGGTGTGTAACCACGCGGCACACGTTGGACACACAGCCAAATTATCATAATAGAATATTACAACGTCACCCATCGTAGGTTATGCTCAAGATTGCCCAATCGCCGCGACTGACGTCCGTCAATCGATGTGGACCCGAAACGATCAGGACTTCTCATTGGCAAGGAACACCAGGCCTCCTAAATCCAATGAGCAATAATCAAATTGATATTTTTGGTTATTTCGGGATTTGATTGTTGATTTTTTTGCAAATTTATGGTCAGTAGTTTGCGGCTTCATGAACGCCCGGCACTCAAACTATTGTATGATAAACCATCGCACGGTGGCCTGAAGGCCTAACAGAACACCTAGATATTAAAATTACTCATTGCCTATAATTTATCTCCGATTATATGTACCTTTAGTAATGTACGTCACACACTGGTCATCTAGATTTAAACGTTGCCTCTTATTCAGAATGCAATGGCAAATCACTAAACATAAAAATGTCTAGTCAAACACGAAGAGCCAATAAAGGCTGGGGTTGCTTGCAACGTCCGGTAAAAAAGGACATGCATTAAAAAAAGTTACGGATAACAAACCCGAAATGTGAAAATCTCCTACATAACATGGATTGTAATGAACAATTGTAAGTATAATTTAAACTTCGTAGGAGCTAAACTTGGGGAAGTCTAGGTACTTACCGCTTGCATAGATTGCCACATCCTCCCCTCCATGAGTTTCCGACGAGATTGGCACTGCCGACTGGAACTTGTATTTTGTGTTAGCTGTTTGGGTTTGAGACGAAGGGAAAATAAAATATTAACAACATATATGCTAGCCGAAGTCTTATGTAAAACAAACTGAAGAAACGTTCAATTAAATCACATCAGATCATTTAGCATCCTGTCATCGAAGAAGATCCATTGCTACTATTCTCGTAACGAGATCTGCATAATCGAATATTCTGGCGTGAATAAAAAGAAAAGGCAACAATATAAACGGGAAGAAGCATGGGCTGGGCCAATATAATCAATGCAGTAGGGACTCGGGTGGTGGATACTGACCAGACTACAACGCTGGCCCGATTACACGAACTGGGGGTGAAGCCTTGCCAGGTACGCTAGTGTCATCTTCGAAGGAAAGAGATGAGATACCATAACCAATTCCTTATGGGAACGGTGAGCAGATATACTTTGTGATGGCTGCTGCATCGGAGGACTGAGGACGCATGGTAGAGCCCAGTGTAGTGACGTCGTTTGATATAGCATTCAATCAATCAATCATGTGCCATGCCGGAAAGCGTGGGCGGCCATGATTCGCCATTTCACTCGATCACCAGAGTCGTGGATCAGCTCAGTGTTCCTGTCTCGTCCATGCCATGTGGCCAAGCCATCCAGGTATTTTCCTCTCGGTCTTCCTCTTGGTCTGTTCCCTTCGATCTTGCCAGCTGTCACTAAGTTCTCCAGTCCATTTCTTCTCATAACATGTCCAAAAAATTTTGACTGTCTACGTCTAATTTCTCTAATCAATCTACGATTTTCATTTGTCTCTTGTAGTACTTGGTCATTGGTTTTTCTATCTGTCCATGGTATTCTTTGCATTTTCCTCAGAAACCACATTTCTGCAGCCATCAGATGTTTTTCTGCTTGACTGCACATTGTCCAAGCTTCACATCCATACAAAAGAACAGGCTCTATGTATCCCCTCAACACTCTTTTTCTCGTTTCAATTGACATCATTTTATTGGTCAGAATGTTTTTCATCTTGCTAAAGGCTACTTTCGCAATGGCGATTCTTGTTCTAATCTCTTCAAGGCATCTGCCATCAGATGTTATGACTGTTCCAAGATAAATGAACCGATTCACTTGTTGAAGAATATGCCCATTTACTTGTATATTACATTGTGGTACTTCGTTCTTCCTAGTGACGACCATAACCTGTGTCTTCCTACAATTTAATTCCAACCCCAGCTGCTCACTGTGTACAACCACAGCGTCTACTAATTGTTGCAGATCCTGTGCATTGTCTGCAATCAATACTGTATCATCTGCATATCTAATGTTATTTATGTTTCGTCCTCCAATGCTGATTCCATTTAGGTCTTCTACATTTCTGAAAATATTTTCACTGTATAGGGAAAAAAGATCTGGAGACATTACACAACCCTGCCTAACACCTCTCTTAATAGGTTGGTATTGTCCTACTTCATTATCAATCCTTATGGCAGCTTGTTGTTTCCAATATATGTTTTTTATAAGTCTAATGTCTTTCCCATCAATTTGTAGATCTGCAAGCATATCCACAATGTTGACATGTCTTACTCTATCGAAAGCCTTTGTATAGTCAATAAAGCAAAGATGTATATCCTTGTTTACTTCTATAGCACGTTCAATAACTGTTCGCAGCATATACACAGCATTTACTGTACCCTTTCCTTCTACAAACCCACATTGTTCTTCCCCTATTTCAGGTTGTATTTTCTTCCTCACTCTTTGCATGATAATTCGTAACAAAATCTTTGTGATGTGACTCATTATACTAATTGTTCTATGTTGATCACATTCTAAGGTTCCTGATTTCTTTGGGATTGCAATAAATACAGAATTACATAATTCAGAAGGTATATCTCCAGTATCATATAATGTGTTCAGCAGTCTAGTGACTTGCTCTAGACCAAATTCTTCTAAAGCTTTAATCATTTCTGTTGTGATGTTATCTGCACCGGGGGCCTTGCCAGCTTTCATATGCTTAAGAACATTTTGAACCTCCATCTTTAAAATTGCTGGTCCTTCATTATTAAATCTAATAGCATACTGTTCATCTCTGTTATCATTATACAGGTCTTTCACATAATCTGTCCATACATGTAGAATCTGATCTTTTTCTATTATGATTTTGCCATCTTTAGTATTTAGACAGCCTGTTGATGTACTTGTTCTTTTATTAGTAAGTTCCTGAATTCTTTTGTGCACTAATTTGGTATTTTGACTGTTGTGTTGTTTTTCAATTTCTAAGCACTTTTCCTCAAGCCATGATTCTTTTGCCTTCCTACATAATATTCTGACTTGTCTGTGAATTTCTTCATATTTGGCAGGATTATTTTTGTTGAGTCTCCTTGTTTCCATTAAGTGTAAAATTTCCTCAGTCATCCATTTCTTACGACCCACCTTCTTTAATTTTGGAATAGTTGTTTCTGCAGCCACATTGATTGAATTCTTTAACATTTCCCATTGATCATCCACATCCTGGAATAGGATCTCTAGATCAGACAATATTTCAAATCTGTTCTGTACTTCTATGTTGAATTTGTTTTGTATTTCCTTGTCATTACTCAATGTACACAAATCATATTTAGTGTTCCCTGTTGTATACGTGACTTTCTTCAACTTTATCCTCAATGTTCCTGTGAGTAATCTGTGGTCACTATAACAATCAGCACTGGGAACTGTTTTTGCTACTGTTAGCGCGTTTCTAAATCTTCTGCTAATGAGAATGTAGTCAATTTGGTTTCTAGTCCTGCTATCAGGACTCCTCCAGGTCCATAATCTTCTAGGGTGTTGCTTGAACCAGGTGTTTCCTACAATCATTTCCTGTTCTTTTGCCCACTCTACTAGTCTGTATCCTCTTTCATTTCTCTCTCCTAAACCATAGTTTCCTACTGTGTATCTATCCCCTTGATTTCCTACTTTTGCATTGAAGTCCCCTATTATGATGTTTATTTCTGAATTTTTACATTTCTTTAAGGCAGACTCTATGTCATTATAAAATTCCTCTACACTATCTTCACTGGACTCTCCTGTTGGGGCATATACTTGAATAACATTTATGTTAAAAGGTCAGCCACTCAATTTAACTAGTACAACTCTGTCCGACACGGCCCAATATCCCTGAACAGATGTTGATGTTTTCCGGTCCAAAATTATTGCCACTCCCCTATGTCGATCCTCACCTCCAGAATAAATAATCTTAAAATCTTTATGTATCTCGATGCCTGCTCCTGTCCATCTCGTTTCGCACATACCTAATATATTAATTTTTTCTCTTTGAATTTCTTGTGTTATGTTCTCTAATTTTCCGTCGTTGTTTAACGTCCTAACGTTCCATGTTCCTAATTTTAATGTCTCTGTCCTTGTCTTGCGATGATCAGTCTTTAAGCGAATCATAATAATCTAGGCAATTTCAAAGAGGTAGTTTGCCGTTGCTTTGCCGTTGATATAGCATTACATTACATAATTTTCGTAGTGTCGCTTTAATAGAAGACACGCTTAGAAATTCACGGACAATTTACATATGGTACTTACTTGTGTCGACATTGGTTAGATTCTGTCTCTGAGACCCGTAGCCTGGCCCATTTCCATACAACAGTGTCGTGTACGGTTTCTTGTCCGACCCTTTGCTTAAATGAGATCCATCGGTGCTGAGCCCTTCAGGGGAAAGCAATCAATACATAAATATATATTGAACATATTTATTTCTCTTTTCATGCTTTCCTCTTTCATGCGAGTATAAGCGTAACTTGTGTTTAGCCTTTCCTCTGCTTTCCTAGTGTGTCGGGATACCTCGCCATTGTTCTTAGCGTTTCTACTTCTATTCTATACTGTAAAGATCATCATCATGTGCCGTGCATTTATGGTGTGCTGTCATGGTTCTCCATATCACACGCAGATTCCTGGATCAGGTCTGTGCGCTTATCCCAATTATTCCATGTGGCCAAGCCACTCAGATATATAACAGACAGACACTTTTGACTCATACTAATCTCATAATCGAAACAAAATATTACTGGTTTAAATTTTAGGTCTTAACATTCTTCCTTTTCTTCTTTGGTTCGTTTTCAATTTATTGTTTATATCTGCAATGCTGTCTCTTGTATGAACTTCATTATTCTTTTAGGTTCCTTCGGTGGTCCGTAGAGTTTATCTTCCACTGCTGTTTCTCTAAGCCACAAGGTTTGCCTAGATATGTCGTATTCGAGTCAGTCTTGAAGTATAATCTTCTGAATGCGTCACCAATTCGCATGTTCACATGGCTGATTCGCCAATCTTGAATTTTGTATGCATGTAGTTAAATAATCGTTTCTGTCTTGCTTTTGATTGATTTGATGTCTTTTCTTTTGGTGGTATATGACAGGGACATCCCATTGCTCTTGTGTTGTTCCTTCCTGGGCTAGTTGGAGGTCTTAGAATAACTTCATTATTGACACCATTTGCCAGCGAGACCATGTAATGACAGTTAGAAAAATAAAAATAAAATATTATTATAAATACGAGTATACTCACCAAGAATGGGCGTCCCTCTATTGGCATACCCCGCAATATTAAACGCGTGCGAGTGGTCAGCTGTAACGACGATCAATGTTTCATTCGCGTCGGTCATTTTTAGGGCCATATCAACAGCGTCTGCCATGGCTACCAGATCGGACAAGGCATACTGTGGTTTACTGGCGTGGTGGCCGTGGTCAATTTTCCCGCCTATAGTGGATCATATAACAGTGATCATATCAAAGAAACATATAACATCAACATGTGATATCACCTGAGAAGGCAACATGCTTAACTAAGTCAGGCATTGAACTGATAGTTATCAAACGCGTTGATCGTTCAAAACGTATCCAGCCACAGCAAAGATGTAGATAAGTAGCATTTATATGCTCGAGTGTTTTTCATGTAGTTGTGTCGGTTTGTGTTTGTTTGTTCTGTGCTGACGAAAGCTTTAACCGAAACGTCCAATTTATTTATTGTAATCGTGTTCTTGTAAACTCTCCCGATGGTGTTTCCACCTTGTCGTGGTGGGGGAGCTTGAGTTTCTCAATGACCCTGAGAGCTATGCCGGCGGTAGCGTAGCTACCAGCAGGGCCTCCCAAGCCGGACAGGTCAAAGGGTAGAGAACAGACAAAGAGAAACACCCTGGTCCTCCAGGTTGGGGGTTGAAGCGTGGGGTTAACATCCCCACCTTTGTAAAAACCTTTCTTTGTTACGAAACAAATACATGAGCCTCGATATCGGACTGACTTATCTGGACAACGACCTTGGAACGTTAAAGAACTTTTGAGATTTGGAACATGGAATGTACGGACACTATATCGAGCTGGAGCGGCCGAAGAACTAACCCGGGAGCTGGATTGAATATCAAATGGATATAACAGCAATTCAAGAAATAAGGTGGCCAGGAGAGGGTACTTTAGAGCAAAATGGAATGATTATAATATATGGAGGAAACACCCAAAATAAACATGAATTAGGAACAGGATTTGTCATCAAAAAAGAGTTATGGGGGAACGTTTTAAACTTTAAAGCTTTTAATGACAGGATTAGTAAATTACGAATAAAAGATAAATGGAAAAATATAACGATGATTAATGTACATGCACCTACTGAAGAGAAAGAAGATGATATTAAAGAAGACTTTTATAATGATCTGGAAGATGTCATAGAAGAAACCCCCAAACAGGACATCCTGATTTTGATGGGAGACTTCAATGCAAAAATAGGTAGAGAGCAAACTAATAAAAAAGTGGCCGGTATGGAAAGCCTACATACAACTTCAAATGATAATGGATGGAGAGTCATCAACCTGGCAGAAGCCAAAGGACTGCAGATTAGCAGTACCAGACTACAAAGAAAGGATATACACAAACAAACTTGGAAATCATGTGACAAGAGAACCTATAATCAAATAGATCATATTTTAATTAACAACAGAAATGCATCAAACATACAGCAAGTCAGAAGTTATAGAGGAGTTGAGTACCACAGTGACCACTTCCTCGTTGGAGCAAAATTTAAAATAAAACTTAAGAGAGCTGTCTATACTAAATTACAAAGATTACACCCAACATATAACAGAGAAAAACTACAAAACATTACAGTCAAAGAGAAATTTACAGATGAAATAAAATGTAAATGTGAAACTCTGCAAAACCCTTCGAAGGAAAGCGTTGACCGAACTTGGTTGAACATCAAGAATACAATTCAATCTACGGCAGAAGAATGTCTCGGTGTGTTAACCACGCATAGAAAGAACAGATAGTTCAATCAAAAATGTGAAGAAGCAGTCATTAGGAAGAAGAATGCCAGACATGTATGGTTAAATGACATCAATAACATCCAAAAGGAAGAGCATTATAGAAATGAATGTAAAGAGGCTACAAAAATAGTCAGACAACAGCAGCGAGAATATATGAGTAATATAATCAAAGATATGGAAACTAATCACCAGAAAAATGAATCCAGAAAATTTTTTAAAGAACTGAAGTCAATGAAACGAGGGCACCAACACAACACATATGCTTTAAAAGACAAAAATGGGAATATGATAAATACCAATGAGGAAATGTGCAACACATGGAAAGAATATTTTATTGAATTACTAAATTGTGAAGCTCCAAGTAACATTTTCCCACATGAAGAGGTTCTAACATGCGAACCACAAATTGAAGAACCTACATTTGAAGAAATCCTATATGTAATCACACGACTTAAAAACAATAAGGCAACTGGGACTGATGGAATTGCTGCTGAATTTATAAAGGCAGGTGGCCATGCATTACATCTAAAGCTATACGAACTAATAATAAAAATCTGGAGGACAGAAGAATTACCCCATGACTGGAAAGAGTCATTATTGATACCTATCTTTAAGAAAGGAGACAAGTTCCAATGTGGAAATTATAGAGGAATATCACTACTGTCCACAAGCTATAAGATACTATCCGCAGTATTACTAAATAGACTAAAACCATATTCAGAAGACATATTAGGTGACTACCAGGCGGGTTTTAGACAAAACAGATCAACAATAGATCAGATATTTATCTTACGACAAATAGCCGAGAAACATTGGGAATATAAAAGAGATCTCCATAACATTTTTGTGGATTTTAAAAAGGCTTATGATAGTGTCCATAGGAATAGTCTATGGAATGCTATGCAGGAATTTGGAATACCAAGGAAGTTAATCAACATGACCAGACTATGCATGGAAGATACTTATAATATAGTAACATATAAAGGCAGGAAATCAGACCCCTTCCAAATAACATTTGGCTTGAAACAGGGTGATGCACTATCGCCGCTACTCTTCAATCTGGCTCTAGAGAAAGTTGTAAGGAAGATAAAGGAGGAATGTGATATTGGAGGAACATCCAAGCTGCTTGGTTATGCAGATGATATAGATATTATAGGGCAAAGTGAACAAAAGACATTGGAAATATTGACTCACTTAAAGGAAAAAGCCCAACAGATGGGGCTGGTTATCAACCAAGATAAGACAGAATATATGGTAATTTCAAGAGACGGAATGGCTAAAAACTCTGGCCACATACAAATAGATAATATGACCATTAAAAGAACGGAAACATACAAATACCTGGGTACAATCTTCAACTGCTCCAACATCATAAGGGAAGAAATACAAACTAGAATCAACTCTGGAAATAAGATATACTATGCACTACAACATCTACTAAAATCAAAGGCGCTATCTCGTAACACCAAAATCACAATATACAAAACACTGATCAGACCAGTTGTGCTGTATGGCTCTGAAACCTGGAGTACAACGAAAGGAGACGAAGCCTTGTTACAAACCTTTGAGAACAAAATTTTAAGACGCATCTTTGGACCCATTAGGGATACACAAAGTGGAGAGTGGAAAAGAAGAAGTAACAAAGACATTTATGATCTGTTTAAGTCCCCGCTAATCACTGGTATCATGAAGGCTAATAGACTACAATGGCTGGGGCATATAGAAAGAATGGAAGATAATAGGGAAAAAAAACTCGCTTACACTCAGGAAATAAATGACCGTAGACCCCGAGGTAGACCAAGAAGACGGTGGAGAGATAATACATGTACAGACCTACAAGCACTTGGAATCAACGACTGGCAAGAGAAGGTCCACCAGAGAGACGAATGGAGACGGATTGTATTTGCAGCAAAGAACCTCAATGGCTCGGAAAGCTGAAGAAGAAGAAGAAGAAGAAGAAGAAGAGTGTTGTTGTAAAGCTCACAATCTACGTTTTTTGTGTGTGTGTGATCCGTTCAATTCCTTAACTTGATTCATTAAATTCCTTCACTAAGTCAATAAATTCATAACATCATAATGTAGATGCGTGGCAGAGATCAAGAGCAGAACAGACTTTGTGAAAGCTGCATTTAGGAAGATGAAGAGTGCCTTATGTAATAAGTCCCTTTGGTTGAGTGTGAGAGCGTCACTTTCTTTGAATGTGAGAACGTCACTTTCTTTGAATGTGAGAACGTCACTTTCTTTGAGTGGAAGAAAGTCACTGTCTATGAGTGTGAGAAAGCCACTTTCTTTGAGTGGGAGCAAGTCACTTTCTTTGAGTATGAGATAGTCACTTTCTTTGAGTGGAAGAAAGTAGCTGTCTTAGAGTGTGAGAAAGCAACATTATTTGAGTGTGAGAACGTCACAGTCTTTGAGTGTTAGAAAGTCACTTTCTTTGAGTGTGAGAAAGTCACGTTCTTTGAGTGGAAGAAAGTCGCTGTCTTAGAGAGTGAGAAAGCCACATTATTTGAGTGTGAGAACGTCACTGTCTTTGAGTGTGAGAAAGTCACTGTCTTTGAATGTGAGAAGACAATCAAAATGTGTCATGTCCTTTGCAGGACGTTGTTTCCACCTCACGTTGATTTTCTGTGACATTTCGCGTTCAGTATTAAACCATTACTTTCTGAACGAGATGTCAACAGCTAATTCCAAAATTAATTCCCGCATAGGGGTCTATTCCGCCATCAACGCACTGGAAGTTTCAGGGAGAGCGCTCTTATTCTTTGAGCCACGTCGACGTCTGAGAAAGAGAATACTGGAACGTTATAAACAATATGGTTTGAATTTTTGTAGTGAATCTTGGAATGTAGTTTTTTTTAATGATGTTACATGTTTCCAGGGCAGTGATATACACGGCCTATTATTTAGTGTTTGAAACTGATTGGGGGATTGCTGATATCTTTTACTGTACAACAACAATATTTTTGTCGGTATTGCGGTACAAACAAGTTCGGGCACACTAAACATGTCGGTACACTAGTAAGTAGCTTCTTCGGTAGCATACACAACACCAACGAACAGCTTTGAGAGAGGGAAGAGAGCTCTGGTAAACACCCCAGATGATACAGATGGTACTTTGGCACCTGGTCAGAACTAAAGTCTTTGTTACCTGGTCAGAAAGAACGTTTTTGGCACTAGGTCAGAAGGAAAGTCTTTGGCACCTGGTCAGAAGGAAAATCTTTGGCACCTGGTCAGAAGGAAAATCTTTGGCAGCTGGTCAGAAGGAAAATCGTTGGCACCTGGTCAGAAGGAAAGTCTCTACGCCGATGGATGCAGAATGTTGTGAATGTCAGATTTTCGGACTTAAGAGTTGAAACTGTCTTCCAGAGAATTCACAAAATAACTAGCCAACAAAGCAAGCAACCAGCTAATCAACCAACACATCAACCAACCAACCATCCAATCGACAAAACAATCAATGAACCAACTTACCAAGCAATTAGCTAACCAACCAGCTAATCAACCAACAAATTCACCAACCAACCATTCAATCGATAAATCAACCAACCAATTAAACAACCAACCAGCTACCCAACTAACACATCAACCAACCAACCAACAAAACAACCAACCAACCAACCAATCAGCTAACCAACTAACACATCAACCAACCAACCAACTAAACAACTAACCAACCAACTAGCTAACCAACCAACAAATCAATAAACCAGCCATTCAATGGAAAAATCAATTAACCAACCAGCTAACCAACAAACCAACCAACTAACGAACCAGTCACCAATCCTTTAAGGCGGCTTGTGATGTATTAGATATCTAGTATAGCCCCATATTTTATAGACAAGTTAGCACTGGATGCATCATATGGTCAATATCTCACTGATCGCTTTTACTTCCAAGAAAATCCCCTCCACCCTAAATTTATCAACGCATACTGTTACACGTTCATGTACCTTCAACAAGTAAGAAAAATCCTTGGTCGTTCTTTTTCAGAATTTCTATGGCCTTATGTGTCATCTCTGCCAGGGACGGTTCGTTGGTCTTGTTTCTGTCCAGGTCGTAAGTCATGTGATCCTGGTTAAAGAGACCTGCGATAAAGAAAGTAAAAATACACAAATAAAGGACTCTTTTACATTCCTTTAGGTATATAGTCCTAGTTCTATATTTGTATACATCCACCGGCACCCGAGAGGAAGTAAATTCCCCTTGTAAACGCCTTAGCACCGGCTCCGTGGTGAAGATGCTACAGAAACAGTTCTTGATCCCGCATACCGCTTTCAAAACACAGCTGCAGGCGATTTGGCAGCAGACCGCCTTGCGTTGGCTTTTTATAATTTAGTATGGGTACCGGTCGTTAAGAAAGCAATGGGAAACTACTGACGTAAACTTGTCAAGAGATCACAAACAGCCAAAAACTGCTAGGCTTGACTGCGACGCCCTGTAAAGGATATGCAACTAACTCTTTTAACTAGTCTTAGCGCATTGGGCGTTGAGATGGAAGACACATATTATTATACCGGGTGTATTTTTAATGACTGTGGGTTTTTTGAAAATATTGCTGTTCCAAGTTTTATATTCACCCTCTGTGAACTCATGCGACATAAAAGGTAAATACAAAACTTGGAACGGCAATATTTTCAAAAACCACTACACACCGTAGATCAATCGGTACTCGGTTAGCGATGGGGTGAATATCATCTTTACCCCACAAGGAAGTTCATGGTCCCTATTTTAGGCTGGATCGACATGGGACCCCAGGTCGTGTTAATATCCGCCTCCATGTGGGTTTGAGCCGACAACCATTTGGAAGGCTGTATATTGTTCTGGTCACCGGGTCACCGGGGCTCTGAAATAACGATACGGTAATTTATGAACTGTTTTTTTGGCCCCACATTGATTCACATTGCTTATGGCGTTCATTCGTCATCATCATTGTCATCATCATCATCATCATCATCATCATCATCATCATCATCATCATCATCATCATCATCATCATCTTGGGGTCATTGACACACGCCAGCCCCTCAACCAAGTGAAGATGGCGACACATCAAAGGGGTGCAGCTGCTTTATGAGCCACCGCTACAAATACCATTGTGAAAATCATCACAAAGTTATCTTATTCCAATCACCTCCAGCTGACTTCGAAGCCGGAATATCGAATTGTGAAACTGCTGTCACCGCTCCTGGGCCACAGGTACGGTCGTCCAGCAGTAGCACCGTGCGTTGTTTTGTCAAACATACGGCGGATGTTTATAGTTGTGAGGCCCTAGCCAGGGCCGCGCTGTCCATGTTTTTGTCACACACACACACACTCACCCATCCACGCACACCTACATACACCCATCCACCCATACACACACATCCCTACACACACATACACCTACCCACACACATCCACAAAAACACACCCACACACCCACACCCACCAACCCACCCACACACACGCACACACCCACACACAAACACACACACACACATCCATACACATCAACCCACACATCCACACACACATACGCACCCACACATACACACACCCACCCACACACACCCACACGCCCACCCATGCACACACCCACACACACCCACCCACCAACACCCACCCACCCACACTCACCCACTCACCCACCCATATCCACCCACCCACACACCCACACACACGCAACCAAACCCACACACACCCACCCACACACACCCACACACCCACACACACAAGTCCCGTTGCAGGAGAATGCCCTGTGTATGCGAAGTGTTAGGACCGTCACATTGTTGTAGGCCGGTGTCAACATCTTGATTCACACACACACAGGCACTCGATACTTCATCCACACCCAAAGAAACATCCGTTGTGTGGATGGTATATCATGTCGTTTAATTCAGGCGAACCTGAGATAGTTACATATAATAATAACCAGGCAGTGACTGCCTGAACAAATATACATTTCTTCTTTACAATACTTATACACAATCCCTTATTCAAATTCCACATTCGCTATCTCCAACTGGCGCCCTAGCAAACTAAGCACATGCACTCGGAAAAACACAAGTGTCCTCTCTCGAAAGCTGTCGTGTCCCGTCTGACGGTTTTCAGCCGGCTAGCTGGCCTTGCCGTCCTACACTTCCGTGCGGTCAGTAAAACCCCGTGCTATTGTACCTGTCTCGTAGTACAGCAGTCTGTCCGTGTTAACCTGGGTTATACTAATGTTAGTCTGTTCAGGGTGGTATCCCGTGAACTAGCGTCCCCTCCCCTCCTTGGGGTTGGTCCTGGCGGTGTCCTGGTTATGACACGTCCGTGTCCCCACCTAAGTCCTGTCTTATGACTGTTCTAAGTCCTGGCTTGTGTTCTATCTATACTCTAACTACTCCCCTGTAGAGTCCTGATCTATGTCCCATATGTCATTACCTCTATTCTGTCCCTTGTCCTATCTGTGTCCTCCTCAACACCTTGACAGCCGGAGTGCAGGTAGTAATCGGTGGTCAGACTGTCCATTCCGCAACGAAAGGCCAGAACTGACCTGGAACATTCGTCTGACCGGGCTCATGCCATTGTCATTGTGGTATTTGTCCCTCAAGAATGATGATGACCATTCATCTCATACAGTGAGGATGGAAGTTTGGAGCCGTGAGTTATAAGATGGCTGGTAAGGCCTATTTTGGCTCGAAATGTTCTTTGACAATGTGAGCAAAGAATGCTTGACATTCCAGGAAGAGGATCTCTTGCTGTGGTATATTTTTGTGCAGTCGTTTTTTTTTTCCCCACAGCTCTAACTGTCCTATTTTCTTCACAAGTGACTATACACTTGTAATGATGTACGCCATGAATTTCGGTCTTTGGCAGCAGTCTCTCAAGTGGCATGATGAATTCAAAAAGCTTTTAGTGAAATCTTCAGAGTGTCTTTCAAGCGTTTCCTCTGGTTGCCTTGGGAGCGTTTACCATAGCGCAGCTCACTATAAACAATTGGATAGATGAAATTGGATGAATAATGACTTGCGCCATGAATTGGATGAAAGTGAGGAAGAGTTGCGCAAGTCGTCGACCTTACTCTCTCGCCTGACTCCATCTGAATCCAGCGGCAAGACAAGTCAAGACGACTGGAGACGAATACAGATGCAGTGGATGACCAGGGCGCTCTACGTGCCTTGTCGTGAATTTTACGTTCTACAACTCTTTGCAGGTAAACGGCGTCTTGCCCGTTGAATCATCAATGATATTTTCCTCGCAGTCTTCCGAATCCTGTATTCACATGTTGGGTACGCATACCCTAGTTCACCAAATTGTTTGACGACGGATCGGTTACCAGTGTTACGTCAGAACTATTACAGCAACAGGCCTTAAATAAATGCTAATTCTGCCTGGTATAAGAAAATGTTATGGTAAGTAACAACAGTCGGGGTCTGCTATTGACTACGTCATCCACGCAGTGTTGATTGATCTAAAAATACAGGAACCTGTTTGTGTCTACACCGGGCCATGATTCCAACTTACCCAGTAGATAGTCGGTTTCGAGATGGTTGACGTTATGTAGTCCTTGCTTGTTGTACACGAACTGATGTGTGAGGTTTCTGCCAGCCTTGTCGTCTTTCCATTCCTGAAATAGAAGCAGACACGACAGGTGTGTATTCATATGTTCGTCTGTTGTGTGAGCAGCTAGTGCGGCGATTGTTATTGTTATAACTGTCACATGATATCAGATATGCTCACTTATGGAAGGAGGAGTGGGGAAGGAGGAACAGAAGAGTTGGAAGTAGAAGGAGAAAAAGAAGGAGGAGGAGGTGAAGAAAATGAAGATGGCGATGATGAAGAGGGTGGTGAGTAATGATGTCTAATGATGGTGATGATGATGATGATGATGATATGATGATGATGATGATGATGATGATGATGATGATGATGATGATGATGATGATGATGATGATGATGATGATGATGATGATGATGATGATGTGATGATGATGATGATGATGTTGATGATGATTGTCGCGGAATCACTGTGGTTAGCGATAAGATGATTAAACTAACAGAGACAGTCTGTTTTCACAGCTGCAATTGTTTGTTCCAAGTAAGGAAACACACACGGCGGATCAAAGGAAGCCGCGGGTCTTTGAGAAGTCCCGGGGAAAACGGGAAATGTCGGCTTGTAGTTATGTTGAATCGCGAGATGAAGGGACAGACGGTTGCTTTAGTTGTAGAAAGGGGAGACGACAATTTCTGTGAAGTTAGGGACGGATTGTCTGCTTCTGGGAACACCTGTTGCAGAAAACATAAATTCTTTTGCCGCCAGTGTGAAGAAGGGAATTGAACTAGACAGAAGTGTTTCGACTCGCTCTGTTTTAGTTTAGGAATAGAATCGCATGTGTTATGTATCAATTAACATGTGTCTTTTATGGCAAATTGTGAATTCGATTCAGGATTGAGCGAGCATTGCAGAAGGTATTTGCGGAATAGCATCTAGCTGTAAATAATGTGGATTAGCTTAGTGATAGATAGAGTTTAGAACTCTATCATAGTGTTGTTGCGTTATGGTTAGGTAGTCAAGGAGTATCGGCGACAGTAGGCAATCGCATTGTTAAAATTAACTAGTGTGAGAAGTCAAGTAGCTCAGCTGGTTGGGAATAGTGAAATGGGATGATGTTTAGAGAGATTGAGGATTGGGGGGGGGGGATAGGGAGAATGTCCAATGGTGGGATCTTCCAGTGGGGTCTACTGGGGTTCTACACTATACATTTTGCTCTGTCCTTGTCTTACCCACCTCAGACCGAGGTGATGAGCTCCTCTGCCCATGACAGAGTTGGTTCACTGTCATGTATCTGAGTGAGGCCATCGGCCTACACTCATCTAATAGGGGTCAGTGACAAGTTGCTCTCACCGGCTGTGTTGTTCTCTCTTTTACAGGTTCCCTCAGGTTAGGATGAAAACCACTGAAACATGGCAAATTAAAATCCTGAAGAAAGTAGTGCAGGAAGGTTCATACATCAGCCTTTGCACTGGGCTTATGATAGAAAAAGTCTGAAGGACATGGCTCTGGTGAGCCGATGGATACAAGCATCCAACAGGATGATTTCTTAGAACAATAATGTTTGTGTTACACGCCACACGAGACCTGAACATTGGCGAGTGTTTTTTTCCCCCACATCCTATGGGAAAATAACAATAGGAAGTGTCAAGAAAATTATTAGATTCCTGTGAGACTATGTACAATACTTGAGAGAGGGTGAGAACTTTAGGACATCTTTTGGAAAGGAATAATGTTAATTTCAGGGGACAATGTTCTGCGTTTTCACTATTCAGGAATTGTGAAGTCTCAAACTCTAAGAACATTTAGGGACAGTGTTTATGATCAAGTTAGGATCAGTATCGGACTATATCTGTGATTGATGTCCTAGTATCGGGAGTATCACAAGCTACCGGAGATAGTCTACATCTGGCAAGAGGGACACATCGTTTGGTGAGGTCTTTTGTGCTGATGCTAATGATGTTGTTTAATCCTTACCATGATGATCGGATGTGGCTCCTGAGCTGTTCGGTCTTATTCTACAGATACACTAGAGCATACGACACACATTCTACACATACACTTCTCACATACATACACTTTTCTTTATTAAATTAATTTTGTATTAATTTTTTTTTAGAAGCTAGAGTTGTTGAGTATGTTGTTTTGGGGAAGTGTGAGAGGGGGCATAATCCAGTGGTGAGTGAGAGAGAAAGAGGTATCCATTGACCAAGGGAGTGTTGTGGACGGAATCTGATGGATTCTCCAGAATAATGATATGGGGTTATCCAGGGACGACACTTTAAAGGAAATACACGACAATGATGATGATGATGATGATGATGATGATGATGATGATGATGATGATGATGATGATGATGATGATGATGATGATGATGATGATGATGATGATGATGATGATGATGATGATGATGATGATGATGATGATGACGAAGAAGAAGAAGATGACGAAGCAGGAGAAGATAAGAATGGGAATGCTGGAGTTTATCGTCACAACGGGAAAGTTAGGTGGGAAGAGAGTCAGGGGGAGACCAAGAGAGAAGTTGCTGGACAAATTGACATTATTGCATGAAGGAACGTCAGGATCAGAAATGATTGGCAGCACAAGAGACAGAAGGCTGTGGACAGACATGATCACCAAAGCCACACGGCATGAACCGCAAGAAGATATATTGCAGATTACATGGTCGTTGGAATTTCTTTCAAATCTATTTACACTTTTATATATTCTCTCATCAAGGGTAGTAACAGTGTCCAATTTTTTTTTGTTTTTTGTAACCATTTTGACATATCAACGAGCTTTGCTATGTCGTAGATTGTAGTTAATAGTCGACTCTCTTCCACATATATCTACTTATAGAGCTTTGCTATGTCGCAGATTGTATTTAATCGTCAACTCTCGTCCACACAGATATACTGTACATATACAGGTTAACGTATGTTCTTCTGGACAAACACTAAAGCAATCTTGTTGTTTACCCGTAGCTGCCGACACATGCTCTTGTTGATCAGTACAGTTTCAACCTCACTGTTTTATTCGCACGCCTAGTCGCGGAAAGTCAACAACATCGGTAATTAGAATCCTTACTGCTTTTCGCTCAACACTCTCGCTCAACACTTTCGCTAAACACTTTCTATTCAGCATGAAATGTTGCATGGCATTCTTAAGCTTTTTGTGTCAGGTCTTAGTTAGATATGACTGAGCTACCGTATAACAGTAGACGATACTACCTGCTTCTGTTAGCGCCGAATGTTGGGCGACGCTTACCAAACCCGACACCCCACATTGTGCCAACGGCTTTGGGCGGAGGAGCCCAATTGGGAGGGTACAAGCCTGATCCTAGTGCGAGGAAATGCAACCTAAAGACTAAATGTCATGGCAGGGCAGACCAGGCCTTAAGCCTTGGTTGGCAGCTTGTCTAGGATGGAAGCTCCGTCAGGCGGACAGTTAGAGCATTGCTTTGCTGATCCGTCAGCTTCTGCAGCTTGTCTTGTTCCAGACGTATTGGTTTACCTTTCCTCTGGAGTAAACTAGCCAGGTCGAGAGAGGGATCATGCTGGGCAACACATGGTCTCTAAATTCAGCCCAGGCTTTGTGTTATGGAGAGGTATAACTCCATTTTACAAACTATCGTCTGTCAAGACGGCAAGGTGCCAGTCATTCTTAAGCTAAACCTTTCTCATCTCTCTGTAACTACATCTCACTGTAACTATTCATAATTTATCCCTGTCGTTCCCGTACTGTTGGTTTGTAAGTCCATTCACAATGTTATCGTTTACATTCCGTAACTTACTCAGTTGTCATTACATATTCATGTCCTGTCTTACTGTCTCTGCTACAATTTCTATTTTATCTTACTATCCCATTTAATTCCTTTAACTCGCGACGACCAGGAGAGGGAGAATCAGGCCGAGATAAATAAATCAGCATGGCTTAAGACTGTGACATGAAAGAATATCTTAAATATAACTGATCCAGAACGTCAAGGAACGAGATCTGTAAAGATGCATCAACGCCATGGTATTTAACAAGGCGCATGATGATGATATTTCTGGGATAAGCAGCATTCTGTAAATTCGGAGATCTCAGCTGAGACATGGCGAAGTAAACGAGAAACAAGCAGGAACAATAATTACCTGTACCAAGTTCCTGCCGTCAAGCCTGCTGACCTTGTCTGTGTTAAAATCTGGGTCAGGGTCAGGGTCGGTATAGTTCTCGGGGTAGAAGTATGTGCGCCCTCCTCCAAGTATCACCTGCAAACGGAGTAGTTGTAGCATAGAAAGAACATCGTGATTCTTTGGACCATCTAATTTCAATATGCCATCTTTTTTTAAAGCATATCCTTTACAGGACCTCGCTGTCAACACCAGCATCTTTCAGCTGTATGTTAATTTCTTGGCAAGATTACGCTCAGTAGTTTGCCATTGCTTTCTGAGCGGCCGGCTCACATACCCCGTAAGTTACAGATGCGATTCGAACCACTGCTGATTCTCACCGTCATCACGCTACCGACGAGAGTATACGAGATTACGGAGAAAAGTCATAACCTCTAAGCCACGAAGCCGGCCAATATGCCATTGGACCATCTTATTTAAGTAGGTCATTCGGCGTTCTTATTTCAATATGCCATTTGACCTCTTATTCTAGTAGGTCATATGTATCATATATATCTTATTTCAGTAGGTCATAGAACTATCTTATTCCAATATGCCACACGACGGTCTTATTTTAGTAGGTTATTAGACAACCTTATTTCAGCATATTGAGCGATCGTATTTCAGTATGTCATTGGGCCATCTTATTTCAAGATGTTAATAGATCATCTTATTTAAGTATACCTATTTCACCCTATTTCAATATATTACTAGACCTATTTCACCCTACTTCAATATATTACAAGGAAAAAAAAAGTAACATTAATGAAATAAAATAAAATTAAAAGAAGTTAACATATTAAATGATAATAATAAATAATAAAATGTTTGCATATCCTTTATCCTTTATCCTTTATCAAAAAAGAAATGGAGAGAGAGAAGATTAACATATTAGGAATATCGGAAACGAGATGGAAAGGAGCAGGGATAAGGACAGGAGAGGATTGTAAGATTATTTACTCTGGGGGAGAAGAACAGCAAAGAGGTGTAGCCATTATATTAGATAAGCAAACATCAAATTGTGTCAGACAGAGTTCTATTAGTAAAATTAAACGGAAGACCTTTTAAAATAAATGTCATTCCAGTAAATGCCCCAACAAGTGAATACAGTGAAAAAAGTATAGAGGAATTTTATAATAACATGGAGTCTGCTTTGAAGAACTGTAAAAAAATCAGAAATAAATATCATAATGGGTGATTTCAACGCACAAATAGGAAAGCAAAGCGATGGATGCAATGTAGGCAACCATGATTTAGGAGAGAGAAATGAAAGGGGATACAGACTTGTAGAATGGGCAAAAGAACAAGAAATGGTTCTAGGAAACACCTGGTTTAAACAGCATCCTAGAAGATTATGGACATGGAGGAGTCCAGACAGCAGGATTAAACACCAGATAGATTACATCCTGATTAGCAAAAGGTTTCGAAATGCGTTAACAGTCGTAAAAACAGTTCCATGTGCAGACTGTTACAGTGATCACAGATTAATTACAGGCACATTGAGGGTAAAGTTAAAGAAAGTCAAGTATACAGCAGGAAACCCTAACGATGACTTGTGCAAATTGAAAACTGACAAAGAAATACAAGATAATTTTAACATAGAAGTAAAGAACAAATTTGATTTATTGTCTGATCTAGAGATCCTATTTCAAGATGTAGATGATCAATGGGAAATTCTGAAGAATTCAATCAGTTGTGCAGCAGAAAAAACTATTCCAAAAGTAAAGAAAGTGGGCCGTAAGACATGGATGACTGAAGACATGTTACAACTAATGGAAACAAGAAGACAGAACAAAAGTAATCCTGCCAAATATGAAGAAATTCACAGAAAAGTCAGAACCTTATGTAAGGAGGCAAAAGAAACATGGCTTGAGAAAAATTGCAGAGAAATTGAAAAACAATACTGTCGTGTCCTCCTTTAAAGTGTCGTCCCTGGAGTGAGGAGAGTCAACACCCACATTATAATATTATTTCCCTTATCAATATCCTGGAGAATCCACCAGCTTCCGTCCAACACACTCCATCAGCCAATGGACACCTTTTCCTATCACTCTCTCACTGTCGTACTATGCCCCCTCTCATAATTCCCCAACGCAACATACTCAACAACTCTTGCTTCTAAAAATTAATAAAGATTAATTTATTAAAAGAAAAGTGTAACGTATATGAGACGTGTATGCGAAGAAAATGTGTGATGTGTCCTATACTGTGTGTATGATCGGACTTTCAGATAATAGCATAGTTTCTTCATTGCAAGGGCACACCACAGCACATTAAATCATAACCAGTGCACCTCACCCGGTGTCGAAACCCTTTTGCCGGATACTGACTGTCATCTGTAGCCACCTGGTAATCCATCTTCATGATCATCCGAAATAGATACTGTTAGTAAGTACAGATTGATTACGGACTGGTTGCAAACTAACTTTGTAAGTTCCTATCGGTCCTAAAGAATGCACAAATCCTTTGTAATGTATTTAGGTTTTACTGTTAATGTTTCTACACTTGATCCTAACTAGTGTTCACATAGGTTCAAGTATATGTCATATGTAATATTACACGGGAATCTAGCACACGATGTGACTTATCCGTTAATGTTCTCGTTCCTTAAACAATGTTTGTCTGATGTGTGATATATCAACAATCATCACCCATCCTATGTGAACCATACCACGCAGGAGTCGTTATATTGGCTGGCTCTTCTGGGCCATGCCATGGTGAACCCTTCTGAGTATGAGTCCAGCGTAAACATATACCATCTTTCTTCTCGGACGTTATTCCTTTTCCGTAAGAATCATTGTAGAGTCCAACTGGTGGTCGTCCAATTGGAGTGAACTTCTCCAAAACCAGTGTTGAGTTTCCTAGTAACTGGTGTGGAACCTGTGGGAAAACCAACACATCATGTGAGAGCACTAGTCACTGATCCTACCGGCTGGGTGTAAGCTTATTACCCTGCTCTGTTATTTTACAGCTAACTACTCTGTCAGAGAGCCTTATAGCTTCTCACCTACGTCCGAATCAGGCTATGATAAGGAAAGACCAATAAACAGAGTGCAACCTCAGTATTCTATTCACCCTAGCAGAGCCAATATCACTATTCTACTCTAACTAGTTTTCCACTAACAGTGCTAATCATCACACTATAGTTTTAACAAGGCTACAGTCTATATTAATTAGAACTAATAGACTATATTGACTACCTTATGCAAAACCGCCTCATTCCCGGGATGGCTACTACACTTTGCCATAACGACACATGCTAGTTAATATTAAATTAATCTAACACTGTAGAGCTCTCCCACAAACACGTCCATCATAATCCACGGTTTTGGTCAACTCTGTTTCTCCCAATCATGGTTTATGGCAAAACCCAAAATTGGTCACGTGACATGGTTGATGTCCTGCAGGTGTTATTTGGGCATATCATCCATTGTCAAGAATCTATTTTCCCTGGCTTAGTCACTGTCAAAGTTGTCATCACTTGTTTAGATTCCCAAAACAAGCCAGCGAGTTCCTGTATACTCCCAACAACAGTTGCCAATAACAAGCCGTCAATCTTCTGTCGACTGGTGACAATCACCGCGGCCATTTCTGTTTGATGTCTGGAAACTCTAATGACAGACGGACTGTTTCCTGTCTCTAGCTGCCAATTCCGGTTGTCTCTGACTGTTGACAAACTGTCAAAGCGATGTATGCATTCATCTCACTTCCGAATGTTCCTATTTTTGCTGACCAGATGTACAAGTACAGCTGTTATTTATGCCCGACCTGTTTGGGAACACGTGCAGCCACAACTATGAATGTTTTCTCTGTATTAGTTGAAACAATTGTCGCTTAGCAGATCGTCCGTTTAATCAGAAATCCTCTATAATAATCAACGGGTTAAACTCAAGGTTTTATTTTGTGACAAATACAACAGTAAAAATGCGAAACTAATGCACAAAATAATTCAGGAGCTTACTAATCAAAGAACACGTACATCAGCAGGCTGCCTAAAGACAAAAGATGGAAGAGTCATAACAGAAAAAGATCAGATCTTACATGTATGGTCAGATTACGAGAAAAACCTTTATGACGATAACAGAGGCGAACAGTATGATGTTCAAAGTAATAATGAAGGACCAGCAATTTTGAAGATGGATGTTCAGAATGCTCTTAACCATATGAAATCTGGCAAGACTCCCGGTTCAGACAGCGTCACAACAGAAATGATTAATGCTTTAGAAGAATATGGAATAGATAAAGTTACCAGTCTGCTTAATACAATATATGATACTGGAAATATACCTCAGGAGTTATGTAATTCTGTATTTATTGCAATCCCAAAGAAATCAGGAGCCTTGGAATGTGATCAACATCGAACAATTAGTATAATGAGCCACATCACGAAGATTTTGCTAAGAATTATCATGCAAAGAGTTAGGAGGAAAATACTACCTGAAATAGGAGAAGAACAATATGGGTTTGTAGAAGGCAAGGGTACAGTAAATGCTGTGTATATACTGAGAACCGTAATCGAACGTTCTATAGAAGTAAACAAAGATCTACACCTTTGCTTTATTGACTACACAAAGGCTTTCGATAATGTGAGACATGTCAACATGATAAGGATGCTTGAAGATCTACACATTGATGGAAAAGATCTTAGACTTGTAAAAACATATATTGGAAACATCAAGCTGCCATAAGAGTTGATAATGAAGTAAGCCAATATCAGCCTATTAAGAGAGGTGTGAGACAGGGTTGTGTAATGTCTCCAGATCTGTTTTCCCTGTACAGTGAAAGTATTTTCAGAAATATTGAAGATATGGATGGAATCACATTGGGAGACGATGCATCAATAACATTAGATATGCAGATGATACAGTCTTGATTACAGACAATGAACAGGACCTGCAAAATTTTGTAGATGCGGTTGTTACACACAGTGAACAACTAGGGTTAGAATTAAATTGTAAAAAGACACAGATTATGGTCGTCACTAGGAAGAACGAAGTACCACAATGTAATATACAAGTAAATGGGAATAATCTTCAACAAGTGAATAGGTACAATTATCTCGGAACAGTAATAACATCTTATGGGAGATGCCTTGAAGAGATTAGAACAAGAATCGCCATGGCAAAAGTAGCCTTTATCAAGATGAAAAACATTCTGACCAATAAAAAGATGTCAATTGAAACGAGAAATAGAGTGTTGAGATGCTACATGGAACCTGTACTTTTATATGGATGTGAAGCTTGGACAATGAGCAGTCAGGCTGAAAAACATCTGATGGCTGTAGAAATGTGGTTTCTGTAAAAAATGCAAAGAATACCATGGACAGCCAGAAAGACCAATGAACAAGTCCTTCAAGAAACAAATGAAGATCGTAAACTGATTAGAGACATTAGACGTAGACAGTCACAATTTTTTGGGCATGTTATGAGAAGAAATGATTTAGAGAACTTGGTGACAACTGGTAAGATCGAGGGGAACAGACCAAGGGGAAGACCTAGAAGCAAGTACCTGGATGGCTTAGCCTTGTGGCATGGTCGAGACAGAAACACGGAGTTGATCCACGACTCTGGTGATCGAGTGAGATGGCAGAACATGACCGCCCACGTTTACCGGCATGGCACATGATGGATGGATATCCTTTATAGGACATCGCTGTCAATATCAGCATCTTTCAGCTGGTTGTTGATTTCTTGGCAAGATTACGCTCAGTATTTTGCCATTGTTTTCTGAGCGACCGGCTCACATACCCCGTAGGTTATCGACGCGGTTAGAACAGCTACCGATTCTCGCCGTCGTCACGTTACTCACGAGAGTATACGGGATTACGGAGAAAGTCGCTAACACCACGGCCAGGGAGACCGGCATTAATGGATAAAGAAAAGAAAAATGCGGACATAATATATATGCATAAAACGTACTTTATACTGATGACATGCTTTTTGTCGCTGATAATGGAACGTAGTGATAAGAAATGATGGATATAATTACAACAGGAAAGTCAAATTAAAGGACTTACTCTGAACACCATAAAAACCGAAATGATGGTTTTTACAAAGAAACATACTATAACCATTGTGGAACATCAAAATGAATAGAACCAATCTGAAGCAAATCAGTATAATTATTTGGGTACTTTACTAGCAGCAGGATGGAAGATGTATTAATGAAGTTGTATGTACAATAGCCCAAGTGAAGGCAGCATTTCCCAAGATGAAGAACATTCTCTGCAATGTTTCTTTGTCAATCGTTTAATCCTACAGAGGGAGAGAGCTCTTAAGAGCTATATTGAGCAAATCCTGATGTGTGGAAAAGAAACACTGACAATTAGCAGGCAAGTGAGGAATTGTGTGGAAGCTGTGGAAATTATATGTTATAAAAGAACTATGCAAACATCGTGGGCGGGTCAAAAGAACAATAACGATTTACGTAAAGAAGTGAACTCACAAAGAGAACTGGCTACTCGCAACAGAAGGAGCCAATTCACATTCTCTGAGAATGTCATTCGAATATGAAAGCTGGAGGACTTCGTGACAACGGGAAAGTTGTATGGGAAGAGAGGCAGGGGATACAAAGAGAGAACACGCTGGACAGTTTGACTCTAAAGCATTGGAAACCAGCAATATCATAAATAATTGGTAGCACAGAAGGCTGTGGGCAGACATGATCACCAACGTCACACGACAGGGACTATAAGAAGATTGGGATGCCATGAGGAGAGAGGGCTGTGGGTAGACATGACCACCAAAGTCACACGACAGGGACTATGAGAAGATTGGAAGTACACGAGAAAGAAGGATGTTGGCAGACATAATCACGAACGTTATATCGCAGGGACTATCAGAATAGTGGCAGCACACAAGAAAGGGGGTTGTGGACAGACATGATCACCAGCGTCACACGGCAGGGACTATAAGAAGATTGGCCGCACACAAGAAAGAGGATTGTGGACAGACATGATCAACAGCGTCACACGACAAAGAGCGTTGTGGACAGACATGATCATCAGCGTCACACGGCAGGGACTATAAGAAGATTGGCCGCACACAAGAAAGAGGGTTGTGGACAGACATGATCATCAGCGTCACACGGCAGGGACTATAAGAAGATTGGCAGCACACAAGAAAGAGAGTCGTGGACAGACATGATCACCAGCGTCACACGGCATGGACTATCAGAATAGTGGCAGCACACAGGAAAGAGGGTTGTGGACAGACATGATCACCAGCGTCACACGGCAGGGACTATAAGAAGTACTCACCATGTAGCGAGTCCTTGCAAGAAAGTCTCTCTCATCAGAACCACTGACAAGACTCTCCATCCCCCTCCAGTTCCTCGGCCTCATGCGTTTTCATGCCCAACGTGTCCTCATTTTCTTGTGCCCTTGCTCTGGTAGACCCCTGCCTCTTCGTCCAGAAACCATGCCTTTCATCGTTGGTATTTCCAAACCACATTAATATTTCTTTTAACGTTCGCATGCGTAGTCAACACGCGTTTTATTACTTATAGTGCACTTATTTTTGCATGTGGACTAACTTTCCTTATTATTATTGTCCCTCGCCATCAGGCGAACCCACTTCAACTTCAGAGGTACTTGTTAATTACGTCCCCAAGTAAAGGCTGAGAAGTTCAACTGACCGGCGTAGATGTTGACTGCGCTACCTCGACATCAGCACACTGGATGTTAAAGGATGAGCGCACTTATCTATTCAGCCACGCTGGACCCCCCCCCCCCCCCCACCTTTTTTTTTTACATTAAATTCGGCCGAAGTATTTCAGAATCCAAGAAAAGACACCGTTTTTGGGTCAGTATTCTTCATTCTTTACAACTGATAGAGTGTCGGAGTTTTTCACCTTCTATTAGTCATAATTATGACATATATAATATACAATGTTAAATAATAAATAAGATACTGACGTTAATATCCTTATTGCGTGTGATCAGCTGCAAGGCGATGTCCTCACAATGTCTCTCCGACTCTGGTATTAGCCTGCCAAGATTAGTATCATGAATATCAGTACTAGCCTGTGAAAGTTAGCATCATGAATGTCAGTACTAGCATGTCAATGGTTGTATCATGAATGTCAGTACTAGCCTGTGAATGTTACCATCATGAATGTCAGTACTAGCCATGTGAATATTAGTATCATGAATATCAGTACTAGCCTGTGAATGTTACCATCATAGATGTCAGTACTAGCATGTGAATGTTAGTATCAGAAACAGTAAGAATCAATGAATATGTGCTAGATATAGTACAGCAAATTGTAATATAATCACAGGCAACAATTGGATATTTAGTATGTACGAGGAGGATTCAAATGAAAACCTGACATGTATTTTGTTGTTGTTGTTGTTGTTGTGAATATATTCTGAAAATGTAAAGAAAAAATGTATCATTATTCGATGTAGTCACCACTGCGTTCAATGCAAGTCCTCCAACGCCGATAAAGTGCCTGAATTCCTGTAGAAAAACATTATCTTGGTAATTACTCGGTGTGAATCGGTCGTGAACAGTCTGACACAGAAGTCACGCCGTTTTGAAACTTCCTACTCCACTCATACACTTGCTAAACTGGCACTCACGCATCACCTTACTGGACCTTCATTCGCCGATGATTATCTATCGGTTTCACCCCTTCACTGATCAAACAACGGATAGCAGAACGCTGTTCCTCATTGGTGCATGTCAAAAGTGGGGCTGCCATGTTTAAACTGTTCCTATGACATCATCGTGTTCGTCTGCACCATGACGTCACTTGCTTAACACGCATGAAATCCTTAAAACCAATATTGACAGGTTACAAGACAATGTAATAGTTATTGTAATTTATCACACTTTTAAGGTTTTCATTTGAAGCGCTCTCGTAGATAAATTTATGTAGTCATTTCTGACCATGTGCTGTGGGAAATTTGAGAAGGCCTTACATCTTAGCCGACAATGGTCTCTTCAGTTCCAGTACGTTCTGTAAAAAACTCCCGAAAGGGAAATAACCACTTTACAGCAGATGTCCAAAGGGAAAATAATCAATATAAGCAAATGCCAAAAAGGGAAGTAACTACTAAACAGCAAATGTCCAAAGGGAAAATAAACAGTATAAGTAGATGCTGAAAGGGAAAATAACCAGCATAAATCTGAAGTCGGTCTCCGAGGCCAAAGGCTTGCAAACGCGGCTCATGAGCCTCTTACCAGGCATACGAAACGCAGCTGCGACCGATTTGTGAAGCAGACATGTTGGTATGGGAGCCGGTCGTTCAGACAGCATTGGCAAACTACTGAACGTAAAAACGTGCCTAGTACATCAACAGCAGCTGAAAAATACTGGTGTTGACGGCAACGTCCTGCAAGAGATGTGCAACATTAAAAAAAAATCTGACGTCTAAAAGGGAAATAATAACTCAACAATAGATGCCCAAAGGGAAATAACCGATATAAACCTGCTGTCAAAAAGGGAAATAATCAGTATATGCCTAATGTCAAAAAGGGAAATAACCAGTTTAAGCTGATGTTTAAACGGGAAACAATCACTAAATAGCATATGACACAGAAAGTGGGGGTGGAGGGGGAGGGGGGTGGGGAGAGATTATGAGAGGAAATAATGAATGTATTATTTTCAAAGAGGTCAAATACACAGCGGATATTATCACTGGAGAAACAATATTTGTTTAGTCTGTCCTGACCAAATGTAGATAGCTGGAAATCACAGGGGAACGACCATAACAACATAATAAGTTGCATGGGACTGAAAGAAATATTTAAACCTGAACTCTTCCAATCTCCGAAAGTCACAGCAGCTGTCAGGTAACCATAACAACAGAATCACAAATATATTACTGTCACAATTACTAAATATAGGTTGCGAATTTCCGTGTGAGATGGAAGTAAAATGGCAAAGTCAAAGAATAATATCAATCATAACCAAAGCAGCAGATTCCAGAAAACACAATACGAAAATCAAAACCGTAGCTGACAAATAAACAGCTTGAACCAACAGCTTGAATGGTACTACCTGCTTTCTGTTAGCGTCGAATATAGTGCGGCCCTCACCTGTCCTGACACCCCACATTGTGCCAACGGCTTCGAGCGTAAGAGGGTAATTGGGAGGGCACAAACCTTATCCTAATGCGAGGAATTGCAAACTAAAAATTACATTTAATGGCCCTACACCATCGTCGGTAACTAGCAACTGGATGGAAGCTCCGACAGGCGGACAGTTAGAGCATTACTTTGCTAATGTGACAGCTTCTGCAGCTTGTCTTGTTCCAGATGTATTATTGTTAACTTTCCTCTGGAGTAAACTAGGCAGGTGGAGAAAGTGATCATGCTGCATGGGCAACACATGGTCTCTACAATTCAGCCCAGGCAATGAGCTATGGACTGGTATAACATTAGCTACCGTCATGGGTTGTAGTTGTTGTAACTTGTAAGAAGCACAATGTAACAAACTATCGTGAGTCTAGACGGTAAGGTGTCAGTTAGTCACACACACACACACACACACGTACACACACACACACACGCACACACACGCACGCACGCACACACGCACGCACACTCACTCACACATAAACACACACAACCCAGATATTTAAATAAAAATAATAATTAACTGATTCGGTATCGAAGGATAATGTATCACCAGTTGTGACCCCCCCCCCCCCCCCCCCATTTGGACAGAAGGGCGACATATCGCCATACTGCGATAATTGTGTTATTTTGATTTTGTGACACCTCCCTCAATTTGCCGTGCTCAGTGAACAGAAATTTACATTATAATACGTGTTCATTTGATTGTGTACCACGTTTTACTTTTTTGTTTGGCACTGAATCAATTAATAACAATCAACAATGAAACAATTGAAATTGTCATATATATATATTGATATGCTTGGTATATTGTTAGCATCAATGGGGAATGTTCAGTAGGAGGCTGATTTATCAACATTAAGAGCCAATGGCGTAAAGGAAAGACGCTGGTGCTGTATAGGACACACACTGAGGAAACATGAGGAACTACAGTTAGATAGTTAGTTAGATAGTTAGATAGTTAGATAGTTAGATAGTTAGATAGTTAGATAGTTAGATAGTTAGATAGGTAGATAGTTAGATAGTTAGATAGTTAGATAGTTAGATAGTTAGATAGTTAGATAGTTAGATAGTTAGATAGTTAGATAGTTAGATAGTTAGATAGTTAGATAGTTAGATAGTTAGATAGTTAGATAGTTAGATAGTTAGATAGTTAGATAGTTAGATAGCTAGATAGTTAGATAGTTAGATAGTTAGATAGTTAGATAGTTAGATAGTTAGATAGTTAGATAGTTAGATAGTTAGATAGTTAGATAGTTAGATAGTTAGATAGTTAGATAGTTAGATAGTTAGATAGTTAGTTAGGTAGTTAGATAGTTAGTTAGGTAGTTAGTTAGTTAGTTAGTTAGTTAGTTAGTTAGTTAGTTAGTTAGTTAGGTAGTTAGTTAGTTAGTTAGTTAGTTAGTTAGGTAGTTAGTTAGTTAGATAGTTAGTTAGTTAGTTAGGTAGTTAGTTAGTTAGTTAGTTAGTTAGTTAGGTAGTTAGTTAGTTAGTTAGTTAGTTAGTTAGGTAGTTAGTTAGTTAGTTAGGTAGTTAGTTAGTTAGTTAGTTAGTTAGTTAGTTAGTTAGTTAGGTAGTTAGTTACGTAGTTAGTTAGTTAGTTACTTAGTTAGTTAGTTAGTTAGTTAGTGTTAGTTAATAAGTAAGTAAGTAAGTTAGTTAGTTAGTTAGTTAGTTAGTCAGTCATTTAGTTAGTTAGTTAGTAAGTTAGTTAGTTAGAAAGTAAGTTAGTTAGTTAGTTAGTTAGTTAGGTAGTTAGTTAGTTAGTTAGTTAGTTAGTTAGTTAGGTAGTTAGTTAGGTAGTTAGTTAGTTAGTTAGTTAGTTAGGTAGTTAGTTAGTTAGTTAGTTAGTTAGTTAGTTAGTTAGTCAGGTAGTTAGTTAGGTAGATAGTTAGTTAGTTAGTTAGTTAGGTAGTTAAATAAATAGTTAGTTAGTTAGTTAGGTAGTTATGTAGTTAGTTAGTTAGGTAGTTAGTTAGTTAGTTAGTTAGTTAGTTAGTCAGTCATTTAGTTAGTTAGTTAGTTAGTAAGTTAGTTAGTTAGAAAGTAAGTTAGTTAGTTAGTTAGTTAGTTAGGTAGTTAGTTAGTTAATTAGTTAGTTAGTTAGTTAGTTAGTTAGGTAGTTAGTTAGGTAGTTAGTTAGTTAGTTAGTTAGGTAGTTAGTTAGTTAATTAGTTAGTTAGTTAGTTAGTCAGGTAGTTAGTTAGGTAGATAGTTAGTTAGTTAGTTAGTTAGGTTGTTAAATAAATAGTTAGTTAGTTAGTTAGGTAGTTATGTAGTTAGTTAGTTAGTTAGGTAGTTAGTTAGTTAGATAGTTAGATAGTTAGATAGTTAGATAGTAGTTAGATAGTTAGATAGTTAGATAGTTAGATAGTTAGATAGTTAGATAGTTAGATAGTTAGATAGTTAGATAGTTAGATAGTTAGATAGTTAGATAGTTAGATAGTTAGATAGTTAGTTAGATAGTTAGATAGTTAGATAGTTAGATAGTTAGATAGTTAGATAGTTAGATAGTTAGATAGTTAGATAGTTAGTTAGTTAGATAGTTAGATAGTTAGTTAGTTAGTTAGTTAGTTAGTTAGTTAGTTAGTTAGTTAGTTAGTTAGTTAGTTAGTTAGTTAGTTAGTTAGTTAGTTAGTTAGTTAGTTAGTTAGTTAGTTAGTTAGTTAGTTAGTTAGTTAGTTAGTTAGTTAGTTAGTTAGTTAGGTAGTTAGTTAGTTAGTTAGTTAGTTAGTTAGTTAGTTAGTTAGTTAGTTAGTTAGTTAGTTAGTTAGTTAGTTAGTTAGTTAGTTAGTTAGTTAGTTAGTTAGTTAGTTAGTTAGTTAGTTAGTTAGTTAGTTAGTTAGTTAGTTAGTTAGTTAGTTAGTTAGTTAGTTAGTTAGTTAGTTAGTTAGTTAGTTAGTTAGTTAGTTAGTTAGTTAGTTAGTTAGTTAGTTAGTTAGTTAGTTAGTTAGTTAGTTAGTTAGTTAGTTAGTTAGTTAGTTAGTTAGTTAGTTAGTTAGTTAGTTAGTTAGTTAGTTAGTTAGTTAGTTAGTTAGTTAGTTAGGTAGTTAGTTAGTTAGTTAGTTAGTTAGTTAGTTAGTTAGTTAGTTAGTTAGTTAGTTAGTTAGTTAGTTAGTTAGTTAGTTAGTTAGTTAGTTAGTTAGTTAGTTAGTTAGTTAGTTAGTTAGTTAGTTAGTTAGTTAGTTAGTTAGTTAGTTAGTTAGTTAGTTAGTTAGTTAGTTAGTTAGTTAGTTAGTTAGTTAGTAGTTAGTTAGTTAGTTAGTTAGTTAGTTAGTTAGTTAGTTAGTTAGTTAGTTAGTTAGTTAGTTAGTTAGTTAGTTAGTTAGTTAGTTAGTTAGTTAGTTAGTTAGTTAGTTAGTTAGTTAGTTAGTTAGTTAGTTAGTTAGTTAGTTAGTTAGTTAGTTAGTTAGTTAGTTAGTTAGTTAGTTAGTTAGTTAGTTAGTTAGTTAGTTAGTTAGTTAGTTAGTTAGTTAGTTAGTTAGTTAGTTAGTTAGTTAGTTAGTTAGTTAGTTAGTTAGTTAGTTAGTTAGTTAGTTAGTTAGTTAGTTAGTTAGTTAGTTAGTTAGTTAGTTAGTTAGTTAGTTAGTTAGTTAGTTAGTTAGTTAGTTAGTTAGTTAGTTAGTTAGTTAGTTAGTTAGTTAGTTAGTTAGTTAGTTAGTTAGTTAGTTAGTTAGTTAGTTAGTTAGTTAGTTAGTTAGTTAGTTAGTTAGTTAGTTAGTTAGTTAGTTAGTTAGTTAGTTAGTTAGTTAGTTAGTTAGTTAGTTAGTTAGTTAGTTAGTTAGTTAGTTAGTTAGTTAGTTAGTTAGTTAGTTAGTTAGTTAGTTAGTTAGTTAGTTAGTTAGTTAGTTAGTTAGTTAGTTAGTTAGTTAGTTAGTTAGTTAGTTAGTTAGTTAGTTAGTTAGTTAGTTAGTTAGTTAGTTAGTTAGTTAGTTAGTTAGTTAGTTAGTTAGTTAGTTAGTTAGTTAGTTAGTTAGTTAGTTAGTTAGTTAGTTAGTTAGTTAGTTAGTTAGTTAGTTAGTTAGTTAGTTAGTTAGTTAGTTAGTTAGTTAGTTAGTTAGTTAGTTAGTTAGTTAGTTAGTTAGTTAGTTAGTTAGTTAGTTAGTTAGTTATTTTAGTTAGTTAGTTAGTTAGTTAGTTAGGTAGTTAGTTAGTTAGTTAGTTAGGTAGTTAGTTAGGTAGTTAGTTAGTTAGGTAGTTAGTTAGTTAGTTATTTAGGTAGTTAGTTAGTTAGTTAGTTAGGTAGTTAGTTAGGTAGTTATGTAGTTAGGTAGTTATGTAGTTAGTTAGTTAGATAGTTAGGTAGTTAGTTAGTTAGTTAGTTAGGTACTTAGTTAGTTAGTTAGTTAGCTACTTAGTTAGTTAGTTAGTTAGTTAATTAGTTAGTTAGTTAGTAGTTAGCTACTTAGTTAGTTAGTTAGTTAGTTAGTTAGTTAGTTAGTTAGTTAGTTAGTTAGTTAGTTAGTTAGTTAGGTAGTTAGTTAGTTAGTTAGGTAGTTAGTTAGTTAGTTAGTTAGTTAGTTAGTTAGTTAGTTAGTTAGTTAGCTACTTAGTTAGTTAGTTAGTTAGTTAGTTAGTTAGTTAGTTAGTTAGTCAACAGATCATCCTCATTGCACATCAACCATTCTGTCCATAAGGGCTCGGATCCCCTCCTCAGCAAATCCCGCAGCGTGTAGCGGCTAATGACGCCAATTCTGTGTTGGTTTATCAATCTTCTTTGGCTTCCTGCAGTGTTCTTGTTTGGCCGCACCTCTTTTAATTTGCTGTTCTCGCAGTCTGGCCATGGTTTTAGATTCGCAGTCATCATTTGGTAAATATGAGGGCAATACAATTAGGCACTCTCTTGTCTGGAATCCACTAGGCAAACGAAATAACGGGAGACATAAAACACTTTGAAAAGAGAATTACGGACAGAGATGAATTTGGCGTGATTTGGTTGAAAGTCTACGTCCAAAGGGGGTGGGGGGGGGGGGGAGGGGATAATTGAATGACATGTTAATAATAATAATAATAATAATAATAATAATAATAATAATAATAATAATAATAATAATACGATAGGAGTTAGATAACAAGAGGTTCATAGTTTACCTGTCGCTCTCCCAGTCTCTTTCAGCGCAGTGGGCGTATGAGGATGCCGGTGTGGCGTGTGTGATTCGGGTGGTTGTGACCACACCTGTAGATTTACCTGGCAGAAGATAATGACCATACGTTCAGCAGTCACAGAAGATAGGAAGCAATTATGACAGCCTAGTGTTTTTTCTGACGTCAGTGCATTTAAATCTTCTCCTCATCCTTCTTCTCCTTCTTCTTGTCTCGTTCCTCCTCATCTTTCTTCTTCTTCTTCCCCCCCCCCCCACCCCACCCCATCTTACTCCTGGTTAATGTGTTGACATAGAAAGCAAGCCTGACACAAATGTCGAAATCGGAGAAATTGACTTTCAGATGCATAACTAGATATGACGCAATGTCCTCCAATGAGGAACGACGAGGAAGAAAAAAGTGTTATAAATATGGTCAAGCATGCATATCTGCTAACGACCATGATTCAGAAAGGTAGCATGGATAGTAATTGTACTGTGTGCACCTGCAAAGCAATTCGCAGCATAACTACTCCAAAAAGTTATTTAAAAAAACCTCAACGATTAACCAGGTGTGAAGCTGGAAAACAGCTTATCCTTATCGTTTGCCTTTCCTTAAGGAAGATCATAGACATGTTATCAACAGCGATAATTGCAAAGAAGACTCTCTAAAATTATTATGTTTGACTGAATAAACCAGCTTTCATACATTATACAAACGCCATATCACACGGCAGGAAGTAGCGGAGTGAGCTTGAGAGCTGCCGACAGGTAGTTGTTGGCTTTTTATGGGGCGTTCGCTCGCCTTGAACCCGAGTGTAGTGCACATAATATCTACTGCAACTACTAGTGGATGCACTGGATTGTTTCTTTTCTTTTTTGCATCAGCGTTTGCTTTTCCTGTTGCCTGTGTCCCTCGCTATCAGGTGAAGCCACTCTGACTTCTGTGGTACTTGTAATTTTTGTCCCTAGGTCAAGG